>CM021101.1:70564885-70640038 GCA_007115665.2 Sequoiadendron giganteum | reverse complement strand
TCAAATTTTGAGGTTTGACAGAGGTTGGAGAGTTTGAACCTCCAATTTTTTTAACATATTTTATGAGAATCATGGAATAAATAGGTATTTATCTGCCCCTAGGACTCCTTAGTAGAATGGAGTGGTTGAAAGAAAGAATAGGGTTGTTCAAGAAGCTACAAGAACAATGATGAAGGAAGAAATTCTAATGAAATTATACTAGAGAGAAGCAATTCATACTGTTGTTTATATAATTAAAAGAGTACAAGAAAGATAAAACAACATAAATACTCCTTATGAGCTATGGTATGGAAGAATTCCTACTGTCAAATATTTCAGAGTGTTTGGAAGAAAATTCTATATTAGAAGGGATGAAGAAAACTTAGGAAAGTTTGATGCAAGGTTTGATGAGGGTACTTTCCTTGGATATTCTAGTAAAAGAAAAGCTTACTTGTGCTAAAAAAAGAGACTAATAAATATTTTTGAGAGTGCAAGTATCAAGGTCGATGAATACCTATAGAAGAGTTTAGTGGTGATATATGGATATGAATCAGATGATTCTTCTTGCAGAGAAGAAAAAGTTGAGGAAAAAGAAGTGGAGATTGAAGAGGAAGAATCTCCAGATAAGATTCTTAAAACTCCTATGTGTAGAAGAATCATTCTGAAGAACATATAATGGGTGATAAGAGCAAAGGTATACTAACACAAAGGAAATTTACTCAAGAATAGGTAAATCTATCTTTACTTTTTGAAGTTGAACATAAAATAATGATTGAATAATGCAAGGATGAGTATTGGATCAAGGCTATGGAAGAATAACAAATATAGATTAAGAAATATTAGACTTGGGAACTTGTCCCAAGACCAACAAACAAGAATTTCATTGGAACTAAGTGGGTATTCTAGAACAAACTAAATGAGAATGGAGAAGTGGTAAGAAACAAGGCGAGGCTTGTGTGTAAAGGCTACTCACTAGTAGAAGGAATAGACTTTGAAGAGACATTTTCTCCAATGGAAAGAATGGAAGCTATCAAGATGTTTTTAGATTTTGCAGCACATAAGGATTTTAAAGTATCAAATGGATGTGAAGTCTACTTTCTTGAATGGTGAATTGGAAGAAGTATACATAGAACAACTAGAAGGATTTCAGTTATCAGATAAACCAGATATGGTTTACAGATTGAAGAAGGAATTATATGAATTGAAGCAAGCTCCTAGAGCTTGGTATGCAAGGTTAGATAGGTACTTGTTACAATAAGGATTCAATAAAGTTACTACAGATAGCAATCTTTACTTCAAGGTTAAAATATCAAATCTTGATTGTGGTTGTGTATTCTGATGACATAATTTTTAGAGCAAATGAAGCTATGTATAAGAAATTTATAAAAGAGATGTAGACATAATTTGAAATGTCAATGTTTGGGGAGATGAATTTATTCCTTGGGCTACAAATCAATTAGACACATAAAGGTATTTTTATTTCACAATAAAAATATGTTAAGGAAATGTTGAAAAAGTTTGGAATGGAAGATTCTAAACCAGTATGTGTACACCTCTATGGTTACTGGTTGCAAGCTCAACAAGAATGATGAATCTCTTAAGGTTGATCATAGTAAGTATAGATCAATGATTGGAGGACGGTTATATCTAACTGCTACTAGATTAGCTATCATGCATGTATTTTTTCTTGTGGCTAGATTTCAAGAAGATCCTAAAGAGTCACATGTTGTAGCAGTAAAGAGGATATTCAGATACTTGAAAGGCACTCAAGATCACAGCTTATGGTATCTAAAGGATACTGACTTTAATCTAAGCTATTAAATAGATGTAGATTGGTATGGTTTTGTAGATGACAAGCAATGTACAAGTGGTGGTTCATTCTTTCTTGGATGCAGATTGGTGTCATGGCTAAGAAAGAAACAATATTCAATGTTTATATCTATTGTAGAGGTAGAATATATTACAGTGAAATCTTGTTGCACACAAGTTTTGTAGATGAGGAAAACATTGAAGGATATCATATTGGTATATGATGGACCAATTTCTATCTTTTTTTATTGAAAAGAAGAAAATGGGGGACCTCCCTCTTTGGCTTCTAGGGTTTTGGACCTAAAAGGAGAGAGGTCAATTTTCTTGGTCTTTTCACTCAAGAAAAAACCCTTGAGATTTCAATGCAAAGGATATTGAAATATTGCAAGGGGAATGTTCTATGAGATTTAATGATGTCAAATGAGGGGTTCACCACAAAGTGTAATCTTGGAAAAGAAAAGGTTTGAAAACATAGTGTAGTATGCAAAATGACCTAGAAAGATAAGAAAAATGCAATAAGAAGTTATGAGACTGAAATGTGTGCACCTGGGAGACCGAAGAAGGTAGAATGGAGATCTAGATCACTAAAAAATCTCATGTTTATGCTGACTAGGACTCATTCACCAAGTTGGGAGAATTAGTCCAGTTTTTGAGAAAATGTGCAGAAACAGGTTTCAGCCAAAACGGTATCCAATCTGTAAAAATCTTGTTTAGGCATGTACAGTGGGACTCATTCACCAATAAGGGCGAATCAGTCCACTTATGCTTTCTTGGAAGTTCTGAAGTGGGTTTTGTGCCTCTCAATTTTCTCTGCTCTTTCTGACTGGTTTTCGGATCTGAATCTGCAAAATAACACTTGTAGGTCTTCTCCAAGCTTCTCCAAGGTTGAATGACAACTTTGACAACTTTAGAGATTTGACAAATTTTCTACAATTTTTCTCCTTGACAAATATACAACCTAGACCTTCAAATCACACACAAGAAGAGGGAAAAATGGTTGTGGGGTTAGAGAATAGGGATTTTCCTTGGTCAAACCCCTCGCTGGTAATTAAACCTTGAAATGAAAGAAAATGTAAAGGGATAATTATGAATGAACAAAGGATAATGTTGCAACTCACCAAACCCTAGCAATAAGGTGTTGCAATTATGCTTGAAATGGTTGCAATAGATGTGGTTCTTGACTCTTTCTTGATGTTGATAGATCTTAAATTCAATGCTTGCTTGAATCATGAACTCTACATAACAATTGTTAGCACAATAACAAACATGAAGAATGAAATCTTTGACATGATGATTGATGCTCTTGAATGCTCTTGAATGCTTGATAATCTGCCCTTGAATGCCTTGAATTCTCTTGTTTAAATTATCTTGTGAACTCAATTTTCTATAAGGATGAGTACTTGAATGCTTGGGGGGGGGTAAATGAGAGAAAGAACCTTGTATTTATACTCAATTATGCAAGAATTCTTGAAATTAAAACACTACAAGCCGACATTAGATCTAGGAGAATAAAATATCACCAGAAATTTGATTTAAGTTTGAATTTTGGTCACATAGGACTCATTCACCCAAGGTGGTGAATGAGTCCCAAACACTAAATCTGGGCCACACAAGCCAAAAACACCTGAATTGTGATTGGTTACTGATTGGTGTTGGGATTATCCTTGAAAATATGCAATAAATGAGGCTTGTGGATACAAAATAGGGCCAATTAAAGCATAGGAAATACCAATTATTAATGACAAGCCTAGAGGAATGTGAAAGTGTGTTACAACACTCCAAATAAGGCAAAGTTAAGATTAATTATGATTGAAATTATGTTTATTATGCTTAGTTAATTGATAAAACCCTAGAAAAGTGTGAAAATGAGTTACAACACCTTTGCAAGGTACCATTAAAATTCATTATTTCATAAGGGCCCAAGACCTAATGTGAATGTGTTATCCATATTAAAACACTAAATCAATGAAAAATTAATCCAAAATCCACAAGGAGGACCCAATCGAGTGTGAAAATGTTAAAGGACCCTTTTTTTGACACTACAATGATAATACAAGTGCTATCAATTTTCCAAAGAATCTAGTAATGCATTCAAAGAAAAATAATATCTCAATCCGATATCACTTTTTGAGAGAGAAGGTTGTAGAGAATGAAGTGAAGCTTGGATATGTTCCTACAAAGGATCAGGATGCTGACACATTCACTGAGGCTCTTCCTAAGGATACTTTTGAGTATCTCTAGGAGAAGTTGGGAGTTATTATACCTCCTTCTTTGAATTAGATGCATAAGGAGATGCATCAGTCCAGTGGATCTCAAGATTCATTCTTTGGTATAGACTAATGTTGGTGGCTACCTCTCAGGAGTAGTAGGCAGTAGCATTATTGGTTGTTGCAGTAAGGATGAGTAAGATTTGCCATTGTGTAGGGGTTTTTGATTAATGTAGTTTGGTGTGTGCTCCTAAGGGGGATTAAAAAGAGTAGTAAATGAAAGGGAATTATAGATCAATGGTAAAAAATATGATTAATGTCTGTAATGATGAAAAAAGTATTCCATAACATGGCATTGATTTAGTGTTGTCATATGTATAACATATTCACATTAGATCTTGGGCTCTTATGAAATAAATGAGATTATTGATGCCTTATTTGGAGTGTTGTAAAGTGTTGTAACACACTTTCACACTTTTCTAGGGTTTTATTAAATAATTGGGCTTCTTTATGCTTTAATTGGCCTTATTTTGCATCCACAAGCCTCATTTATTGCATCTTTTCGAGGATGATCCTGACATAAACCAACATCCAATCATAAATCAGGTGTTTTTAGGTTGTGTGGCCTAGATTTGGTGGTCTAGGACTGATACACCATCTTGGGCGTATGGGTCCCACCTGGGGTTTTGGGTCCCCATCCTAGTTTCACACCTTTATAAGCATTTTTTAAAATGGTCCCATAATTTATGCCTAATGGAACTCATACACCACCTTGGGCGTATGAGTCTCGTGTGGCCCAAAATTAAAATTAATTCAAATTCTTGGTGGGATATTATCCTCCTAGATTTGATGTCAGCTTGTAGTGTTGTAATTTTGGGAGTTCCTGCATAATTGAGTATAAATACAAGATTCTTTCACTCATTTTCAACCCCAAGCATTCAAGTATTCATGCATATAGAAAATTTGATTCCACAAGAACATTCAAGTGTTTACAAGAGCATTCAAGAGCATTCAAGGGTAGATTATCAAGCATTTTAGAGCATTATTCAAGCATCAAATCAAATTTTTCATGCATCATGTTTGTTTTTGAGCTAACAATTGTGATGTAAGGTTTTATGATTCAAGCAAGTGTTCAATTCAAGATCTATCCTATTCAAGAAAGAGTCAAGATCTACATCAATTGGAGCCATCTCATACATATTTTCAACACTTTGTTACTAAGGTTTGGTGAGTTGCAACATCTTATTTTGTTTATTCATCATTCTATATTCCTATTTCATTTTATTACAAGGTTTGATTACCAAAACGGGGTTTGACCAAGGCAAACCCATTTCCACTAAAAAACAACATTTTTGCCTCTCTCTAGTGTGTGATTTGCATGTTTAGGTTGAAGACACTTTCAAGAGAAAGTTTGGAGAAAGTTGTCAAAGTTGTCACCTTGCATTGGAGATACTTGGAAGACTTCTACAAGTTGTAAATTGGGGTTTTAGATCCATAAATCACATGGGAAGTATAGAGCAAAAATTGAAGATCAGGATCAAACCTTGAACTTCCAGAAAACCCTAGCTGGAATGATACGCCAGTCTTGGCATATGAGTCCCAGTTTAGGTTACTTTTTAGGTTTTTACAGTTTCAGACACCCATTTTCCAGATTCTTGTTCTAGTACGGAAACCCAGATCTAGGACTGATTCACCTAGCCTGGCGTATAAATCCTAGTCAACATTAAATTTAGTAATTTTAAGCATTTTGGGCCTTCATTCAGTCATCTCCATATTTCCAACTGCACACATTTCATCTTGCATATTTCCATTCTATTTTACATGCGGGTGATCCCACAATAGTGGTTTACAATTTTTGGCCAAACTGGACACTGCAATTATTATTTTTAACTAAATCTTCATATTCAGGCACCTATAGCGACTAAACCGTGAGGAATTTGAAGATGATGCAAACTAGAGTCTCATCACATTTTTTCTGTAGATTCTAAAAATATTTTTTTCAAAAATTTTGGAATCAGATTGCACTTTTTTTTCCATCTCCCACGAAACTGGTTTTTTTCAGAAAACAACATTTTTAAAAAGTGACGCTCACCGTATACAACATAACTTTTTTTGTATCAAGGATAAAATTATAATTTTTCTGAATTTAGATTTGTAACTATGATATCTAGCACTTTCATTTGGTCTCATAGTTTTTTATTGAATATTTTTTCCTTAATCAAGTTTCAAAGTCAAACCAATTGCAATTTAGACATAGGCGGACTGTATACAACATAACTTTTTTTGTATGAATCGAAATTCATTTTTTCTTTTTTAATGGATCAAGGACATCAATACCCAGCCTCAACGTATTTTTAAAATTTTTATTTTGATAATCTGCTATTTTTCCACATGTGCAGACCAGAGATTTTAATTTTCAGTGAAAAACCTATGTTTAATAAAACTAAAAAATAAAATACATAATAAAAGCAAACCATATTAAAATTATATTTGACGGATAGCTCATTCGGAGGAATATTATTATCTAGTTGGGTTTATGAAGTCTTCTGCATTTTCATTTTCAAATTGAGCTTCGAAAGACAATTTTTTACAAAAAAAATTGAATTTTTGGGGAGATTGGGGAAAAAGGGTGTTCGGCCTCGGCCGAACCTCTTTAAAATAATCAAGGAAATTATTTTAAAGGGGTTCATTCGACCCACACAAAATTGGTTCGGCCGAACCCCCTCACTATACATCCGAAAGTCAAACATCTTTTCCAGGTTTGTTTGCGTTTTTCTGAGCTCCTGTGTAAATGGCAGCGACCCTCGTGCTTCCAAGCCTGTCAACTGAAAAAGACATTTCACAGGTTAAAAAATGATGAATATTTTGATAATGTTTGTTATTGTTGCATTTGTTTTTACTGTTGTAAGTTTTTTCAAGTTTTTTAAGTTTTTTAAGTTTTTTCAAGTTTTTGTGATAGATTTTTTGCATTTTGGAGAAAAATTTGTTGTTGGTTTAAATCAATCATTTGTATTTTGAAGAAGAAAATGGGACAAAAAGCAAAAAGAAAAAACAAAGCTCAACGAAATTTTTCAAAAGATAAAGAAGAAAATAGATGCAAACAAAATTTGACAAATTATCATAGAAGGAAACAAGGTACGTGTTTATTTCTTCTTTTTCTCGTCAAATATGGGTAAATTTATTTATTTACAATTTAGTGGGTTTATCATATGTTTTATTTAGCAACAAGGAAAAATGCATCAAATAATTGATATATAAGAAAATTGAAGGTTCCTCATTTCATTTTTTTGGAAATGAAAACTCAAATGCACATCATCAATGAGTTATATAAAACTAAAATCTGCAAGTTATCACTAGATTTTATGAATCCTTATACTAAATATTTTTCTAGTTTTGATCTACAATATATTCTCTTTATTTTTATTTTTTTGTGGCACCCAATTTTGCATCTATCTATGCTTATGTCCTTCTTTAAATTATTATATTTATTTCATCCAAACGTGCATCATCAATTATATAGATATGGTAGAAACACCATATTTCACTAGTATTTCCTCCTCTATCTTGGTATCTCCCTTTGTATCAATACATAAAAATCAATAGTAGGGAAATCATTATGTATAACCAAATTGGATAAAAGAAGATGACACAAGA
The DNA here is from genome assembly GCA_007115665.2 of Sequoiadendron giganteum. Taxonomy (NCBI): domain Eukaryota; kingdom Viridiplantae; phylum Streptophyta; class Pinopsida; order Cupressales; family Cupressaceae; genus Sequoiadendron; species Sequoiadendron giganteum. The sequence continues at coordinate 70,632,389 of CM021101.1, read as the reverse complement.
TAATTCAACAAAAGAGAATTTCTACACTCATCTAAAAAACCTAAATAGTGATAATTAGTTGAGAAGGCGGGGATAGCTCAAACACCCCACAAACACACAAAAATTGGTGAAAATTATAAATATTATAATAAATAGAACCATATTAGTTAACAATAACTATTTTTGGATTATGATAGATTTAACAAGTACGATGAATATACACATAAAACATACATGAACTAAATAAGTTTATATGCGAGGAACATATAATGTAGAAATATCTATCTAAAATAATATTTTCTAAATTTTCTAACACATAATCTAACATAGAATTAGAATATTCTTCATAACAATCAAATAATCCATAAAGAAATAAACATATTGATAGTAAAAATAAAAATGTATTGAATTTGATTACCTAAATAAAAAGTTGAAAGTTTTAACTAACTTTATTCCTAGATAAGATTAATAACACAAAAACTATGCAAAATAGATAAATCAACAAGTGTAAATGGTCTTATCTAAATTGGTTTCACCTATATAAACTATGCAAGCTTATTTTTCCTATAAAAAAAAAGTACTATGTTTTTATTAAACAAAATATTAAAAATGGGATTTAATTATAAACAAAGAAAAACCTAGAATGAGAGTTGAGAAATAGATATCTTGAATCATGTGATAGGAATCTAGAATATGAATCAATAGAAGATAATAAAAATTAAATCATGTTTCCTAGATGGTAGCATGACTACATTAAGACCTCTATATGACTACATAGATTTTTGTCAAGTACATAAAAAAATACCAGTTTATGCAAAAAATTGAAAGTCTATAAAATAAGAATAAAATACACAACCAATAACAAGAAACTAAATAGTAGAATAACACATAAATTTTGTAAAATAAATTAAATGATATAAAATGGTCATAATGTTATTTAAACTGAACTCTAAGATAATATAATTATGATAGATAGGAAAAGACACAAAACCTTCATATGAAGAGATTTCCAAGAATACATGTAGCTAGTTCCACAAAGGGAAAGGGGTGAATTTTGGTTATCTTACCAATATTGTCAAATCCCTAATTTGGTATTTTTACCTCCACAAATAATCAAATAAAAATACATTAGATTAATATGGTTGTGCTCTTATCCTATGTGCATCTAAAACTAAGATGAGTACAACATAAAAAAATATATAATCTATAGCAATAAGTGTATCCCTTAGATATATGAAAAAAGAAAATTTGAGAAGATGGATCAACAAGCATTTCCAAGAGAGATATGAATCTACAAGAAGAAATATATGAAAATTTGTGATTATGATATTTTCTTAGGTAGCTTCCTCAATGAATATAGCCATCTAAATATGTCATCTTCTTCTACATCTCTTTCTTTTGCTATAGATTCTTATCATAATCTTAATCTATATTCATATTCAAAGATATATGCACTATCTAGCCCTCCATGATGTATAAAATGTTAATTCTTCTTTTTGGGAGTCAAAGATTTCATTACATTCTACATGAACCAATTTGAGATTAAACAAAATTTTAAAAGCACCAAAGAGTCATTTTGAATCTCAAACACCGCAAAATTTATTTTTCCTTTAAACCCAATAGGTTGACCTTTATATTAGATACCATGTGCTAATGAAAATTTTGGATCTTCTCCCTCATATAGTACTATATCATAGGGAGTATCATGTAAATTTGGTTTCCCAAGCTCCTCCCAATTTATTTTAAGAATAATTTTAACATCTACTCCCAAGTTTATTAATATATTTTTCATCCATAAAAATGAGTTCTATATGATTGTGCCAATTTAAAAATATTAAGATGTGAAAGAGATGCATTTTGTTGTAATTATCATGTTCTTAGAATTAATGTCTATTCTAACATGTTCCAAGCCAAAAATTAAATTATGAGTGTTGAAATTTATATATATTTGTTGTTTTATAATTTGAAAATTAGATTTTGTTCAGTATTAATAGATAGGGATTGAAGGTTGAGACACAAATCCTAACGATCTCTCGTAATGGGATACCTTATCTAGAAGAAAAATAAAATATTTAAATTTACTAGATCTTGACTATCTACTTAGGTACAAAGAGGCTCATAGACTTACCACACTATCTAAGATTTTTGTCCCGGTTTTCTATCTTTTTTTTCAGTTTTTTTTAACTGTTATCTTTATTTCTAGATTATAGTTTTTTTTTGTTTGTGCTAGTAATCTGTTTGTTTTAGCTTTTAGCATGTGTCCAGCTGGAATTAGCTAAATTTTATTTTAATTGTTTTTTTTTCTTTACAACTTGCATTTTACACGCATTGGTTAAAAAAGAACAGACATGCAAATGCATATGGGTTAAAAAGGACAACACACTTTATTTTTCATTGGGTTTAAAATTAACTCTTAGATAGAAAACACTACAAACGGTTAAAATTAACCCCTTTGCTTGACAAACACTACAAATGGATAAAATGAACCTTGTGCATTCTTTGTTTGTTCACATTTTGATTTTGGTTTAAAAAGAACACCATGCGAGTGTGATTTGAAATATTCATGTGCTCTTTCTTTGTTTTTAAACAAAGATCAATTGAACTATGAATATTTTGGTTTGCTTTTGTTAAGCCTTAGATCTTGAGCCTGCTTTGGTGGGAAAAAGTACTCACCCCAAAGCGACTCAAACTGGGAACGCGCTAAAGCCAAGCGATGCCCAACCGGTATATACATTTGAATGTTAAGGAAAAATTAGCATTACAGAACTTCCTGCGGACCAGCAATTGACTCCCTAGTACCCTTGTGGTGCGTCGAAACCTGCAGACCCTAACCTCTGTAAATTGGGATGATAATGCCTCTCACGTGGCCTTCTGAACAGGTGCCCGAAATAAATCCTTTGTTTTAGAAAACCACAAACCTTCTATTCTTTGGTGCAGCAATGGTCGTTGCCAAGGCACCCGCACCTGCGTAGTTCTTAGTAGAAATGATCAATCTGCCATGGGAGTTTCATGGAGATTGGAATCTTGGTTGCCTTGAGAAGTGAGTGCACTATAAGGGGGAGTCCATGGGGCCAAGCTTTTGAAATTCATTCGCTAAGGATATACGGTTCGTGGGATCCATAAGAATATTGTCCTTGCAGCCTTAGGATTTTTTTTGTAAATGTCTTCTATGTGGTTGATTTTCATTGTTTACAACACCACATGTTTTCCAACTATTTTCAGACAACATGAACAAATGAACATCATCCTCCAAATCTGAATCAATATAGTCAAACTATCAAGAGCCCCCTAACACCACCCATGACACTAAGTCACAAAAACCTTCCATTAGTCATACCCACCCTAACCTTGACAAGGGAAACCAACCATCCACATCATATTCTAGTCCTTCATTCATGTCATATCCTAGTCCTCCAATCATGTCATATCCTAATCCTCCATCCACGTCTTATCCTAGTCCTCCATCCACGTCATATCCTTGCATCGTAGCCAAATTTGGACCTAGAGTTGCATTTGACCTCTTGCATTCTTAACTTATCACATCATATCATACCATTTTCATATATGTCATCTTAAATTCATATCCTTTTCATTGCATCCTAGTCCTTAAATATTCCTACTCTTGCATACATAGAATATATCATTTCACCTAGGTCTTGCATGTACAACCCCTTGCATATATATCAAGATCATATCGTGCCTAAGTTCCAAGTTGCATACATTCCATGAATTTAGTCCTTTGCATAGTCATCATTTATCAAATAGAACCCTTAGCTCTTGCATGAGTTCCAATACTCTTCATAGGTCTCAAAACCAATCCATTTTTTATCTATCGCCCACATCACTTAAGGTTTATCATGGAATTTCAAGTTAGGGAAAATACCATTATCCTTGCGTGTCTAGGGAAATCCTTTTGGAGTCCATCATCTCCTGCATACCCTCTCTTGATCATTGTTCCCTTGTGTTTATCCATCATAACACAAGTCAAGCCTTGCATCGTAACCAAATTTGGACCTAGACTTGCATTTGACCTCTTGTATTCTTAGCTTATCACATCATATATCATACCATTTTCATATATCCCATCTTAGAATCATATCCTTTTCATTGCATCCTTGTCCTTACATATTCCTACTTTTGTATACATAGATCATATCACATAGTCCGTGTATACATATATATCATTTCACCTAGGTCTTGCATGTACCACCCCTTGCATATATATCAAGATCATATCATGCCTAAACTTTCCAAGTTGCATACATTCCATGAATTTAGTCATTTGCATAGTCATCATTGATCAAATAGAACCCTTAGCTCTTGCACGAGTTCCACTACTCTTCATAGGTCTCAAAACCAATCCATTTTTTATCTATCACCCACATCACTTAAGGTTTATCATGGACTTTCAAGTTAGGGAAAATACCATTATCCTTGCGTGTCTAGGGAAATTCTTTTGGAGTCCATCATCTCCTACATACCCTCTCTTGATCATTGTTCCCTTGCGTTTATCCATCATAACACAAGTCAAGCCTTGCATCGTAACCAAATTTGGACCTAGAGTTGCATTTGACCTCTTGCATTCTTAGCTTATCACATCATATATCATACCATTTTCATATATCCCATCTTAGAATCATATCCTTTTCATTGCATCCTAGTCCTTACATATTCCTACCCTTGCATACATAAATCATATCACATAGTCCCTGTATGCATATATATCATTTCACCTAGTTCTTGCATGTACAACCCCTTGCATATATATCAAGTTCATATCGTGCCTAAAATTTCCAAGTTGCATACATTCCATGAATTTAGTCATTTGCATAGTCATCATTGATCAAATAGAACCCTTAGCACTTGCACAAGTTCCACTACTCTTCATAGGTCTCAAAACCAATCCATTTTTTATCTATCGCCCACATCACTTAAGGTTTATCATGGACTTTCAAGTTAGGGAAAATACCATTATCCTTGAGTGTCTAGGGAAATCCTTTTGGAGTCCATCATCTCCTGCATACCCTCTCTTGATCATTGTTCCCTTGTGTTTATCCATCATAACACAAGTCAAGCCTTGCATCGTAACCAAATTTGGACCTAGACTTGCATTCTTAGCTTATCACATCATATATCATACCATTTTCATATATCCCATCTTAGAATCATATCCTTTTCACTGCATCCTAGTCCTTACATATTCCTACTCTTGCATACATAGATCATATCACATAGTCTGTGTATACATATATATCATTTCACCTAGGTCTTGCATGTACAACCCCTTTCTTGGATATGGCATTGATGAATTTGGTTATAGGCTTTGGGATTTTGAAAATAAGAAAATTGTGAGAAGCAGGGATGTCAACTTCAATGAGAAAGTGTTGTACAAAGATCAGTTGCAGTAGCATGAGAAGAAAGAAAATGATTATGCAGTGCTGGATGATACTCCAAACAATGAAGTTTCAGTGGATCCTCATGCTCCGCAACAATAGCAACAAGAAATAGCACAAACTCCAGTGAATGTTAGACGATCTTCAAGGTTAAGTAGACCTCCAAAAAGATTTTCTCCCTCTTTGTACTCTATTTTATTGACTAATGCTGGTGAACTAGAATGTTATCATGAAGCTATGCAGGTGGATACCAAGGTTTAGTGGGAGCATGGAATGGAAGAAGAAATGGACTCCTAGCTAAAAAATCAAACTTGGGAATTATGCAAGTTGCCTGCAGGTAAAAAGGCTTTAGCAAACAAATGGGTTTATAGGATGAAAGACGAGGATGGAGGTAAGAGAAGATTTAAATCCAGATTAGTTGTAAAGGGATTTGCATAGAAACAGGGTATTGATTTTGATGAAATATTTTCTCTAGTTGTTAAAATGACCTCTATTCGTACTGTGTTAAGTATTGTGGCTGTTGAAGATTTGCATTTAGAACAGCTTGATGTTAAAACTGCCTTTCTCTATGGTGATTTGGAAGAGGAAATTTATATGGAACAACCACAAGGATTTGAGGTCAAAGGTAAGGAGAAACTAGTGTGCAGATTGAAGAAAATCTTATATGGCTTCAAGCAAGCACCTCGACAATGGTATCTTAAATTTGATAGTTTTATGGCTGAGCAAGGTTACAACAGGTGTAATTTAGACCATTGTGTTTATTTTAAGATGCTAGGTGAAGATAGCTACATTATTTTATGTTTATATGTTGATGATATGCTTGTAGCGAGGTCTAACATGGATCACATAAAGGAGTTAAAACAATAGTTAGCAAATTCATTTGCTATGAAGGATTTGGGGGCAGCAAAACAAATCCTTGGTATGAAGATTACAAGAGATAGGAAAAATAGGAAATTGTTTTTATCTCAGGCTGATTATGTTAAAAAGGTGTTGCAGAGATTTCATATGGAGAATGCAAAAGTTGTCAGCACACCTTTGCCTAGTCATGTCAAATTGACTAAGGATATGTGTCCAAAGACACAAGAGGAGGAAGGAAAAATGTCCAAGGTACCATATGCTTCAACTGTAGGTAGTTTAATGTATGCCATGGTATGCACGAGACCAGATATTGCACATGTTGTAGGAGTCGTTAGCAGGTATATGAGTAATCCAGGAATTGAGCATTGGAATGCAGTGAAATGGATTCTTAGGTATTTGAGAGGTACATCAGATAAACATTTATGTTTTGAGGGCTCTAATACAGATTTAAAAGGCTATGTTGACTTAGATTTGGCAGGGGATATCGATACCGGGCGGAGTACCACAGGTTATGTATTTACCGTTGGTGGGACAACAGTAAGTTGGATTTCTCGATTGCAAAAGGTGGTTGCTTTATCCACCACAAAGGCAGCAAATGAGATGATATGGATGCAACTTTTCATGGAAGAGTTGGGAAAACAACAGGCTGAAAATTACTTGTTCACAGACAGCCAGAGTGCTATACATCTTGCAAAGAATTCTGCCTTGCACTCTAAAACCAAACACATACAATTGAGGTATCATTTCATTCGGTCAGTGTTAGAGGATGGACAGGTAAAGTTGGAAAAGGTACATACAGATGTAAATCTAGTAGATATGTTTACTAAGGTAGTGATAAGGGAGAAGCTAAGCTCCTCTTCAGCTTCAATTGGCCTTCAAGGTTGAATTAAAGTATAAGAAAGCAGTAGGGTCCAAGGTGCTTATTTCCAGTGAGAGCTGTAAGTGCAGCGGTGTTGTCCAGGTTCAGTCTCCAAGTGGGAGATTGTTGGTATGTGGCGACTGATCATTGTATACTATACACTCTTCATGTATCCTCGCAAAAAAGGGAAAAATCACAAAAAGGGAAAAAACCCTAATTTTGTATAACCCTAATTTATAAAGGGTTTGGGATAGAGTTATAGTATGATAAGGAAATGCGATTATTCACGATATTGTAATAGGGTTTTATAGTGGTTAATGAAAACATTGGATGGCTGTAGTTTGGTGGATGTAGCCCACATTAGGTGAACCACGTTAAATTCTTTGTGTTATTTTTTCTGTGTGTTTTATTTCTGGTTTATTTGATAAAATCTGCATTTAGCTTTTAGATATCTACCTTAGAAAACCTAACAAGTGGTATCAGAGCGGGTTGTTTTCGATTATCATCTGCAGGAAAGTCTCATGGTTGAGTGGGAGTCTCATGGTTAAGTGGGAGCAATGGCAGACGAGGGTAAGTTGAAGGTTGATAAGTTCAATGGACAGAACTATCAGTTATGGAAGATGCAGATGGAGGACTATCTCTATCAGAAGGATTTATGGTGGCCATTGGAAGAGAAAACCAAGAAACCCATAGAAATGTCAAATGAGGACTGGGATATTTTGGACAGAAAAGCACTTGGTAGTATTCACTTATGCCTCCCACAATCAATGGCGTTCAATATTACAATAGCAAAGACAACTCTAGAGTTGATGGAAACCCTAGCGAAGTTATATGAAAAGCCTTTTGCTTCGAATAAGGTATTTCTTATGAAGCGTTTATTTAATATGAAAATGGTAGAAGGTGGGTTAGTTACTGATCATTTAAATGAGTTCAATACAGTTACCAGTCAATTAACTTATGTAAAAGTTAACTTTGATGAAGAAGTTACGACTCTTTTGATTCTGTGTTCTTTGCCTGAAAGCTGGAATAGCTTGGTAATGGTTGTTAGCAATTTTGTTTTTGGTTCGAATACATTGAATTTTGATGATGTTGTTGGTGTTATTTTGAGCGAGGAAATTCATAGGAAAAGCTCAGGTGGAACATCCACATCAGGCAGTGTTTTGAATGTAGAAAGTAGGGGTAGAACAAAGGAGAGAAGAAACAATTTCGGAAGCCGTGGGAAGTCACAAGGAAAATCAAGTTACAGAAGGTCCCAATCTAGAGACAAGAGGGATTGCTGGTACTGTGGTAAGCCAAGTCATTTAAAGAAAGATTGTTGGTCTCGGAAAAATAAAGAAGGAGATGAAAAGGAAGGAAATAAAGAGGCAAATGTGGTAAGTAATAAATCTGATGAGGATGCTTTGATTCTTTCTCTTGAGAATGCTGATGATTGTTGGGTGTTAGATTCAGGGGCTTCATTTCATGCTACACCCCATAGAAATTATTTTCTTGATTATGTCCAAGGGGATTTTGGGCTGGTTTATTTGGGAGATAATGAACCCCGTCAGATTGTTGGAAAGGGAAGCATCAAGATTAAGTTGCAGAATTGGAATCATTGGCTACTACATGAGGTAAGGCACGTTCCAAAGCTAAAAAGAAATTTAATTTCAGCAGGGCAACTAGATGATGAAGGTTGTGTTGTTACATTTAGTGATAAAAACTGGAAGGTTACAAAAGGTGCCTTAGTAGTAGAAAAAGGTGTGAAAGTAGGCAACTTATATCTTTGTACAGGTCATATTGTTCCTTCCACTTTAGCTATTGTAGATAAAAATCAATGTTCAAGAACAGTTGTTGCAGTTCAGCAGGAAGAAAATTAGATAGTTGCTGCGAATTCTGAATCAGCGCTATGGCATAACAGACTTGGGCACATGAGTGCAAAAGGTATGAAAGTACTTCATTCAAAGAATGTTTTACCAGGTCTAAAATCCCATCTTAGAATCATACCATTTTCATATATCCCATCTTAGAATCATATCCTTTTCATTGCATCCTAGCCCTTACATATTCCTACTCTTGCATACATAGATCATATCACATAGTCCGTGTATACATATATATCATTTCACCTAGGTCTTGCATGTACAACCCCTTGCATATATATCAAGATCATATCGTGCCTAAACTTTCCAAGTTGCATACATTCCATGAATTTAGTCCTTTGCATAATCATCATTGATCAAATAGAACCCTTAGCTCTTGCACGAGTTTCACTACTCTTCATAGGTCTCAAAACCAATCCATTTTTTATCTATCACCCACATCACTTAAGGTTTATCATGGACTTTCAATTTAGGGAAAATACCATTATCCTTGCGTGTCTAGGGAAATCCTTTTGGAGTCCATCATCTCCTGCATACCCTCTCTTGATCATTGTTCCCTTGTGTTTATCCATCATAACACAAGTCAAGCCTTGCATCGTAACCAAATTTGGACCTAGAGTTGCATTTGACCTCTTGCATTCTTAGCTTATCACATCATATATCATACCATTTTCATATATCCCATCTTAGAATCATATCCTTTTCAAATGCATTTTTTCCATGGAATTCTTAAGTTCAAGAATCTTTGATTTCATTTGATTTCATATGTTCAACTCCACTTATATATCACCATCTCTCACTTTCTTTGCACAATATTTTGTGACATGTACAAATGGCTCAACAAGCAGGAAGTTCTCAAGCAGAAGTCAAGCCCAATCTAGATATTGGACCAAATGAATCAGTTGAAGAACACATGGAAGTTGAAGATAGGGAGGAGGCCTAAGTTCAAACAATGCATGTTGGAGAGGGGTCGGGATCACATCCTTCTACACCAATGGATGAGCATATAAAAGTAGCTGAAATAGTGGGGAAACAAATTTCTTATAGAAATTTAGATCATTTACTTGAAATGGATATGGAGAAATTGAAATGTTATGTCGACCAACCTAAAAATACAAGTAAGAGGTCAATGACTAAATCTGTAAATAGAATAATCCATAATCATTTCAATCATCTTGAAACACTTGAAAAAACCCAATTGTTATCACATTTACTTCTTCGTGATGAACTGAAAGAGTCATTACAATTGTTGGGTGTACATTCTACATCGAATAAGAGGAAACACATGAGATTGCAAAAAGATATTGTTGAAAATGTAAAAAAAGGTTTAGATTCCATTGGGAAAGGATCTCGATCAGTGGATAGAACCATTGCAAGAAAGGTGATTTTGACATCTGTTTTAAATAAAGAAATATCCAGAAAAAGAAAAATGTCAGCACTTTCCACTGAATTTGGTTATAGTAGAACCACACTAATAAAATATGAGAAAAAGAGAAAGGTTTTAGATGATAGTTCTGAAGGCAATTGGACAATTATGTGTAGAGCTCCTCGTTCTAACAGGATTGAAGATGCTGTTAGGAACTTGATCTCAAGTTTTTGGAATGATCAGACCCGTCCGTCATCAAATACTAGAGATGTTATGAGGTGCAGGATTGGACCTAGTATTTATGAAGAACATATTAAACATTGGCTAGACATAACACAGCTTGAGATGTATATGAACTTTTGTAATATGTATCCTCATATAAATATTGGGCAAACAATGTTTGAAAGGTTAAAGCCATACTATGTGAAGATAAACAAGTTTTTTGAAACTTGTTGTTGTCGCTATCACATTGAATTTGATCTCTACTATCAGGTGTTTCGAAAGATGAGAGAAGAAAGATATGGTTTTCAAAAGGAACCTCCTAAACAGGTAAGTTTGTTCATAAAGGATCTATTATGTGATCATGAAAATGGACTTCAAATAAAATGCATAAAAGGACTCTGTGAAACATGTGGAAATTTGGCTAACTTTCCTTCAAGAAATGAAAATTTTGACCTAACAAAGACAGTAAATTGCAAAAGTTACAAGTATGTAAAGTTTCAAACAAATTTTGGGAAAGAATCCACAAGGTTAAACTATGTAGAAGAGGAGATACCTATTGGGAAATTTATGGAAGATTTTGAAAAATTGATACAACCATACATACAGCATTCCTTTTATGCTAAGTGGCAAGCACATCAATTTCAAACATTAAGAGATACTTTCCCACTTGGAACAGTTCTATCAGTAGTTGACTTTGCAGAAAATTACTCTTTTGTACATCAAGAAGAGATTCAATTAGAATATTACTTTTCAAAACAGGTCACTATTATGGTTCATGTGTGCTATCGACATGCACAATTGGAATTAGATGGTGTTGAGAGTACAGATGAACAACGAGCCATCAAGAAAGAATATCACTTTTATATTAGTGATGATAAAGAGCATGACACACTTTTTGTACAACATTGTTTTACAAAATGTTTTTTTGAGAATTTGAGAAGCAGGGGTGTAAAATTTGAAAAACATTTTGTATGGTTAGATGGATGTGCGACACAATTCAAATCATCACGTCCATTTTATGCATTTTCTAGATATCATAAAATTTACAACATACCACATGTTTGGAGTTTCTTTGAGAGTGGGCATGGAAAGGGTGAACATGATGGCACAGGAGCTTGCATCAAACATGCTTTAAGAAAGCATCAAATGAGTTATTCATAAGATCATATAGATGATGCACATGATGTTGTTGAATGGTGCAAGAAACACTTTGCATCAAATGAGGTCAGCACATCTTCAAGAACAAACCGAAACATTCCACATAGAGTGTTTTGGGAGATATCAGGTATGTATAAATTACATTTAAAAAAAATAAATTTATTTAAATTTAAAATTTACACATATATATATACACACATGTTCAAGTTCATATAAGCTTTTTGCAATTACATTTATCTAGGTGTGGATAGAAGATTAATGCATGGATGCAAGAGGGTAGAAAAAACAAGATCTTTGCATTGTGTTATGAGTTCAGATAGTCACCCTGGATGGACATTATACATGAGAGATTACTCTTGTTTCTACACTAAGTGCATTGCGGGAAACTCTCATGCATGCAACAATGAAGAACTTGAATATGTTATTAAATGGGATACGGTTCCACTATTTGTTTCAGACACATACGATGAAAATGAGGATGAAATATTTCAAGACATTCCTTTGATTTCAATTGATTATGACCATATTTCAGGATTGGTTAGAAAAGGTGCATGTGTAAGTTTTCAATAATTTAAATATTATATAAATTTAATGATCTTTAACTTGTGTAGAGAAAATTCTATTTTTTTAAGAATTTTATTGTGTAAATTTGGTGTACAGGAGATGTTTTTGCAGTTATAGCAGAGCCTAAAAATATAGAAGGTGTTAGCTATTATTTACTGTGTTGCACAAAAGAGAGGAATAAGCTAACACAGCCTGAAACAAATGATGGAATATTATTTCCCACTGGTGAGTTTGAATTTCAAATTATATATATACATTGTTTACATGTGTACATTACCTTAAAAACATTAAATATATATTGTACAAACCTTGAGCACGCAAATGTTGTACACATGCACATGTATTACCTCAGGTTCGTGTTTATCGTGTAGGTTCTATTGTTGTGCAAGGGATATATCTAAAACAAGTCAAATTTGCTCAACATGGGATTCATTTTGTGGACTATCAAGTTGATAACAAGGTATATCAATATAGTCACCTTATAATTGCTACCTCCCTACATCTTCATGCAGTTCCACATGCACGTGGACGAAAAAAATGGAGACTAGATAGTGATGACCATCAAAAAATTTTACATGTTATTCAAGAGTGGGTTGAACTAGAATGTTTGAGTTAGATTATATCCATGATTTTCAAGTTCACTTGTACATGTACATACATATTCAAGACGAGAACTTATAGTAAATTGTTTGAACTATGGATTATTTTAGTTACTTATAATATATGTTGATGACAAGTGTTTTAAATTTGGTTGGACACAAATTAGGGGTTGAAATACATTGAGAACCTTAAATTGAGTAGATATTTCCAATTATATATTTGTTCCATGGAATTCAAGTACTTGGTATGTACATAATGTGCAAACCTTGTCATAAAAAAATTCATTGGAAGAGTGATGGTGGGAGTAGAAGAAAATTTAGTGTTAGTTTCAATGATCCCCCAAATCTAGCATCTCAACAAAAAAGAAAATTGGCACACAAGGATATGTTACATGACTACATCTCAAGATGTTTCTTCTCCTATACATCCAAGAAAAATCGTTGATTCATTATTCCATGTCTTCTATATATATAAAGTGAATGTTGTCTCAATCTTCTTTTTTGTTGTAGAAAAAGAAACCTGACATATTAAAATTTGTGTCTTGTAGAATGTTGTACCAAAAAAAAAATTCTAAAAGTGTCTAGTATGGACATGCTTCATGTTAAGTCAAAACCCATAGTGTGTGTGAAAGAATTATATATAATAAATTAGGGAAGATTGATCTCAAATTCATTCTCTCGTAGTATCCACCTAGGTCAAATACCTTGAGATGTGATGAGAACTTCTCTTTGTGTCTATTGGTTGTCCCATCTTAGACCCGCTAAGAAAATCAAATGTCTTATTGAATACATTTTAACCTCAATCCTGCATAATTTGGTGCATAAAATCTACTAATATATTAAGATAAAGTTGATCTTCACATGTCAACATAACTAAGTATTCAAAAACAATCAATCACATTTTTCACCTAATTTTATTTTCTTAAATCCTTTTCTACATTCCTCCTCTTCTTTTCTTCCATCATCTTCTATATTTCATATGAAATTTTCCTCATAATTCTTCTTTTGAGAGCTAACTTGTGTATTTTTTACACAAATAATCTCTTGAGTCCAATCATCATCAAATACCTAATATTTTCTTATCCCTCCACCTAATTGAGGCATATCATTATTTTTTTCATCTCTTATAATTCGTTCTTCTTAAGTTCTTTTTTTTGAAACAATGTTATTTTGAACATCATCTTGTAGGACACTATAATAATTTTGTCGAACCACTATTATTATTTTATCATATGTACCATAATTAAGAACCATTATTATTCATTATTGTCCATTAATACTTTATTACAATTTAGTGAATTAATTCCTATTATTTATTTAAAGTTAATTAATTTCCCGTATTTAATAAATATATTAAATTCATATTGTCCATCTCTTATCCATCAAATAATTAATTATTTGATCAAACTCCACCTCAAATGCACACATTATCCATTTAAATAAAGAATTAAAATTTCTAGTTTCATCTCATTTAGTTAACTAATAAATCAAGATTAATTAACTCATTAATCTTGAATTAGTCCACTCACTGAATGGTAATATTATGCTAGTATAATGAGAACATGCATATCATTTTTATCTTGAGCACAATCATACAATGCTCAATAAAAGGTTTTCTTGAGTTAGTTAGGATTTTAGATTTTTTCTTTAATGCCAAAAGTTATAATTTAATGCTTATATGAGTATATGGTTCTATTTTTATATGATTAAATGATTATATTTTTAAAAAGACAAGCAAACGAATGCCAATGCGACGGACGCCTAACTAGATGGGCAAACGGATGCCAATGCGACGAACGCATAAATGAATGGGCAAACGGATTGCCAATGCGACGGACGCATTAATGAATGGGCAAATGGATTGCCAATGCGACGGACGCATAAAGGAATGGGCAAACGGACTGCCAATGCGACGGACGCATAAGGACGGACCTGATTGTAAAAGAAAAGATAAGCAAATGAATGCCAATGCGACGGATGCCTAAAGGACTGACCCAACCGTCTCGGGGGATGATCAAAGATCAACCTTGCCTACGTTCAAGCTCAAAGATGACGTAGTTCGACAAGGTGAAAGATTGACAAGACTCAATGATGAATTTTTGAATATTTTCCGATATTTTGACATGTTTTTGGATTTTTTGATGATTTGGATGTTTTTGGATTTTTTTGATGAGTTTTTTGAATGTTTTTGAATTTTGATGAGTTTTTTGCATGTTTTTGGTTTTTTTCTGATGAATTTTTGAATGTTTTTGAATTTTTCGCATGATTTTGACAATTTGGATATGGATATGTGATGATATCAGTGCTCTATTTTTGGGTTTTGTTGAAAACCAAGCTTAATGTTGATCAATCGGACTGATGGATTGATACTTTGACTAAGTGTGTTAAGTCAAACAAAAGTGATAATGCACTCGTAAGTTCCAGGAAGTTGTGTTATCCCAGAGTAAACTCGTACAAAAAGGATAATTTGGCTAGGTGTGTTAAGCCAAACAAGGTGATTATGGTTTTGATAATTTGGCTAAGTGTGTTAAGCCAAACAAAGTGATGATAATGAACTTGTAAACCCAAGGAAGTTGTGTTATCCTAGAGTAAACTCGTGCACAAGATGATAGTTTGACTAAGTGTGTTAAGTCAAACAAGATGATGATTGATTGGATTCGATTGATCAAGATTGATGAAGCTTGATTTGGAACAAAATAGCTTTGATGATTTGATGTGACACAGATGTGTGCATTAGATGCGACTGATATGAATTGCTTGGATTGATATTCGATGAAAGATAAAGCTTGATGAGGAACGTCTTCTTGTCAAAATATGCCATGGGCTAGTGATTTGGATTTTGGTTCACAAATTGATTTGACCAAGTTGATTTCACGTTTTCCAATGTTCGGATCTCCACATAAGTTGGAGGATATAGATCAAGATTTATTCACGAAGCAAGATGTAATTATCTGCCCCTAGTGTCTAGCAATGTATGGAATGCCATGGGTGGATTCTTGGATAGATGGATGGGTATGGTAAGCATGCAAAGGATGCCAAGGATTATCTTGTGACAAGATAAGATGTTCAAACAGAGGAACGCTCATTCAGATAATGCTTCAAGGCTCAGATAATGTTGGATAGGATGGGATCAATGAAAATGACCCATGTCAAGATTTTTACCATAAGCAAGCGTAAAGTGTGCTCCAAAATTTTCCAAGATCAAGATAACTTGGAGTATGGATGTAGATGGAAACTGGATTGGATAAACGGTTCATGGATGAATGGATGATATGGATGGAATGTTGGATTCATTATGGATGTGATAAGATGCTTTCTTGTGAACTGGCGCACATAGATGCTCGATTCTACACATGACGCCTGTCTGCCAGGTTTTCATCATGGTACCTGTCCAAAGCGCCACCGAAGCGGTTTTCGCTAGAGGACGATTTTTTTCTTTACTACTTTCAATCCTTTTGTTTTATTTTTTTGGATTTTTTGTATTTTTGTATTTTTTTTTGTTGTCACCAAGACGCCTGTTTGCCAGGTTTTCATCAAGGTAACCATTTTTTCAAGACTTTTTCTGATTGTTTTTGTATTTTTTGAGAGATTTTAAGCTGATGCTGAACCACCTGGTGATGCTGATGTTGATGCTTCTGTCATAACATGCCATCGGTAGCCTGCTTGAAGAAGCTGTTTTGACAAGACACGTGCACTTGAATGCAACTTTTGAGAAATCTGTTCTGCTTTGCTGATAATGGACTTAACTCTGTCTTTGTGCACACATCGCGATAGAGTGCCTTCTGAATCCTTATGATGAAGGGTCAATGCCAATACATGGTCAATGTGAGAATTGGATATCATGCGTGGAGGCGTGGATGGAGTGTGTTTAGGGATAAAAGATGGATTGGTCGATGGTTTGGAACCTTTGACTCTCCAAACTTGGGAAGATGAGCAGTAATGGGTGGATACAGAAGTGTACGTGGAATTAGGACCAACTGCTTGATACACTTTGTACGTTGCTTGAGAAGCCTGCTTTTTCCTTTGTGGAAATCTTTGATAGATACTTTTCCCTTTTTGATTTTGCCCCATAGTTTTTTTGACTAATGGAGTTTGATAGGGATAGTCTTTCTTTGTATTCTTTGGTATCCATTTGTATTTGATTTGTCCTTCATCCTTCGCCCTTTGATTTGAATCTTTCTTTTGACGTTGGTCCCAATTCGTGGATGGGGTGATGGGTGGATGAAGATTTATGACATGGCAGGTTGTAGTATTGGCATCAGTTTCATCATAAGGATTCTTCGTGCTCCCTATGTTGATGTTTGCTCGAGATGAAGTTGCCCCCAGTATGGTGATAGTATTACTGATATGTTGAGATCCCTTGATTGTCGAATAACCAAGGCCTTGACGTTTAGGATTCCCAAAAATCTGCACTGGTTCCAGGATACCCTGTTCATGTAGGCCTAATCCCCTGCCTTGATAATTCATCTGCTGAAAAAACTTATTTGCAATAGGATATGATTTACCTTGGAAACAAGGTGTTTCTCCTTCTCTGCTCTGTGGCGGATCTTCAAATGTCATAGCTCTTTCATTGATAAGATGATTTTCCCTTACAAAGGTGATTGATCCAAGTTTATAAGTGATTGGATCTTCCATAAGTGGGATGAATGCCTGATTGATATCTTCAACTTGATCTTGTAACATATCAGATTGTAGTGCTTCTTCAAGAAGTGTTGATGCTTCGCTATCTACACAAAAGTCTTCCTCATGACTCACTTCATAGGATGTTTCTGATTCATGACTTATGTACAAGCCTTCTTCATGATCCATTTCTGATATGTCTCTGCATTTCTCTACATCTTGATCATGTGTACCAATGTTAAGAGTAGGAGATTCTTGTTTCCCAGTAATGATTTCAAGAGTATGAGACTCTTGTTTTCGAAGATCATCCACGTGTCCATCCAAAGAAAGCATCTCATGGGTAGATGGAGGAGTATGTCCTATGTGGATGTGGTCATCATTTGCGGCATCTTGTATAGATAGGAGAGTGTCCATTATATCGTTGTAGTAGCTTGGAGATGCAAATTCTTGATCTTGAGTGATTTTGGAATTGCTTTCAACACGCTTTGGATCAAGTTCTTGGCATGGGTCAATTTCAAAGAATGGACTTCTTTCTTGGATATCTTCATTAGGCATAGGAATATTCTCAAATTTCATGAGGTCAAAGGATGGCCATATGTTTTGGAAAGGATCATTGCTAGACCTTGGTGAAATATTTTGATCATGATTTGGAATACGTTCTTGAGATATGTCCTCTAACTCACAAGGTGATGTAGAGACTTTTTCGATATGATCATTGGTCGATGGATCATAGATTATCACAATGGGATCAAATAATTGTAACACATCTTGAAATAGATCACTAAAAAGTGGCTCTTGATGAATGTTGAGTTGATCACTGGATGGGGTAGAAGCATCTTCAATGTGCTCATTGATGGATTGATTTTGATCATTGTTTTCAACAATTGCGGTGGGAATCTGTTGCAAGCTTTGTTGGGCGGGTAAGGCCTGTGTTTGCTGCTGAGCCAACAACGCTTGTTGTTCGTCATGTTGTTTTTGTGCCAA
The DNA here is from genome assembly GCA_007115665.2 of Sequoiadendron giganteum. Lineage (NCBI taxonomy): Eukaryota > Viridiplantae > Streptophyta > Pinopsida > Cupressales > Cupressaceae > Sequoiadendron > Sequoiadendron giganteum. Next base: position 70,613,928 of record CM021101.1, on the reverse strand, counting down.
CAAAGCTTTTTGTTGGGCTCTTTGTTGTGCTACTTCTTCTTGGATTGATTGCAATAGTGCGTATAATTCTGCTTGCGCTTGCGCTTGTTGGGCTACTTGAGCTGCTTGTGCTTGCTAAGCAACTAGCTGTGTAGCTTGTTGGGCTTGGAGTGCCTTTTTGCGGGAAGCTTCTTGAGCGGTTTGCAACATGATGGAGAATGAATTGGTCGTGTTGTGCTTTGGTGGTGGTGGTGGTGGTGGTGGAATGGGAATGGTGTTGATTGTTGGGGTTGCTTGGATGGTTTCCATCTGTTTTTGCGATATCGATGGAAAAATGGAATGATTTGGTATGATATTTTGATTTGGCATGATAGATTGAAATTGAATATTGTTGTGGTTGGGAATCATATTGCCTTGATTTAGGTAACTTTGATTTTGCATGGTGTTACCTTGACTTGAATCAACATATGGAGTTGTCAATATATTGCTAGGATTTTGAACAACATTAGGGGGATTTGCAAACATGTCGACCCCAAAGTTTACCAAGTGTGAATTTGAAATGGTCATGTTTGGTAAAGTTGCACTTGGTATGTATGGATTTGGTAGGATAATGTTGTTTGGAAAACTCATGCATTGAGCATTTGGTTGATAGATTTGTAGATTTGGACTTGGATTTAAATCTATCATTGGGAAAGGTGTTCCAAACTTTGGATTGGGTATGCTCATATTTGTTGTACCATTGATGTTTGTATGAGATAATGCTCCCATGTATGCATTGTACAAGCTTTGATAATCAAATGGTATTGCAAGGCTTGGGTAGTTTGGTTGAATCGAATTGCTCATGATGGATGGATCAAGTTTATATTCCATGTCCCTCTTGTGTTGAGATCAAGTTTGAACCATTAAAATGAAGATCAATTTTCAAGAATGTAAGAGATGAACCTCTAATCCTTTAGATCGGTCTAAACCTTAGGTTCAAAGAAGTGAAGAACTAGGATAAATGAAGGATCAAAGCGATGATGAGATAAACGAAAGATGAGCGATATGGATGAATGGAACTCTTAAAGAAACTTTGAAGGGAATGCTAAACTTTTAGGACTTTGATTTGATTGATTCATGATTGGATTGATGGTTTGACTAGATGCGTTAAGTCAAACAAAATGTGATGAATGTAATCATAAAACTCTAGGAAGTTGTGTTATCCAAGAGTGAACTCCTACAAGATGGTAGTTTGACTAAGTGTGTCAAGTCAAACGAGGTGATGATTTGATCATTTGGCTAGGTGTGTTAAGCCAAACAAGATGAACTCGTAAATCCTAGGAAGTTGTATTATCCAAGAGAGAACTCATGTATAGGATGATGGTTTGACTAGTTGTGTTAAGTCAAACAGAGAGGTTTTGATTTCGCCTAAAATTTTAGCATAAAAGATGTTTACAAAGTTTCCAAGAGGTGTTGGTGAGATGGCAATTTGACTGATTTTGATGGTTGAAAGATGGATGAAAGTGATTGAATTTGATCCTAGACTTGACCTAGATGATACTTTTTCTTACAAGACCTCGGTGTTGAAGGACACGCTATATTTCCTATGAGAGGAAAGTAAACCTTTCAAACAATTCAGGATCTCAAGACGCTCCTTACTAGCTTTCACACTAAGCTTTTTGAACTTCGGTTTTGGGATTTTGATCATGTTAGAAAACACATGTGTAATCGAATTTGTCTTTTATCTTGTCTTAGTGAATTCCTTTTACCAAAATCACTTGCTTGATTATTTTTTCAAACTGAATGTCTAATGTCCTGCTTTCGTTTTCATCCCACAAGGTCCATTATGTGGAAATCAAGGAAATTAGGGCAAAAGTCTCCTATGTTTATCCTTAGTGAAAACAAATGACGATAGAATTCGAGCACTTAGAAACCTCTAGGAATGTGATTCCTAGGGAAAGCAAGAGTGGGCAAGTTCGTCAATAGGTATTTGTTCCCCACAAGGTGTTTGAAATTTCAAGGTTTTTGTGTATGTTTGTTTTCCAAATGTTTTCAAGATCAAGCAATGTGTTTTTTCCAAGCACTTTCACACTCCTAGGTTGATGAGACAATACCTTGTTGGGTTCCCACTTGGATAAATCCAGCTGCGCATATCTTGTGCGAATGGCTAAATGCTTGACCACACTGGCTCCCCTCCACGGCACTCACTTATTCGGGTCAGCCAAGCATTAGTACCCATGAATCTCCCATGGCATACTTTCCATTTCCACAACAAGACTGCATGTTACGTGGGGTGGCTTCAGAGGACATGACCTCTTGCACCAACAAAATAGATAAGGTTTTTGGCTTTCTAAACAAAGGTTTGTAGTAAGGGCATCCAGTTTAGGGGGTGCAATGATAAACTCCTTGTGAGAGATCTCCCAACCCTTAGAACAAGGGCTTTACGCATCATAAAGATACTGGGGGAGAGTTATCATGCGCCGCTTCCCATTGTCCATGGCTTTCACCGTGAACACAAATTTATATAGCGGTTTGGAAGAGCTTGGCTTTAGCCCGTTATCGCTTGAGTCGTTCCCTTGGGGTGAGTACTTTTTCCCACCAAGGCAGGCCCTTTAAAGGTGAACAATAGCAAGTAAGTACATCCGTAGTTCGATCGATCTTTGTTGAGAAACAAAGAGAGAACACTCGCGATGCACTCCACTCACACTCGCAAGATTTGTTAATTTTAAGTTTCCCAAAATGAAATGTGAAGGCAATCTTTTTGACAACTTAATATCATAAAAAGACTTTTGATTCTCAAGATCGCCGTGAGGCGCGAGAGAAGCGCATACATCTTTTTGATGATATTACTTTGTGAAAAAGATTACAAAGCATTGAATGCACATGTTCATTTTAAACCTCAAACCAATGATGTGTTCGTTTTAAGCACCAATTGAAATGTGTGTTTGCCTTGTTCAATTTTAAATCCAAATTGAAATTTAGTAGGTGACTAAGGTTCAATTTTATCCCAAAATGTCAAATCAATGGTTAATTTTAAACCCAAAAGAAAGGTGAGTTGGTCTAAAACAGAAAAAAAAGGTAGTGAATTGAAGCTCTAAGATTTCTTAAACAAGCATTAAAAAATGCTTTTCAAGTTTAGATTTCAATATTTGATTTTCTTCACTTCAAAGCTTTTGCAAAGATTGTTTCAGATGTTTCACTGTTGTATGCTCTTAGCGTAAACGAAATTTCTCCTCCTTTGTTTCCCTATTAAAAAAGAAAACAATCATGTGAATTCATTTTGATCATCAACTTCAAATAATAACATGGTCTTAATTGAAATGAAAAAAATGATTTTAATGATCGTGATTAATAAAAGAAGTATTTATAAGTGAGTCATGATTTTGATATTGATTGCATTGGAAGGGTACCACATTTGTTGGAGTCATTCCCCACCTTATCAAAGTCCCTCTACACATCACTAGAAGTATTAAGTCAATAAATCAACCAAAAAGAACAAATCTCTTAATATCATCATCATTTATCATATAGAAACATCCATAATAATGTGACTTAATCAACAAATGGTAGATGGCATAAGATGTTGCTTTAAAGTAAACAAACCTAGACTATTTGCACCCCTCAATACTACTAACTAGTAGGTAAGATTAACTCGGCTACCCAAATTCTGAAATGTGAGTTGACATGTAAGTAGAGTAATCTGTCACCATGGTGCGAATCATGACTACCTTGCTTTGACAACAAGAAAAATAGTTGTTTGACATCTCCCATCAATTCACATCACATTTACACTTATCATAATGGTCAGTCATTCATGAATAGCAAAAAAAAGGTAATAACAAACAAAAAATAGCTGGATTGCAGAGGGCGCGAATATAAAATACAATATTGAATGCTGCAGTTAAACTAAAAAAGAAATTGACAGTTGTGATTCACAGGACAGAAATCTTGAACAATGATACATAAAGATTGACTGTTGTTCAAATATACCTAAATTTCGGCGCAGCAATAACTGAGTTTGTTGAAAAGGCTTTAGAGACTTTCAATCTGATGTAATTGGGCGGGACAAATTCAAATTCCCAGATCTTTGTCAGATTGCAAATGATCATAGGATCTACGCAAAAGCAAATACAACTGGGCGCGTAAACTGGAACATGAAGCTTTAAATATAAATCCTCAGAGAAATGTAGAAGAATGGCAGGGTGCGCAAACTGTTTTGACAGAATGATTTAAGGAAAATGTGACTGCAAAATGTAACGGGAAGGTGTAAAGTTAAACTCCATAACATAAATGTTTGATAAGGCATGGGAGCTGCTTGACCGAATGCCTCAAAAAGGTACGCGCATTGCCCAAAAAAAGACACAGTAGGTATGTTAGCTGCAAATGGTTAGCTGTAATGGGAATGGGGGAAGCATAGACAAAGCACATGAACTGTTAGATAGAATACCTTCAAGAAATGTTAACTATAGTTATAAAGGGATCTGCTGCTGAAAATAGAGGAGCTAGAGAAGATCTAAAAGAAAATAGCTTGCTTCTAAGTCTGAAGATGAGGATAAACATATGGAGGGTAAAGCAAGCAGGGCTCTAAAATGCAAGCAATCAGGAACGAATTTCTGCCCTCCTAATGTACCAAGGGCTTGTCTACCAGCAAGTTTTCATTTTTTATGGACCTTCCTCACAACAGAGATGCTCTGTTTTCTATTATTCATACTTTCATATGCCTTCTCAGTCATTAACTGAGATACATGCGTGGCCACAAAACCAATTAGAACAACATGATCACAAAGATACTGAGAATAGAACTCCTAAATCAGCAAGCATATTATTTGTGAGTTTCACGGCCTTATTGAATCATCTCTATACTTCAACCACTCCCAGAAGTGTATGGGTTGAAATTCATGCACAAAAGCTTCTCTCTAACAAAAACGCATGTGTTAGTAAAGCAAATGTGGAAGATGTGTGTAAAACAGTACTGGGTAGCCAGCAGTTGACAGTTTCTCTTCTTTTTTTTTTTTTTGCTACTATACGTAAAAGTCTTATTCACATTAACTTTGATCACATTAAAATCTTTAACATAGCATGCGTTTGAAGATTATTGAGGATGCTGATAATGAGAAATAGAAGCTTAAAATAACGAATGACAGCAAGAGGATTGACACAGCCTATATGGACTAGAGAACATTGTTTCAACTTCTTGGTATTTTGTGCTCTTAAAAGATAAGAAAAGATTTTTCCTATAACAGGTTTGTTAAATATCTAAATCTAGAGTAATACGAAGCCTCATACAAATCCAATAACATAAATAGACATTTCGTGCAAATTTAATTGGAGAGCCCTCCTTCTAGCGCCATTTTGTAGATGTCATAATGTGCAAGATCAACCTAAACCATTTTATGTTGTTAGCACAAAAGTTAGTTTAAATTAACAAACTTAAACATCCCTATGAAATATAGAATCATGTTAAACAATGCAACTAATAAGAACAATGCATAAAACATGAATCATTCCTATCCCATAGTAGATTGGTGCAACTTAGTGTTGTAGGAAGTTGCCCTTTCCCAATCCTTGATAAGCAAAATGCCAAATGATGAGCAAGATATCCTCTCAAATGAAGAGAGTGACCTTGCAATCAGAAAATATTGCTAAGCAAATGGTGTGATGATAAGCAAGATCAGTTCTCACAAGTGGAGAGTAACCTTACAATGAGCATGAGTTGTGTGTTGTGGATCATTTGTGTTGAAATGCTTTGCATTTTATAGATTCAAGAGTAGGAGATTGAGTGATTTTAGATGAATGTGGGATAATTCACAAGCCAATGACAAGGTGCCACTTGTCAAGTTGTGAGAGGGTGAGGAATGTGCAAGTCTTGGCCAATGTGCCAATTTGAATTTGAATTTTGCATGACTTGACATGTTTTGGGGGGATGAAAGGTGTAATAAATGCTATGTTGACTTGTGCAAATAGCATTTAAAACCTTGTTGGAAGGGACAAGTCCCTTTTTGGGGGGAAGATTCAAATTGGAAGAATATTCCATTTTGATTCCATTTTGAATGTAATTAGAAGAAATAATAAATCAAATAAATGATTTATTGGTGCAAGTGGGTGGGTTAGTTAGGAGTTTAGATTTGACTCTAGTTGAGTCAAAAGCTGGAGAATGATAATCATGATTAGAAGTTAATTAAATTTAGATTAATTAACTTAGGGGATTTTAGGGATTTGATATTTGATTTTAAATCGGTTTGATTTATTAAATCAAATAAGAAGAACCTTAGGAACTTAATTAAATAATTTGATTTATTTAATTAAGCTTGATGAACCTTAGGATTAAATCAATAAATTGCTTTAATTGATTAGTAGAAGAAATGAATGCATGATGTTAGTTACAGTGGAATGCATAATGTTATTTTTGGATGTCTACACCTTCATAATATCACATTGCAGCTTATTGACAATAACATGCTTACGATACCTCCTTTTCGAGAATGTGGCCCTAATATACCATTGCCTATAGGCTTTCAAAAAAATTCTTATTGTCAATGTTACCATAAACAAAATGGACATGGTACAGAATATTGTAAGTGTCTTAAACATCTTGTGCAAGTCCTTATTAAAAATAATCAACTTCAAATCAGTGGTGTGAAATATCAAGGTAATAAGTTTATAGCTCCTCCTAATCAAAATTTGTAAATATTTACAAATCCCATGCCTAAGCACAATATTTCATTTGTCAAAGCTATAAAATGAAGAATGAGGTGATGAATATTGACACAGATGATGAAAACATAAATGAAGAACAACTGATTGAAATGGTATAATTTATTGAAGTTGACCTCGTAAGGGCTCAACTAAAAATCCTCTTGACGTTGCTTTCTCACAAAATGAGATAGTTAAGAGTGCACCTAATGGTCCTCTTTACATAGTTGGTTGAATCAATGACAATCCCACTAATGGGATATTGATTGATCCTATTTGTGGAGAGAATGTGATGATCACTGAAGAATTCTTATATGTGCATAATCTATATCAAGAAACATATGATAAATTGAAAGCATAGATCAAGAAGCATAATAAGTTTTCTTTCCCTACGATAGGCTCGATAGATCTCCCTTTAAAGGTTGGACCAAAAACACTAAATGTATCATTCACCATCATCCCACAATTAGACCAATTTAGTGTGAATCTAGGCTATTGATGGCTTCACTCCAAGAATGTTGTACCTTCAATTGTGCATAAATGTCTAAATCTCTCATTTGGAGACAATATCTTTATTGTGCATCATAGTGGATTCAATCCTACCTCATCCTGAGGGAATTTTTCATTAGATTTATTTTGGCCCAAGCCTATGGAACCTTTCAAACCTCATGAGGATTTATATTTTAAATCATATCAAAATTTCAAGGCAAAGAAAATAGTAGAATTATACCTTTGAAACATTCCTCAACCTATAATTGAAACACCTATCCTTGACAAAGCAATGATCGAACCAAAAGCCCTTTAGAACATACAAGAAAAACCTATAGAAAATCCTCCTATAATTTCCTATAAGAGACCATGAGATAATACAAAAAATCCTATTGTCCCTCCTAGAGTCAAAAAAGTTTACAAAGTTAAAGAGAAAGCAATTGAACAAGCTATTGTTGTTTCTTATATTCCTCCCAAGGAAGAGAAGACACCTATAATTGACAATAGATTAAAAAGGAATTGAAGTCCTAGAGAGCATAGGTGTAGACGTTGTGTTATTGCTTGTAGATTACAATCTCAAGAAGACAAGAACAACATAGAAAATAAAAATCTAAACTTACCTAAAGCAATCCATGATGATCCTGTACCATTGCCACAACATAAACAAGAGCCCTCCATGGACATTGTCATTCGACTTCCCATTGTGATAAATCTAGATGATGACATTGACATTATAAATATTGATGAAGAAGTGCATGATGAGTTGAATACATTATTTTCTTCTTCTATGAGCTTAAATGGAAAATATCTTAAAAAGAGTATTTAACCTGGTGCTTCCCCTAGTTCGGCACTTTCTCTTGTCTCGTTTTCTAGTTTTCCTCCTATTTATACCAACCGAGATTGGCGTGCAAACGACTTGCTTTAGGTTGACTCACATGTGCCTAACTATTCTTTTTCTTTTTCATGTTTCTTTATGTGATTGCATGTGCATAATGTGATCCCCCATGATGTTTCATTTTGATGTTTCTCTCTCTTTTTGTGCATTCCTATATATGTTCCTACATTCTTCTCCATGTTGTAATCATTTTTCACTTGTCTTGTATTTTCCTTTTAGGGATGATGTAAGGCATCGAGACATTTAGGTCTCTTCCATGTTGACCCAAAATATTTTTCTCATATCTTTTTATCACTTGTCTTGTGGTTTCCTTTTGGGGATGACACAAGGCATCAAGACATTTAGGTCTCTTCCATGTTGACCCGAAAGGATTCTTATTTGTTTTCACTCTCTTTGTGTAATTCTTCTAGCTCTATGAGTATTTGGGGAATGATGATAGTTCCATTCTCTATGAAAAAATTATAGCAAGACATATTGACCCCAAATCCATAGATCCATTATTTATTTGAGGGGGAAACCCTTCTTTCCTATTTCATGGTGCAACTTTATTTTGGAAACATATGACTTGGCATAGGAATTTTCGAGGAAAGATCTCATGTCTTAGGATAAAACATTGACTACTTTGAAGCAATTTCTCACAGTGATCTGGTGTTGCAATTTCTTTAAAGTGGGGGCATACATTGATGACATTATTCGACATATTTCATGGCATGATTTTTCTTTTTTTCTTGTGATGTGTCCTTTTCTTGGTGGTGTCATTGGGTTTGATGTCCTCCAAGAGTGTGATATTTCTAAGAATATGATCTTCCTTCATGGAATGATGCGAACGAGGCATCCCATAAGTGGCAATCTGATATCCTTGACTTGTCCTCTCTTGGAGACATTAGGAAAAATGTTCCCTAAGAAGAAAACCTCATAGTAACAAAGAAAAATCCACTTTTAACAAAAACTTACATACATGATATGTTACAAAAGCATTTACAAAAAGAATTACATTGTGGTGCCTTATTTAAGTTGTCAGGAGGATAACTTCAGTATGGTATGAGAGGGTAATATGATTATCTCATTTTCCACCTCATTCGGTAACTCACCTAGTGGATAGACTAAGGTTCCACTACCCCAAAGTGGGCATATACATATTTTGGGACAACTCACCTAGTGGACAGAGTGATATTCCACTACCCCAAAGTGAGTAGCACATGCTACAGACAAACAACCCCATTCCATATCGTGTTGGAATAGTTGTGCTTCATCCCTTTTTTTTCTTTGTTCTTCTTCACCTTTGATAGAGTATGATTATTTATCTTTTTTATTGCTACATACTTAAGTGTATTGAATGTCTACTTTAGTGTGAGTTTGAGATGGGGTCATCCTCTCACTAAAGTGGGGTAAAAATGTAGTAACAAAAAAATTATCCCTTTTCCTTACTTAATTTGGGAATAATTTTCATTGAATTAACCTAATTTTTTCTAGGTCTAATGTAATGTGTTGTACATGTACACATTCACATTGATTTTGGGCCCCTTTTTAATAAAATGCACCTAAAATGTACCTTACTTATGGTGTTGTAAAGTGTTGTAACACACTTTCACACTTATCTAGGGTCTCATTAATTAATTGTGGTTAATTAGAGTTAATTAGCCCCTTTATTTTAAATTTAAGCCTTATTTGTGACACCTTTCGAGGATCCATCCTGACACCCATAATTGAAATTGTAAAACATTTAATTGGGAAAAATAAAGGTCCTAGAAAGTGGTGCTAGGACCCATTCACCCTAGGTGGTAAATGTGTCCTCCCTCTATAGGAGCCCCCTTTCGTTGCATATTTGACATGTGTTTTTGATGTTTTCTCACCCCTAAAGGCAAGGTACTAGAAACTTGTGCCAAGACCCATTTGCACTAGGTGACGAATGTGTCCTCCCTCAATAAGGACTCCCTTTTTGAATTTGATTCTAGTAGTATTTTAATCATATTCATTTATAGATCTGGTGTCGTCTTGAATTGTCTAACTTTTGGGGTTAATTTCTACATTTAGTATAAATAAGGGGTTAATTCACATTTTTTATCCTAGTGACTTTGGGAAAGCATAATAATACTTTACAAGAGTGTTATAGAGCACTTCAAAAGAATTTTCAAGGGAATTTTCAAGCATATTATCAAGAGTTTAGGGTACAAAATTAAGATTATTTCATCATGTCTAGGGCATAGTGCATTCATACATGTTCTTGAGCTAAGATAGTGGATGTAGCATTGAAGATCTACTTGCAAGGATTTCTTCACATCTAAGATCTACATTCTTCATGGCCACTTCATGTTAGATTTCATGTTTACACTCCAAGACAACTTCCAAGGTATGATCAATTACATATTTCATGTTTCATCCTTCAATTTCCTTATTTGATCATTTGGTTTAATTACCTACAAGGCGTTTGACTTAGGAAAACCCCTATTCACTAACAATAAACAATTTTTTCTCCTCTTGAGCGTTTGTTTGTAGATTTACAGGTTGAAGATCAAGTGGAGAAGAAGTTTAGAGCAAGATTGTCAAAATTATCAAGTTGCAAAGTTGACCTTTATAGTGCAAGAACAAAGAATTAAAGCTACAAAATTTATTACCAGTTTTGAGGAGTTAACAATAGAGGATCTGAGAGTGCAAACATCAAGGAAAATAACCAAGATCTAAGTTTCAAAAACCCTAACAAGAACCCATTCTCCACTAAAGGTGAATGAGTCATTTGTCCCCTAAAAACAAGATTCTTGCAACAAGGTACACACCGTTTTGAGCTCTAAAAACTCTCCTCATAGTTCCTATAACACTTAGGGTTATTTTTTTTAATTTTTTTTTGGCATTTTAGCCTTAATAATTGAATGTTACATAGAAAAATTAATTGGTTCATCATCTTGATCCTTTCATCTTAGTGGTGAACCCTATTTCTCTATATTTCACAAATTATTTGACAATAATCCATATTGATCTCTGCAAACATAGGGCTTTATAAAGTTGTATCTTCACCCTTGTAAGGGTAGAATTCTCAATCATAGTCTCGTAAAATTGCTGGAAAATAATCCATATTGAGTTCAACACCAAATCCCATACCTATCTCAAAAAATTAAACTTCACAATATATGTATTCTTAAAATATGTGGCAATGGAAAAAGTATCCCTTCTGCTTTTCCTTGCTTGTTCGGGCCCTCCATTTGAATTAGGCTTAATGTTGGCTTGATTTAGTATTGTAGTGTGGTTGAAACATTCAAATTAGGTCTTGGGCCCTTGTGAACTAATGAATTTAAATGGTGCCTTGCTAAGGTGTTGTGAAGTGTTGTAACACACTTTCACACTTTTCTAAGGTTTTATTAATTAACTAAACCTAATAAACCTCTTTTTAATCAAAATAAACCTTAATCATGCCTTATTTAGAGTGTAGTAAAGTGTTGTAACACACTTTCACACTTTTCTAGGATTTTCATTAATAATTGGGCTTTCTTATGCTTTAATTGGCCCTATTTTGCATCCATAAGCCTCATTTAATGCATCTTTTCAAGGATAATTCTGACACCAATCAATACCCAATCATAATTCAGGTGTTTTAGGTTTGAACGACCCAAATTTAGTTATCTGGGACTCATTTTCCACCTTGAGAAAATGATTCCCATATATATTGTTTGGTCTTGAACCTAGTTTCACACATTTTTAAGCATTTTTTAATTTGGTCCCAAAAATTAAGCCTAGTGGAACTCATTCGCCACTTTGGGAAAATGAGTCCCTTGTGGCCAAAAATCAAAATTAATTCAAATTTATGGTGGGATTTTATCCTCCTAGATCTGATGTCGGCTTGTAGTATTGTAATTTCAATAATTCTTGCATAATTAAGTATAAATACAAGGTTTTTTCATTCATTTTTTGGACACCTAGGAAGTTGAATGAGCATTCTTATAGCAAGTTTGAGTTCACAAGCATTCACAAGATCATTCAAGAGAATTCAAGGGTAGATTATCAATCTTTTTAGAGCAACATTCAAACATCAATCATCATGTCAAAGACTTCATGCATCATGTTTGTTTTGGAGCTAACAATTATGATGTAGGGTTTTATGATTCAAACTAGCATTTCATTCAAGATCTATACTATTCAAGAAAGATCCAAGATCTACATCCATTGGAGCCACTTCATACATGTTTGTAGCCTCCTATTGCTAGGGTTTGGTGAGTTGCAACATCTTATTTTTTTCATTCATCATTCTCCATTCATATTTCATTCTATTTCAAGGATTAATTACTAACAAGGGATTTAACCACGAAAAACTCTTATTCACTAACCCAACAACATTTATCCCTCTCCTTTTGTGTGTGATTCATAGTTCTAGGTTGTAGATTTCCTAAGGATCAAGATTGGAGAAAAAATTTCAAGTTATTCAAAATTGTCAAAGTTGTCATCAAGCCTTGAAGAGCATTGGAGATCACCTACAGGTTGTTAATCAGGGTTTCAAATCCAAAAACCTATCAGGAAGGATAGAGAAGAGTAGGATGAGACTTTGAAGCTTTAGAAAATCCTAATTGGACTAACTCACCACTTCTAGTGAATGAGCCAATTCTAGTCAAATTTTAGATTTTTTACAGATTAAGATACCCATTTGGCAGATTCATATTCCCATACAGAAACCTAGTTTTTGGACTGATTCTCCCAACTTCACGAATGAGCCCTAGCCAACAATAAAATTAGAATTTCTAGTGTTTCATATCTCCTTCAAGCCATCTCCATATTTCTCGGTGCACATCTTCCTTTTTTTAGCTTTTTGTTTCATTTCATTTTCTTTTCTAGGTCATTTAATAATGCATTACATTCAATTAGGGTTTAGTGTTGCATATTTCCTTTCATTATCTTTTCCAAGTATAAAATTCATGGCAAACCCCTCATTAGTTTACTTTTAGCCCCTAGGATAGCCCTATTACAATTTTTCTTTCTCTTTTGCATCGAGATCTCTAGGGTTATCCTTGAGTGGAATCATCTTGAAAGTGGGTGTGCTCTATGTTATAAAGCATACGATAGCACTCTTACCCTGTTTTAAGAGGTTCCAAAATCTATCACCGTCAAAAAGGAAAATAAGAAAGAAATAAAAAACACTTCTCATGTAAAGCACCATTTGAAAGTTTTGAAAAAGTTCTGAAATCTAAACCTCGACAAAAACAAGAACGGATATGGGAATCAAGATCAAGATCAAACCTAGAACAAGAACTTGTAAAATTTCTTAGTTTTGGTTTTGGTCCGATGTTCGACTCTGAAACACACAAGAAAAGAAAACAAAAGGGGTTGAAAATCAGGATCGGGTTAGAAACATGAACAAGAACTTTGGAAAAGTTCTTGGTTCTAATTTCGTCCCGAAGTCTGATTTCGACAGACGAAAAGTGCACAAGGAAGAAAAAGTGGAAGTTAGGATCAGAATAAAAATAGGAACTCACATATTTATGGGTGCAAGGCAATGATTTCGATCTGAAACTTGAACCTGACAACAAAGAAAAAAAAAAGACTTGGGAAGAAAAAGATAACTCCCAAAGCCCAAACAAGAACAAAAAATACAAAGGGGGACCCATTTTGATAGAAACAAAATGTGGTGGTTATGCAAGGCATAACAATACTTGTACTCCTCCATCACCTCATTTCCTACTTTAAGTGCATCATGACCACAACTGAATGGAATATCATGATGTATAAATGGTTTACTTAGTTTAACAAAGGAAAGAGGTACTATGGTCTTCTTTCCCACCTCAATATGTTGTTTCCTTTCCAATCAAATATTCTTAAGAGCGTCGACAAGGGTTTCAGAGTTGACAATCCATGAACCTCTTGAGTAGTTGATATTCTCCTTGATTTTTACCTCCAGAGATGGTTCCTTTTTGGCCACTAGTATAGGTAATTTTTTGGGTGTAGATTTCCTTGTTGTTTTACTCAATTTATTCTTCCTTCCATTCTAGAACAAGAATACTTTTAAACATTAGCTAACTATTAATTTTTTAAACTATTTCCCATAATGAGCTCATAGGTCCATGTGTTGAACCTATAACTTTGATACCATGTGTAACATACTCAACTTTCAAAAAATAATTACTAAAGGAATCAACTAGATAAGAAATAATCACATGCTAAAAATCCATAGTAATTTTTTTGACTTCATATAACAATCGTTTTACATGAACAATAATTAAGAGGAAACTATAATCATTTGAATTATAAATGCAACAATGTCAATAATGAAAAATTATGATAATCTCTTCTTTCACATTACATAGATTAATTAAATTTAAATTAATAAGGTTTACAATACACATGTCAAGAATTATAGTCTTTCATATCTAAAAATCTACATCTTTCTCACAAGTCTTAGTGAATTCATCTACAAGAGGGAGAGAATCACCCGAGTGCTTTATCTCCAATCACAAATCGGTGGTCCCCTGCTCACCTTCCACTTGGAAGTGGCCCTACACTTCATAAAGAGTATAGACGAAGGAAACCAACAAATACATGTCATCTAAGTACTAGTCTTATGTCCTTCTTAACCCAACCGACCATACAACTTTAGACAACCTCTAACTAAGTATGACCAATCTAACTGGATTATGCAATCTAGAACACTGTAAATTGAGTAAATGCAAGAAAATAATTTTACATTACTTTGGACAACGTTTTAAATAAAAAACACTTCCATAGAAAATTTAGTATTGAGTTCACACACCTCTAACTTGACTTGGAAATGACCTTTCACCTAAGGTTAAACACATGGTCGACTCATTTGGTTATTTATCTAACTTTTCACAAGGATCTAAGATAAAAATGTATAACTTTCTATGGTCGGTAGATGACTAAGGTCATGAAAAAAATTTCCTAACAGTGAACATCACATTACATACTCGCAATTTCTCAAACATTGGCTACTGCCACTTGTTCATATCTTTTTAAAATTATTTCAAGAGTGTAGTACTCTCCTATTTTTTCACAATAAAAATTATAAAACTCTTTTACAAGTTATAATGTATATAGATAATGACACTTATTTGTGACTCTTTATTTTTCACTTGAGGAATTAACAACCAGTAATACAGGTATAAAACAAGAGTTTTATTCACTAAACTAAAAATAACTTCCTCATAAATATGTCTAATTTTTCTATGTTTTCCTCTTCATACTTCATTCAATAAAACATTTTATAATTCTATTAAATACAAAACATAATATCTATTTCTTTGTAGAAGAATAAGTGCATATTTATGGTGTCTAAACTTTATTAATAGCTTTGATTAATACTTTGGTTACTTCAACCAAAATAACTAGTGAAAATTTAATGCTTATCATACAAATACACACACTCACACATATTCAAAATAATCTTTGTGTGTTCTTATATATATCCTCTATATGTATGTATATATAGCGATCTGCTATAAATTTTCATGAGAGAATTAGAATATTTCTATTCAACTTATATCAACAGAGTAATAAAAAGCTCTTACTTTTAATCATACTATCTCTGCTATCTTCACAAAATTAAATAAATAATTTAAGATATTTTTTGTACAATGGCTTGAAGAGAAGCTAGAGTGAGCTTAATTTTTTTTACAAGCATAAAGATAATGATATTATTATAGTAATTTTGTATGTTGATGATTTGTTCTAAATGGGCAATAATTCTAAGATAAAGAATGAATTCAAAATTACTATGATGAATGAATTTGAAATATAAGATTTATGCTTCATGCAATATTTCAAATAAATAGAAATTCATCGAAATGAGAATGACATTTTCATTTGTCAAATAAATTATGTGAAGATATGTTAAATAAATTTTATATGGTCGATTGTAAAGCAATCTCTACTCCAACTACTCATGGAGTTGTGTTATGTAAAAAAGATGTTGCTGAAATAGTTGACAAGACAACTTATAAAAGTAGTGTTGAAAGTTTGATGTTTCTAACTCAAAGACCAAATATTGGTTATTCAGTTTCTCTTGCTTCAAGGTATACGATTGAGCCATTTGTAATCGATACGAAGGAAGTCAAAATGATATCGACATACGTAAAGAGTATTACAAATGTTGGTAGTCATTCTTATGCTTTTAAAAAGTTTGCACTTATTGACTTTAGTGGTTTTGATTTTGTAGGTAGTTTGGATGGTGGAAAGTCCACATTCAATAAATATTTTTCACTTGATTTGAGTTTGGTTACATGGAGTTCAAAGAAGCAAAGTTTGGTTGCTCATTCATCTATAGAAATAGAGTATATTACAATCACTTCCGCAGATACACAAGTATTATGACTTGAGTTTTTTCTTAAGAAGAAACCAAAGAAAAATAAATTTAATCTACAATATTATTTGTGATAACATGAATGTAATTAAGCTGGCCAAAAATTCTGTCCATCATGATAGGACGAAGCATTTCAATTTGAAATATTATTTCAAAGAAAAAGGTAAATTTTTGGTATATTGAGATTCAACGACAGCTTGGGAACATTTTTACAAAAGCAATTGCCAAGATTCAGTTTTTCAAAACTCGATATTCATTTTATGAGACCACTTAACATCAAGAGGGAGTATGTTGATAAGTACTGCTACCATTTTAAACACCACCATGCAACTTACAGTTCACCAGAGTTTAAACGAACAATTTACATGGAATATTTTTGGATATATGAAAGATCTAATTATTTTGTAGTGTTTAAATTGTTTATTCTTTTAACACCAGTAAAAACTGCATGCTAAATGTATGAAAGGAGAAGTTTGCTTTTAGTTTTCTTGTATCACCAAACTGGAACTTAAAGGTAAACGCGCTGCACAAGAAATAGCCCGTTCAAAGGCACGCAAGAAATAGGCATAGTCCATGAATAAAGCAACTAAATTGAATGTCCGACTAATAAATCAAGTCCATTGAACGTTGAATGATTAAGCTATATTCATTTAATGTTATATATAGATTAGGAGAGGGAGTCAAGTTTATAATTTCAACATTCTCTAGTGTCAGTTTAGTTTAGTTTAAATTTGAACATCTATGTGTACTTGTATATTTAGTGTAAGAAAAAATCAAGTTACGTCCTTCCACCCTATACAATTTCATACTTCAAATCTCATGCAAAACCTACATGAATTCAATGTTTCCCTCAAGGATTAGAGACAATGATTGCAACCATATTTGGTATATCAAGAACATTATTTTCAATTGGAAACTCAGATCTCTAGTTAGTTACCCTAAGAAGAGTAAAAATGGGCCAACTTGGTCATTATAGTGTGAATATTTATATTAAAATAATAAAATTGATGGTATCTTATTTTTCTGAGTGTCTTAATTAAAATGAATGTCATAAAACTAATTTGACAAGTTATAGAAAGAGATGTTAACATAAGATGTTATATATCCAATGTATGAGAGTGTTATAAGATGTCCATAAATCTGAAGTATGTGTGGATCATAAAAAACTATGGATCTCATCGTTAGTTGTATTAATTTAAATTGTTAATTTTTCCTTTTATTTAGTAAAATACATAAAGATGGAACCTAAATAACACTACTAATTGTATCTTTACAATTGATTTCTATCTATATTACAAATATTTAATTCCCTTACTATCCCTTGGTTTAGATTGGTACATCCTTTATCCTTATCCTATTTTTTAGCTATCTAATTTTGTAGATGTGTGATTAACCTTCTTGAATTAAGAACAACAAATTTTACTATAGTGAATGAATAGTACCATAAAATATAGTGTCATAAGGATGTTACATTGGTGATGCAAAGTAATTAAATACTTGTTTGCTTTCTTTGTCAATGATTACTTGTAGGTAAGAATTTTTATAAAATTATGTTATCTCTTAGTCAATGATTAGTTGTAGACAAGGATTTCCTAGTGTTAGTCTTATATGAAATATTGAAACAGAAAAACTAATAGGCATATCTAATATCCTTCATAAAATTATGCATGAGAAAAAAAGTGTGATTTGATTGATCTTAGTGGATTGGTTGTAATACCTATCATAACTACCATATGAAAAATTTAGAATCTAAGGATATTTTACTACATAATCTTTATGATATCTAATTACTAAATCAAAAAATTAGCTAGTATTAAATTATAATTTCTAATCATGCAAAATAACACTTCTATATATTGAGTGGATGCAAAAGAATGAGTGTGGAATTGGAGGAAGTATTTGGACACAAATAGAATTACATGATTTTAAATTTGAATGACTAATATAAAATATTTATATTATCTTCCATATTGCTTTATATTTAATAAAATATATTTATTTTTAATAACAATAATAAAAATGATATGAATATAGTAGAAATATGTATATAGATAGCTAAATCTAATAAATGTTTGAAATATAATTCAAGAGTAATTTTATTGGAAAATAAGAATTAGTTAACACCAAGACGATATGATACTTTTAAATTTTAACCAATAACATAAGAAACAAAAATATATTATCTTCCATATTCATTTAAATTTAGTAAAAGATAATATAATAGAAAATGTATATAGATAATTAAATCTAGTAAATGCTTGAAATATAATTCAAGAGTAATTATTATTTTTAGACATGTTATAACTTATTTTTATTTGTCATAATTACTAACTATACAATAACATAACATATTCATTATATTAAGGTATTTAATATAGATTGAAAGAAAGTTAATAAGAGAGATTATTTATTAGTCTTTATGGTTAAATGTTAGAGTTAGGTTAAATTTATATTTAGTAAATCATTTTAATATAAAATTAAAAGATAATTTTACTTTTTAGTTTATAATTTTATGTTATTTATGAAAAGTGTGTAAATATTTTTATAAAGATAAATGTTAAGATTAAAAGTCAATTGCTTTAATTTTATTCATAAAAAACGTTAAAGAATAATTAATAATATATAATAAATTTCAAAATAATTGAATAATACAAATATTTATCATTTTAAATAATAATATTTTTTTTTATACAATTTATAATATTTCATAATTATATTTGATATTATGAAATATAAATTAGACAAAAAAATTATATTATGAAATCTAATTTTTATATGAAGTAATATCTTAATGAACTTAGAGTATTGTATCTTAGTCAGAACAAGAGATTTTTTTTACTAATCTCCAAATCAAATTTGGGATTCCATATTGATAATGGATATGAGAGTAGTGTAAATGACTAATTGACAAAACATGCCAAAACATATTTTATAAAAAACTGATTTATTAAGAAAATAATAGAATTTAAAAATATGATGATTATGTTAAAACCGAAGTCCAACGGACTCTTGTTTCCCTTTTATTAATGACTCTTCATATTCTCCCTACGGTGTGGAATGAGTTATATATATTTGTTGTTGTATCTATTGTAATGTGGTTACTGTTATTTAATATAAATTCCTCTGCTCTTAGTGTGGATGTAGTCGTTCGGTGGTGAACCACGATAAAATACTTGTGTCATCTCTTAATTCTCTGTTTATTATGTTTATACTCTATTTTGCATCTTTTTCTGTAGTCCATTTAATTTTACAATTGGTATAAGAGTTGTACGGTGACGGTATAGCTGATTGGGAATTTGGTGTTGAATTTTCGGAATTACGGAAGAAGCAAAGATAGAGAAATTTTTAGGTCAAAATTTTAGTTTGTGGAAGGTGCAAATGGAGTCATTGCTAATAAAGCAGGACCTCTCACTCACGCTTGAAGGGAAAGCAAAGAAGCCAAGTTCGATGCCAGATGAAGAGTGGGCGAAGCTAGACAGGAAGGCAAAAGCTACGATTTTCCTCTCGCTGTCCAGTAATGTATTGTTTAATGTTTCAACAGAAAAGACTTCGAAGGAATTGTGGGATAAAATTTCTTCGATGTATGAGATGGCTTCAGCCTCTAATAAGGTTTTTATCATGAAAAAACTTTATAACCTGAAAATGAAAGAAGGTGGAATTGTATCAAACCATCTTAATGAATTTAACACATTGGTTACCCAATTAGTTTCAGTGGGTATTAGTCTGGATGATGATATCAAGGCAATTTTATTGTTGTGTTCATTGCCTAACAGTTGGGAAGGTGTTGTAATGGCTGTGAGCACATTAGTTGCAGCCAAAAATAAATTAAAGTTTGATGATGTAGCAACTACAATTATCAGCGAAGATATGCGAAGAAAGAACCAAGAAATTTCTTCTGGTGAAGCCCTAACTATTGTTAGTAGAGGAAGACCTTGACATAAACGCATAGACAATAATAGGAGGAGATCTAAATCTGCGAAAAGGTCTAACTCTAGAGGTAGAATTGGCGATTGTTGGTTTTGTGGTAAGGCTTGTCACACTAAAAAATATTGTTATTCTTATAAGAACGCACAAGAGAAGGTTAAAAACAGTGAGGCTAATGTTGTCTATGAACACGATGATAGTGTTTTAGTTTTGTCTGTAAGTGAAATCACTTCAGATTTGTGGGTTTTAGATTCGGGTGCATCTTTCCATGCTACCTCTTGTACAGATGCCTTTTCTAATTATCAAGAAGGACAGTTTGGGAATGTTTACTTGGGAGATAACAAATCTTTGGAGATCATTGGTAAAGGTGATGTTCTCTTACAATCCAAGAATGGAATCCCATGGCTTTTGCAAGATGTTCGACATATTCCAAAATTGAAAAAGAATCTGATTTCTATAAGCCAACTTTTTTCGCAAGGCTACCATACTTCTTTCCTTCCAAATTCATCGAAAGTTACTAAGAGTGCCCTATAGATTGCTAAAGGAGATAGAGTGGGCAGCTTATATGTTTTTGAGAATGACCCTCAAGTGGGAGCTACGATGGCACTGATGGACAACAAGACTGTACTTTGGCACCAACGTCTTGGACATATGAGTAGGAAAGGCCTTGAAGTGATGGTTAAAAGAGATCAGTTATCGGGTTTGAAATCAGTGGATTTAGAATTTTGTGAACATTGTCTTTATGGAAAACAAAAGAGGGTCAGCTTCTTGAAGATGGGACATGCAAAGCATACTTCACCTTTGGAGCTTGTTTATTTAGATGTCTTTGGACTGACTAAGGTAACCTCTCTTAGAGGGGCCAACTATTTTGTAACTTTCCTTGATGACTGCACTAGGAAGGTTTGGATTTTTATGCTTAATAGGAAATCTAAAGTCTTTAGTAAATTCAAAAACTTTAAAGCTTTAGTTGAAAATTAGAATGGGCATAACATCAAATGTTTGCAAACGGATAACGGTGGTAAATTTTTCTCACTAGAGTCTGATAATTTCTGTGCTAACAATGGTATTCGTCGAATCAAAGTTGTTCCTTTTACATCTCAAGAAAATGGGGCTGCAGAAAGGTTAAATAGAACAATTTTGGAAAGAGCAAGATGTATGCTTTCCAATGTTGGATTGGGAAAAGAGTTTTGGGTTGAAGCCTATAGTATGGCAGTTTATTTAATTAATCGGAGCCCTTCATCCCGATTATATTTTCGTATTCCAGAGGAGGAGTGGCTTGGAAAGTGAATCTCTTATTCACATCTTTGGGTATTCAGATGTGAAGTGTTTGCTCTTATTCCCAAGGAGAACGATCTAAATTGGATCCCAAATCACATAAGTGTTTTTTTGTTGGGTATGGTGAAGATCAATACAGATTCAAGTTGTGGGATCCTGTCACCAATAAGATTATTCGCAGCAGGGATGTGGTTTTCAATGAGCGCGTTTTTCCAGCTTTGTAGACACATGCAGTAGTTCCTAAGGAGTATGTGCCCTCCTCAGCATTTGAAAATAATCACTCAAATGGATCTCCTGGAGGTATTTTGCAGTCAGATAGCGTCGGTGGAATAAATTATTCACCCACCTCTGTTTTATATCCTGCCTCTTCTATCAAATCATCTCTAGCTTCTCTAATTAATGGAAGAGCTAGTATAGAATCATTGGTTGAGCAGCCTTGTGTGAGTGAACAACATCCTTCACTTATTGCTCAGCCTATTTATGAGACCACGTTGCTTTCAAAAGACACTGCGCAATCTTCTAGACTCCATCCGCAGTCTTCCTTAGGGAATGTTGGTCCCTGCGCAGCCTCTTCTCCCCTATTTCCAACGCATCAACAGCCTTCACAGCCTCCAAACTTACCTGCGCAAGCTCCAGTTTCAGTTTTGCAACCCTCTAAACTTAGTGCACAGCCCCCACTTCTCCATACGCAGGGTCCATGTTATGATGCGCAACCTCCAATGTTTCCTTCGTAGCCACAAACACATGTTGCACAACTTATCCCAGCTCCTGTGTTGTCTTTTGATCATGTAACATTGACTCCTCCAATTAATGTGCATACTTCACATGTGCAGGGGTCTCATTTGGTTTCAACGTAGCCATCTTATGAGTCTAGATTGCCTTTCTTCCATCCTTCGCAGCCTTCTCAAGTTTCTTCGCAGCCTCTACTTGCTAGTTCATAGTTTTTGTTGCCTCAACCAATTGGTGCAGAGAGGCAAAGTTTTGAAAATTTTGCACACGCACAAGGAAATGTGCAGATGTCGAGGACTATGCAACAGGGAAGTGTACAAAGGCAGAATTATGAGACCACTGTTCAGAACACAGACAATTTGCAAAGTCAAATAGAAAGTGTTCAAGATCAATTACACATAATGAATCTGGATGATTCTAGTTTGCAACAGGAGGGTCCTCAATTACAAAGGTCTACCCGGGAGAGGAGGCTTCCTTCTAAATTTTCTGATTATGAATTATTGTATTCAGAAGAAGCTGTACCTGAACTTCTAGTTTCTGATCAACCTGAACTAGCTACTTTCAAAGAGGCTTGCAAGGCAGTTGATTCTACAAAATGGCATGAGGCAATGCAAGATGAAATGACTTCGTTACAGACTAACAATACCTGGGATTTAGTCTCGCTTCCGCCTAATCGAAGATCTTTGAAGAATCATTGGGTATACAAGTTGAAAGAGGAAGATGCTGGCAAGAAACATTATCGTGTTAGACTGGTTGTTAAGGGGTATTATCAACAGAAATGCATAGATTTTAATGAGATTTTCTCTCCAGTTGTGAGAATGAATACAATCTGAATAGTTTTGGGGTTGGTTGCAGTTTGGGATCTTGAACTTGACTAGTTGGATGTCAAGACAGCCTTTCTACATAGTGATCTTGATGAAGAGCTATATATGGAGCAGTCGGAAGACTTTAAACAACAAGGACAGGAACATCTTTATTGCAGGTTGTGGTGCAGCTTGTATGGGCTCAAGCAAGCCCCACGACAGTGGTATATTAAGTTTGATCGTTTCATGATTGAGCACAAGTTTGTTAGGTGTGAATCAGACCCATGTGTTTATTACAAACAACTTCCTACTAGTGAGTTTGTTATTCTCTTGCTTTACGTTGATGACATGTTGGTAGCCGATACTAGTAAGAGGATTTTCTCTCATTTGAAGGCACAATTAGCTACACGGTTTGCTATGAAAGATTTAGGCGCAGCCAAGAAGATTCTTGGAATGATAATCACTAGGGATAGACGGAAGAAGGAGATTATGTTGTCAAAAAAGGCATTCATTGACAAGGTTCTAGAAAGATTTGGTATGATTGATGTGAAGGTTGTTTCTATTCCTCTTGCTGCACATTTTCATTTATCTTCTGATTTGTCTCTAAAAACAGAAGAGGATAAAAATTTTATGGAAGGGATTCCTTATAAATCTGCAATTGGTAGTATTATGTATGCCATGGTTTCCACTTGTCCTGACATTGCTCATGTAGTGGGAGTTGTGATTAGGTTCATGAGCAATCCCGGAAAGCCTCATTGGGAAGCAGTCAAATGGATTTTAAGGTATCTTAAAGGTACTGCTAATTATGCTTTATGTTTTGGTGGAAATAATGTTCAGCTACAAGGTTTCACTGATTCTAATCTTGCCAGAGATTTAGACAAACGGAGATCTACTACTGGTTATGTTTTTATGTTTATTGGAGCTGCCATTAGTTGGGTCTCAAGACTACAACATTTTGTTGCTCTTTCATCTGCTAAAGCTGAGTATTTGGCTCTTCCTGAAGGTGCTAGGGAGATGATTTGGTTACAACGATTGTTCAATGATTTGAGATGTCAACAAAGTGATTATGTTCTATTTTGTGATAGTCACAGCGCCATTTTTATGGCTCACAATCATTCATCTCATAGGCGTTCAAAACATATTGACATACGTGCTCATTATATCCATCAGGTGGTTGAAGAAGGCAAGTTAAAAGTTGGAAAAATTGACACTTTGGTCAATCCGACAGATATTTTCACCAAGGTTGTTGGCAAAGAGAAGTTCGTATGCGCCAGGACTTCTCTTGGTCTAGTTAAGAAGAAGTAACTGTAAATTTAGAGCAGGGGAATGTTTGAGAGCTACAGCATCCATTGGCCTTCAAGTGGGAGATTGTTAAAATTGAAGTCCAACGGACTCTTGTTTCCCTCCTATTAATGACTCTTCATATTCTCCCTACAGTGTGGAATGAGTTATATATATTTGTTGTTGTATCTATTGTAATGTGGTTACTGTTATTTAATATGAATTCTTCTGCTCTTAATGTGGATGTAGCTATTCAGTGGTGAACCACGATAAAATACTTGTGTCATCTCTTAATTCTCTGTTTATTCTGTTTATACTCTATTTTGCATCTTTGTCTGCACTCCATTTAATTTTACAGATTATACAATTTAAATTATTGAACTGGGAACTTTTTGATGAAATAAAAAAATATACAAAAGAAACACTCAATTCAACAATAAAAAATTTTAATATAAAGAAATTTCAAAAAGGTGTGAGGTAGAGATTAATTAAAAAGAGCCTGAAATACGTTTGGTGCATACAGTGTTGAATTACCTAGCTCAGTGTGCACGTTCATCTAAACAATGCAATGCCAGATCTGCCATAGGCATTACATTGTGAACAGCTCGGCATAAATGACCCTCGATAATACAAATGACTAAACATTTAACAAAATAAAGCAGTACGACTAAAAATTATTGGCTTGTCAATTGCATAACTTAAAATATTCCTTTCTCCAGGATGGACTCGGTCCAATACGACTCGTAGGTTTTATATTAGGTTTGAATTAAGAAGATTTCTGGTCTATACTTTTCTCCTTAGTTCTATCACACGTTTGCAAACCTCTGGTATTTATCAATTGTAATGCATCAGGCATCTCGTCAATTCAGTCTGGGAATTTTGCAAATAGATCAATTGTATATAGTCTTCAAAAGAACACTTAAAAAAATGTACATATTTACATTCAATTGTTGCTCCATTGCTCGATGGTCGCCAAATTAATTAATTTAGAAGGAACGCTTCACATGACGCAAATGGAGTGTCTCTGCACATTCGCAATCATGTGTGTAAGCGTTGAGAAGTTTGAGTAACTTGGTCGATTTGTCCCTCGTTTGCTCACAGCATCCCATCTGCACTAACAAGAGTAACTTATCGAAGGCGCCTGTCTGCAACGCCTCCCAGATGGGCCCCCCGTCCGTGGAATTCTGACAAATATTCCACAAAATAGAGACTGCCAATTCGGTGGCTGAATCAGACACTCTCAATATCTTTTTAACAACCACTGGTAGAGTTAAAGCATGCGCAGAAGCAGCTGATCGGCCCTCAGTGCAGTGGCAAAGGACGTCCAGCGCCAACAATGCCCTTTCACAAATGCTCCGATCTCCATCTACAAGCATCTCCACCAGCAATGGAACAGTCCCCGCCTCCACGACCTTGCTCTGGTACCTTTTCCTTAGGGCAATGTTGTATATTATGGCCAGGCTTGCTTTTGTCACCACTGGGCATGTGGGCTCTCTCAGAAGTTGTACCAACCCTTCTGCCAATCCTTCGCTTTTTTCTACGATGCCTCTGTATTTATCCTTGGAAATCATTTCTCGAAGAACTGTAACAGCCCTTTTCTTTGCCTCGGGATTGCCCTCTCGGAGATTGCATACAAGAAAAGCAATGGCTTCCGACAAGGCAAGGATATCCAGGGCCTGGAAAGACAAGGGAAAAATCATAATCAGAGCCCCCAGAGCCTCTTCGCAAATCTCTACTGACTGGTGCGACCGATTCAAAGCCTGGGCGCTGTGCTGGGCAATAACAGATGCGAGAACAGAGGATGCGTTTGAGGAAGCGATGCATTTTTTATTCCTATCGCTTTCCCCGCCCAATCGCCTCAGCTTCCGTATGGATTCTATCTCGCCTGTCGAAATCTCCTCCAAAATTGCATTGAGGTGGGCCGGATCGAGAGGTGGCTTGGGCGTAGGAATTCGCTCGACTCCACGGCCGCTATTGGCCACACACCAATCCTGTATAATTCGACGGAGAGCGTGATTTGGAATTGTGTCATGAGTATGCAGAATCTGGTTTGTGACGGGGCAGACATTATTGCCGGCATCTAACCAGGTTTCAATGCTGTTACGATCGTACGTAAGGCCGGTTGAGAGAGTGACAGGATCCTTCATCACCTCCAACGAGATGGGGCATCTCAGATGGGTCGGCACTGTCACTTCAACATTCATTTCCTTCATTCTTGATATTCCTAAATCCAAATGCCTTGTTCAAATTGTTTGTTTCGAGCTGTAGGGTTATCTTTTACTCAAGCTTTCATAGCGCTCTCTCTATATATACCAACGCAAACTGGCTTGGGCGAAAGGTATCGCCAAAGTGGATATTAACGGTAAACGTAGTCCTTAAGAAAGAGGCGTTGAAAGGTACACACGTAAGAATAGGCGAACTACTGGGTCAGACTCGATGAATAAAGCAACTACATTGAACGCCGACGAATAGATCAATTCCATTGAACGTTGAATGTTTCAGTTGGAGCCTCCAGCCCCCCATTCGCTTTAAATTTGAGCTGGGGTTCTTTGCACCCATGGGCGCATTAGCTTCTCTAATGTAGATCTCATCTTTGACCTAATAGCAGATAGATTTTCGCTTAGAATCTTTCCTGTCTTTTTAATATGAAGGTAGACAAGTATATTAAAATAACAATTCATAATAAAGTAGGTATATCTATTTTTAAAAATTCAAGAAAATTTAAATGGATTGAAGATAGGTAGGGCATAAGTATTTATTTCTTTAAGTATTATAAATGTTTTTAATATTAGAAGTAACGTTTGTTTTTATGTTAAAAATTTGGATCAATACAAAAACTATTTAAAATAGTAATAATAAAGTCAAACATAATGAAAAAATAGAAAAACATGAAAAGAATTAGTACACCAATAAGAATATCAAAAAATCAAATTATGTCTAAAAATATTAAAATATTTGAAGGCTGAATTCATGCCCTTAGATTATCAGCAAAATCTCTTCAAATAATTCCAAAATTTAAAACAAAAAGAGTCCTCCATATCATCCTATACTAAATAATATTTGAAGTTACAGATTATAACTAATTTTTAAGAAGATTATGAGCATGTTGTGGCTAAATACATTAATGGTATTAGATTCAAATTCTAAAATGAATTATCCCTACTCAAATTGAATGTATGAAACATGCAAACTAACCTTAAAAGTAGAGAAGAAATTGAATTGGTTTAACAAAGTGGCTAGTAAAAGATGTAGTAGCAATTCAAATAAAGGTAGAAAAAGTTCCTCCAAATAAAATAATGAAGAAAAGAAAGAGGATAATGTGAATCCAAACTTTCAAGTGAAAGTTGGATTTAGAGGTAGAGGATGAGGACAACAAATTTATCGAGGTTGAAAACCATTGAGTTGCTTTATTTGTAGTGAGACCCATAGAGTTGTAGATCTCCCTCAAAACCCTAAGAGAACAATGGTGATCTAAGAAGAAGAAAAAGAACCCTTGATAGAAGGCAAAGATAGTTGATAATTTGATGTTGAGAAGGACCATGATAGTTGGAGACAAAAAGTCCTTATAGTTGATTAGAATAGGAATAGTGTATTTCAAACACAATGCAATTGTAAAAATAAAGTGTGCATAGTTATAGTAGACTGAGGTTCCACTGATAACTCGATGAATACATAAATGGTGCGAAAATTAAAGCTTCTTTGCATTCAAAAAGAAAATCCCTATAAAATTTCTTGGTTTAAAAAGGATCATAGTGTGCTTATGAATCATTTTTGCCTTCTTGAGATCAAAATTGGTTCATACAAGTATAAAGTGTTATGTGACTTAGTGATAATAGATATTTTTGAATTTCTATTAGAAAGGTTTACAGAATTCTTACAAATCTTGGAGATTCACAAACAATAATTTGTGTAAATATAGCCAAAATACACCAGGTCATATGAACTAGAACAAGGAGGACCAAGTGGCTCTAATTTTTTAAGAGAAAGGTATGATGACATGGAACATTTACTCAAATAGTCCCCTCCTGCATTCAAATGGTTGAGGGTTGTTCAGTCCCTTTAATACTTTTATATGTTTATTCTACAGTTTTAGTTCTTTTTTTTTTGTTCTTCACTGTAGAACTATCAAGGATATTACTATTTTCAGCTTTTTAGTTGAGTTTGTTTAGGGAGAATCTCTTGTGAGCCAGTTAGCAAGCAAAGTTTGTAGGTTTATAGAGTTAGTTAAGGAGAAAATAAAAAATACTAAGTTTTATGAGTTTTGAGGGTATTCAAGAACATGAAAACTTCTTGTTAACAGGTTAATCTTTTATTAGTTTCTCAATATTGTAACTACTATATAATTTTCTAGCTATTAATATAATATGAGAACTATTGGATATGCATTTCTACTGATAATTTGAGTGGGTTTATTTGTGCCTTCATGACTCTCTATTGTTGAAATTATTTTATCCGTTCAAGGGAAAGGCAAAATAAAGTATATTCTTATTGTTTAATTTGCAGGTTTCTAAAGATTGCATTGCATACAACTCAAACCTTGTTGATGTATGGGGCAAACTAGACAATAGGGATCCTCCTCCTTTCCCCATCTACTACCGCATTAGCCACTTGGCAACCTAGTTTTTGTTTTTATGATTTTATCTTCTGAACATTTGTCCCATGTATATTCTACGGATGTAAATTTTTCCATCCACCTTTTTTCTGAATATATGTAATATTATTTTATAAATGATAATCTAAATAGTTATTCATTAAAACATAAAAAAATAAAAATTATCTATGCTTTCTTTTTCATCTTTTTTGTCCATATTCTGAATATAAGTGTTAGCTTATACATCCTTTTAACAAAATTAACAACACTCTTATGTTGTCTTCAACCAAATCATTTGTAATTTAATAAGGGAGTCACAATACCCATGTGATGTTCTTGACTCTATCGTCGTTATATATATAAAATATGTATTTACAATAAATGTGACATCATTTTGATACATCCATGAAATATTCGAGGATTTGTCGTTTTTGATTTGCAGTTCAATCAAAGTTTTTGAAGAAACCCCAGTAAACTTCCCTACATGATGTAATCACACACAGCTTCCTGTGGACAATATTTACTTAAATACGTAGATTCGTTTTAACAAATATCTGTTATTGATAAAGATTTGTACATGTCATGAATGTTAAGAAAGATGAAAATACCCACTCAAGAAAGTTGCGTTGAACGAGTGTTGTTAAAAACAACCGACCGGCCGAAAGTTCCAAAATATTTTTGTTAATTATACATGACTCTGTATAAAATATACAGCTTGTTTGCACTCATCTGGGTCTAAATTTTTAGGGTCAATTTGGTGTTGCAAGTCCCAGGTTTTTTATTTTCCTGGTCTAAATAACGTGTCACCTGGGTTTGAAAATTTAATTGTCCACATAGAAAGTTTATACTGTCTTCTATGTACGACTGCATTTTTTTTTCTCTAAACTCATTTACAAACATTACCACCGCGTCTGTGTTAGTTAGAATTGATGTAATAATTATACATTTTATGGCTCTGATTGCAATGTTACTTGATGTTAAGTGTTAACATAAGATATTATAAATCCAATGTATGAGAGTGTTATAAGATGCCCATAAATCTAATTTGTGTATTATTAAAAGCTATGGATTTCATCATATTTGTATTAATTTGAATTGGTAATATCATCTTTCTTTTTTTTTAGTAAAATACATAAATGTGGGATCTCAATAAAACTATTAGTTTTATCTTTACATTTAATTTCAATTTAGATTACAAATATTTAATTTGTTTACTCTCTTGATTAAAATAGGTACATCCTTTAAATCCTTATTCTATTCTTTAGCTACCTAACTTTGTAGATACGTGATTGATCTTCTTTAGCTATCTAGATTTGTAGATGTGTGATTGACCTTCTTGAATTAAGAACAACAATGTTTACTATACTTAATGAATAGTACCATACAAATATAGTATCGTAAGAATGTCACATTGCTGATGATTAACTAAGAAAAATATTAAATATTTGTTCTCTTTCTTTGTCATGGTTACTTATAAGTAAGGATTTTTATAGAATTATGTTCTTTCCTAGTTATTAATGATTCGTAGGCAAGGATTTCATAGTGTCGGATTTGTATGAAATATTGAAATATAAAACTTACTAGACATATGTAGGATCCTTCATAAAATTATGCATGAGAAAAAAGTGTGATTTGATTTATCATTGTGGATTGGTTGTAATACCTATCCTAACTACCATGTAAAAAATTTACAATCGAAGGAATTTTTACTATGTAATCTCTAGGATATCTAATTACTAAATCCAAAAATTAGCTAGTATAAAATTATAATTTCTAATAATCCAAAATAATACTTCTAAATATTGAGAGGATGCAAAAGAATGAGGGTGAAATTAGAGGAAGTATTTGAACACAAATATAATTACATAATTTTAAATTTTAACCAATAACATATATATTATTTTCCATATTTTTTTAAATGTAGTAAAGATATTTATTTTTAATAATTATAATAAATAGAAAATGCGTATAGATAGTTAAATATAGTAAATGTTTGAAATATAATTCAAGAGTAATTTTATTAGAAGATAAGCATTATTCAACACCAAACAATATGATATTTTTAAAGCTTAGTCAATAACATTAAAAATAAAAATATATCATCTTCTATATTCATTAAATTTAGTAAAAGATATTTATTTTTTAATAATTATAATAAAAAAATCATATCAATATAATAGAAATATGTATATAGAGTTAAATATGGTAAATGTTTGAAATATAATAGAAGAGTGATTTTATTGAAAGATAAGCACTTATTTTTTTATATGTAATAATCACTAATTATGAAATAACATAACATATTCATCATATTGAGGCAAAAAAAAATTAATATTTTATTAACTATTAGTAATTAAACAAAGATTATTTATTAACCTTTATGGTTAAATGTTACAGTTAGGTTAGATTTACATTTAGTGAATCATATTAATATAAAAGTAAAGATGATTTTATTTTTTAGTTTATAATTTTATGTTAAGTTCATAGTAAGTATGTGTACATACTTTTTATAAAAATAAATGTTAAAACTAGCATAGCTATCTTAAATACATCTGTCTAAAAGGCGTCGAGAGATATCAATCTCGAGGTGCCTATGTTGAAATTATTTGTGAGAATAAATAGGTGTCTCAAGACCTATATCGCTCGACATCTTTTAGATAGATGTATTTAAGATATCTATGCTAGTAGCATCCACAAATCAACATGTATCTAATATATGTAATCCATATATCTAGCTCGCATATATATCTAGCTAGCTCACATACTTAAAAATTATTCAAGAATTTCATATTTTTGGTTTAAGATGAAATATCTCATTCATTATCTTTTAATATATTGATTGTGTATTTCATCTTAAACTAAAAATATTAATAGACTAATTATCTCCAATAATGTACATAAAATTATTGTGTTTCCAAAGATTTATGTCTTCCTTCCTCATCTTTCCTTTTAGTGAGTTGATTTCATGTTTTCATCTTTTCATAACTATCATATGCAAATGGTGGTGAGATTCTGAGTCCATCCAGTGAATTAACATGTAATATAGAAAAAAATGTTAAACAAACTCTTTCTTTGTCTTATATCAGTTGATGCCTTTGAAAGAGTCAATCCTTATGAATAGTGGATTGTTAGTGCTTAAGCTAACTGTAAGAGAAATTGATATGTGCCCCCTTTGTATTGGTGAAATTAGAATTAAATTTGGAGACAAAATTTTAAATAGAATTCCAAAGTAATTATCTCTCTTAATATTTCCCCCTCTATCTCTATTTTTATGTCTGGACCCTCTCTCTCTCTCTCTCTCTATTTCTCTCCCCATATCTCTTTTCTTCACTCCCTCCATATCCCCTATCTATATCTTTATCTTTACCTCTCTCCATTTCTCTGTTCATATATATTTATCTCTCTTGCATTCTCTTCGAGCATATATCTCTCTCTCTCCATTTATATTTTCTACCTCTACCTCTCCCCCTCTCCCTCTCCCCCTCTCTCTATATCTCCTTATATCTCCATCTCTCTAACACTTTATCTCACCATCTATATGTCTCTCTATCACTCTCTCCCTCTCCCTCTATATATCTCTATCTCTTCCTATCTATCTCTCTGACCCTCTCTCTTTATCTCTCCCTCTCCCTCTCTATTTATTTTTCTCCCTCTCTTGTTGTATCTTCATCTCTACCTCTATCTTCCTTTCTCCCCCTCTATCTCTAGAGATGTATCCCTCTCTCTACCCATCCATTGCTCTCCCTCTCTCCCCCCTTCTCCTCTTCCTAGACCTCTATATCTATATTTCTTTGTATTTGTATTTCTATATCTCCATATTTCTTCTTGCATCTCTCCTATATCTATCTCATTATCTTCCTATCTCTCTCTACCCTTATATCTCTCCCTCTCTCAAATTTTATTCCTCTTCATATCTATATATGTATCTCCTACATCTCTATACATCCCTCTTCCCTCTCTGTTTTTCTCTCCCTTATCTCCATACTTGTCTCCTCCATAGATTTCTCCATATCTATCTCCATCCCTATCATATCTTCCTCTCTATCTCTATCTTCTTACCCCATCTCCCTCTCATGTTGTTCACCTGCACTCTCTCTTTCCATCAGTATCTCCCCCTATCTCCCTATTACAAGCATAACATGACCCTCTTGGTAATGAAGCCTACTTATCTTCTTGATTATATTGCATTATAAATAATTAAATGTATACATATAGCTAAGATTTAATTGTTGCACACATTATTCTATTTGTATTTTTTCTAAGATTATATTATAAATTAAATAAGTATTATAATATGAACAATTCTATTATACACTAATTTCATAAAAGAATTATTTCACAAAATTAATACAAATTAATTGGTAGATCTTATATATTTATAATATATAATTTATAATTTAACCCCCTTAATAAAAAATCTGAGTGTCTTTAAAAAATTATTCAAAGATAAAATATATGCAAACCATTTTCTAACAAACAATATTTTCATAATAAAATAGAAAGTAAAATTTTATTTATGAATTACATTTTTGAAGTTAGTTTTTTACCCTTAAAAATAATTTTAAAAAATATTATTTTGGAAGTATTAAAATTTTATTCAAATGATATATTTTAGATTTATTTTTTAATAGTAAAATTATTTTTGCACCTTCTCCTTCTACCTTTTTCCTCAATTCATAATTATTTTTTTTCCATATTTCTTCTTTTTCTCTCCATTTATATAATTTTTTGGTTGAAACTTATGCATTAATTCATGTGTTTTAATTTTTTATTTGGTTTGTGGACTATATATTCTTAATTATATCTTTTCATTATTAATTTAATACATGTGGATAATTTAATATATTTTAAATTAATTTTGTTAACACACTCACATTCCACTCCAAACTGTGTTGCCACTTAGATTAAAAGTCAATTACTTTAAATTTGTTAAAAATAAATAAAAAAATATATTAAATAATATACAATAAACTTTAAAATAGTTGAATAATAAAAATATTTATCATTTTAAACAATAACTTAATTTAATAATAAAAAAATATCCTTTGATATTAATTTCTTAAATAATTTATAATCTTCTATAATTATATTTTATATTATGAAATTTAAGTTAGAAGAACATTTTATATTATGAAAGTTAATTTATAGATGAAGTAATTTCTTAATGAAGTTAGAGTATATTGTATGTTAGTGAGATTAAAAGTTTGTTTTATTAATCTCTAAATCAAATTTTGGATTCAATGTTGATAATGGATATGAAAGTAGTGTAGATAACATAATATATGAAACATGTTTTGAAAATATAAATAGATATAAAAAATCATAAAATTATGAAAAAAAATTATAAAAAAATTGATTTATTAAAAAAAAAAAAAAAAAATTTGTTGGGGTTGGGGCCCTAGCTCGGTTGGCTAAATCTTTCCTATTGCAGGAGGTTGGTCACGAGGTCTAGTCTCCCCCACCCCCGTGGTACCGGAGGGCATGTCGCACCAGCGCCGCCGGTCACGTTAAAAAGTTTCTCAGTTTATAGGGGGTCGACCAACGCCGCCGGTCACGTTAAAAAGTTTACCAATTTATAGGAGGTCGTGCTACCTTATTCCTGCAATCTAATAAAAAATGATGATTATACAATTTATATTATTGAATGGAAAATTCTTATGAAATAAAAAATATACAATTATGAGAAACACTCAATCTAACAATAATTTTTTTTAAATTTCAAAACGTATAAGGTACGGATTAATTCGAAAGAGCTTGGAGTGCATTCCATAGAACTTGGAATCGGTGCACAGAGTGTTCGAATTAGCTAGCTCAGTGTATACGTTCATGTAAACAATACAATGTCAGATCTGCCCTAGACATTACATGGTGAACAGCTCGGCATAAATGACCGTTGATAATACAAATGACTCTACCCAATTAACAAAATAAATCAGTAGTCAGTTGCATAACTTAAAATATTTCTTCTGCAGGATGGACTCGGTCAAGCACGACTCACTGGTTTTATATTAAGTTTGAATTTTGGAGATTTTTGATCTATACTTTCTCCTTAGTTCTATCACACGTTTTGCAAACCTCTGGTTTTTATCGATTGTAATGCATTAGGCATCTCGTCAATTCAGTCTGGGAATTTTGCAAATAGATCAATTGTATATAGTCTTCAAAAGAACCCCTAAAAAAATACATATTTACATTAAATAGTTTCTCCATTGCCCGATAATGGCCAAATTACTTAATTTAGAAGGAACGCTTC
Source organism: Sequoiadendron giganteum (assembly GCA_007115665.2). NCBI lineage: Eukaryota > Viridiplantae > Streptophyta > Pinopsida > Cupressales > Cupressaceae > Sequoiadendron > Sequoiadendron giganteum. The sequence continues at coordinate 70,578,744 of CM021101.1, read as the reverse complement.
ACATGACGCAAATGGAGTGTCTCTGCACATTCGCAATCATGTGTGTAAGCGTTGAGAAGTTTGAGTAACTTGGTTGATTTATCCCTCGTTTGCTCACAGCATCCCACCTGCACTAACAAGAGTAACTTGTCGAAGACGCCTGTCTGCAACGCCTCCCAGATGGGCCCCCCGTCCGAAGAATTCTGGCAAATATTCCATAAAACAGAGACTGCCAATTCGGTAGCCGAATCAGACACTCTCAACATCTTTTTAACAACCACTGGTAGAGTTAAAGCATGCGCAGAAGCAGCCGATCGGCCCTCGGTGCAGTGGCAAAGGACATCCAGCGCCAACAATGCCCTTTCACAAATGCTCCGATCTCCGTCTACAAGCATCTCTACCAGCAAAGGAACAGCCCCGGCCTCCACGACCTTGCTTCTGTATCTTTTCCTTAGGGCAATGTTGTATATTATGGCCAGGCTTGCTTTTGTCACCGCCGGGCATATGGGTTCTCTCAGAAGTTGCACCAACCCTTCTGCCAATCCTTCGCTTTTTTCTATGATGCCTCTGTATTTATGCTTGGAAATCATTTCTCGAAGAATTGTAACAGCACTTTTCTTTGCCTCGGGATCGCCCTCTCGGAGATTGAATACAAGACAAGCAATGGCTTCGGACAAGGCAAGCATATCCAGGGCCTGGGAAGACAAGGGAAAAGTCATAATCATAGCCCCCAGAGCCTCTTCGCAAATCTCTACTGACTGTTGCGACCGATTCAAAACCTGAGCGCTGTGCTTGGCGATAACAGATGCGAGAACAGAGGATGCGTTTGAGGAAGCGATGCATTTTTTAGTCCTATCGCTTTCCCCGCCCAATCGCCTCAGCTTCCGTATGAATCCCTTCTCGCCTGACGAAATCTCCTCCAAAATTGCATTGAGGTGGGCCGGATCGAGAGGTGCCTTGGGCGTAGGAATTCGCTCGACTCCACGGCCGCTATTGGCCACACACCAATCTTGTATAATTCGACGGAGAGCGTGATTTGCAATTGTGTCATGAGTATGCAGAATCTGGTTTGTGACGGGGCAGACATTATTGCCGGCATCTAACCAGGTTTCAATGCTGTGTCGATCGTAAGTAAGGCCGGTAGAGAGAGTGACAGGATCCTTCATCACCTCCAACGAGATGGGGCATCTCAGATGGGTCGGCACTGTCACCTCAACATTCATTTCCTTCATTCTTGATATACCCAAATCCAAATCCAAATGCTTTGTTCAAATTGTTTGTTTCGAGCTGTGGGGTTATCTCTTACTCAAGCTTTCGTAGCTCTCTCTCTATATATACAGACGCAAATTGGCTTGGGCGAAGGGTATCGTCAAAGTGGAAATTAAAGGTAAACGTACTACTTAAGAAAGAGCCGTTGAAAGGTGCACACGTAAGAATAGGCGAACTACTAGGTCAGAGTCGATGAATAAAGCAAATACATTGAACGTCGACGAATAGATCAACTCCATTGAACGTTGAATGTTTCAGTTGGAGCCACCAGGCCCCCATTCGCTTTAAATTTGAGCTGGGGTTCTTTGCACCCATGGGCGTATTAGGTTCTCTAATGTACGTTTCATCTTTGACCTAATAGCAGATATAATTTCGCTTAGAATCTTCCTTCTTTTTTTAATATAAAGGTAGACAAGTATATTAAAATAACACTTGATAATAGAGTAGGTATACTTTTCTAATATAAAGTTAGACAAGTATATTAAAATAACACTTGATAATAAAGTAGGTATATTTATGTTAAACAGATTCATGGCACATCAATTTTAGCAAATCAAAAAGTTTAAATGGGTTAAAGATAGATATGGTATAAGTATTTTTTCCTCTAAACATTATACATGTTTACAGTATCAAAAGTAATGTTTGTCTCTATGCTAAAAAATGGGTCAATAGAAAAAACATTGAAAATTGAAATAATAAAGTCAAACATAATGGATAAATAGGAAGAACACCAAAAGAATTAGCACACTAACAAGAATTATGAATCCAAAGAGATGTTGCAATCGACATTCACAAAATCATTAAAATTTCCATTCATATTTTAGATCTAGGGCAATCCTTGTTATTTCCAATGTCAACTTTGATGTCCTTCTAATTAGAATTTGATTTAGTAAAAAAAATAGCAACTTGATTTCCTTTCTTTCTAGTATGGTCCCACTTAACAAAATTGAAACCATGAATGAGGATGTTGATGTGTTTCTTACATTCATTTAGCTACCACTACTTGAAGCAAGAGTAGGAATTTTTGAAATGATCAATCAAGATTTTAGAATCAAATTCTATAATAACAGATGTAAAATATATTTTCTTAGCATGTAAAAGAACTTATGAATGGTCAAAGACTCCAAAAAAATATTAGAACTAACACCAAGACTACCTACAAATTAGCGCTTACTCCAACATTATGGTCATAACAAACACCGCCTATTCCAATATTTTTACAATTATTTTTTGAAACACCATCAACATTAATTTTAACCATGCCTAAAGGAGTGTGTTCCTATTGAATAAGTTAGTATTCTTAAGGTCATTATTGAAAGAGAAGAAAAGGGAGAAGCTACAAGAAATCCAAGTCATGTTAGAAATTTTAATTTCCATCAAAAAATAACTTGATAATCTTGAATCCAAACATAATATGTTTCTTTTAGATTCTCTATTATCCTACCCCAAACCTAATTTATATGCCTTGTTGTAACATTCAAAAATGTCTATTTTTTCTCCTACCAAATATTCAAGTAGATCAAACCAAGAATGATATCAAGTAAAAGATTAAGATCTTTTATCCTCAAAGGAGATTGTGGTTGATTCATGAGAGAGTTTTCGATAGAATCAAAATTCTTCCATAAAATATGAAGAAAAGAGGAAAATAGGAAAGTTAAAGTAAGATGTTTACCAAAATCTTCATCTTGAAAGCAAAAAATACATCGATTTGGACCAATAAACCCTCTTTTTTAAAGATATCATCATGAAAAAAATTATTTAAAGTTTCAAGATACATGAAAGCATTATCCTTATGCTAACATTTAGGATGATAGACTATTTTTCAATGCTTAGTTTTCTTAACTTCCACATTATCTTCCAAAATAATTGTATAACTACCTTGCACATTGTAGATCCTAGAATATTTCAAATTGTAGTTAAGGATATCAAAATTTATATCGAAAGAGACATGTCAAGATGCTAAAATATGAGCTAAATGAATAACTAAGAGAGATATTTGTTGACCTGGCCAAAGATCTTTAGGTTTCTATTTCCAAATATTTACATCATTCCACATGACTACACATTAAAATTAGAAACCTAAATCTAGCCAACATCAATACATTTATTTTTTTATTTCGAAAAGAAATATAATTCCACACAAAGAGGAATATTTTATTCTCATGCATCATCCCAGAAAAGAATAAGATCTCCTTCTCCCACAATCCCAAAAATGCCACCTTTAATCGAACTACCACACAATTTTATAGTTTTACATACCTATGAACCTCTAATAATGGTTAGTATCTAAGGGATGAAAGTATAATTCTATGAGTTCAAGTACTTGACCATAATATTTTTCCCCATATGTAATGTTCATCCACACACTATCTCCAATATAATTTGGGAAAATAGTTATATTATTAATAAAGGAAGATCTCATACCTAAACTAATTCTCATGCCAAATCTTATCCCAATTAACCAAATTCCATTTCTTTGTATATGAATTTTCTTCTTAAAGAAACTTTCTCAACTTGTAGATTGAATCATAGAGGATTCCTTTTAGAGTTAGAAGAGGCATAAATAACTAAACAAAGAGAGGTTGAACCATAGCTTTAAGAAGGATTACATGGCCATAAAAAGAGTTATCTATATGTCTAGTGATTGATATGAAATAAAATAAACTCTAACATAACATTCAATATTTTTCCAAGAGAAGTAGGATAAATAGGGATACCTAATATTTGAAATGGGGTGCAGTAACCTAGAAATAAGGAGTTCATTAGTATTTTTTTTAGCACTAATATTAAAGTAAAAAATATAACTTTTATTCATTCAAGAGTTGACTAGATGGACTTCTATAAATATTAAGAGTTCAGCTAGGACTAATAGGTTCCTTAAGACTAGCACTTCCTATAAAACAAGTGACATAAAAATTAAAGATGGAAAAGTGGATTCATATCTTGCATGATGTATAAGATAGAAATAAAACCAAAATTATTAAGGTGTTTCAAAAAAAATCTATTTCCTTATGTCAAAATGAGAAAGATATATGGAGAATAGAGAACCATCAAAATTTAAATCTATTTTAAAGTGAAAAATAGTCAAGAATGAGATCTATTTATAGTCATATAAAATGAGAGGTATAACATGTCATGAGCAATTAAGTCTAATTATCATCAAAATTAAAGACACATAAGATATCTTTCAAAAAATTCTAGTACACCCTAGCATAAGTACTAGAAAGATATTGAGTTTAATGAACTTATAATATTTCTTATTAACATGCATAGAGTGAATGGACTCATTGAAAATAATAAATCTATTGATGATTTGATGATCTTGAACAAACTCTCTATTTTGGAGAAATGATAGAAGGAAAGAACTATTTTAGCCTTCAAAATAGTAGTTTTGGAAGAAATCTTATAGATAGTATTACAAAGAGTTATGGGTTGAACATTAGAAAAAAATTGAAGCATGATATTTCTCAAAAATTAGAGCCAAAAAAGATATTCAAATGATTTGACTTTTTTATATGAACAATTCCTTAGAAGTCGAGCCAAAATGTCATATTTGATAATATGCCAAAAATATCAAAGAAAATCAATAAATTATCAATCTACACCTAGAATTTTATCTTTTTTTCTTAATAAAATAACCTTCTCTAGTTCATTCATGGAAAGAGGACCGTTGAGGAAGGAATTATCATGAGGGGAGATAAGTCTAGGAATATAGATCAAAATAGAAAGTCTATTATTAGTAGGGAAATAGCGAGGTCTTTGAATAACTCGTGAAAGTAAAAAGTGTCTTCTAATTATATATCTTGAATGAAATCAATCCTCGATCCATCCTCTTTTTGAATATACTTAAAATAGTTAACCTTTTTTGTCACAATAGAGTGAAACAAAAAAATACTTTCCATTTCCTATAACTATTTAGCATGGGCTTTGTCCTCGTAGTATTCTTCTCTAGAGGTATCTTCATTAATATATGTGTTGGATGACCAATTATCTTTATTTTGACACCTTCTAGCTCATTAAAAAGATACTTTACTTATAGTTATGTCCCCTCTACTTGGACATTGAATTTCATCACTCTTAGATTTGTCAGGGCATTCTAAAAATGTTGTTGTGCCTTCTCACAACTATAAAGGTCATGATTTATATTACTGTTAAATGCAAAAAATATCATCTTATCTAACAAAACATTTGTGGCATTATGTACAAGATTATTGCATTTATAGCAACTTGCATCATCTCTTTTATGGTTCCCTCTTCCACATCATCTACCTCCTCTATAATTGAATGACCTGTCATCCTCTCAATAATTCTGTGGAGGGGTATTTTATACTGTGTTAGAATTTCTATTGTCTCTCCATGATGACAATCTATATCCAACATCTTTTGTATACAAGAGATGTTCCACAAGTCCCTTTATATAATCCATCAAGTTTGATTAGTCTCTTTATTATACCTGTAATTTGTTGGATATTAAGGGTCTTGATGTACTTCTGGATTTCTAAATTGGAATGATTTTGATGGATATTTATATATCTCATGGTTGTCAAACTTGTCGCAAATCCATAAAATATTGATTGATTTTTTGTGGTATTCTCTATAGTTCCAATCTTAATGTTGCAACTCTCTTTTCACCTTGTTTCTTTGGGAAATCATTTCTCAAGTGGCCTTAACTTGAATAGTAATAGCACTATGTGTTATATTTTTATTGATCTCTTCCTTGCCATAATATCCTATCACAAAGTGAGTTGTTTAATAAATAACTATAATTTGGATCTATTGCCTCACTTTTCTTCACTTAGTTTTCCCTTTTCCATTGTTGTGCCTCAATGTGCTAGGCCAAGGTTATCACATTTATGTATGTACTAAATATTCTACCATCTAGTGTTGCCTAAATACCTTTTCGGAGTTCAAAGATTAAACCACTCTACATTGTTCTTTTATGTTTGTAGTTCCTCTAATTTGTGGGATACTTCCTTGAACCTTTTAACGTACTCTTTTACTGATTCTCCTTTACTCTATACATCAATTCTCTCATCTTACTTACACTTTCAAATGGTACTTCTAGAGTGTCAAGGTTCACTAAAAAATTCTTCACTTCCTCCCAATCCTTGTCATGCTTAGGGTAAGTTTTCATGTACCAATCTAATGTATATTTTCTTAATGATTCCACAAACTCAAGAAACTTAATCTTATAAATTTATCAACATCTTCTCTCAACCAAAGTGATTCTAGCAAGAATATATTTTATACAACCTCATTTCTATCCTTACCAAATATTGGGAGTTTGATTGATGACTCCATGGTGTTTTGTACTTTCTCTAATTTTGGTTTACAAAGAGGTTGAGTCTCTTTCATCTCCTTTTTACTAATTATTACTATTTTAATTTTTTCCTCTCAACCCTTATCTCTTTATAACTTGGATTCAATGTAAGCCTTTCCCAAAATCTCTTCACAGTTTTTTATAGTTTGTTCTTACAGACTCTTTTATTCCTTTTCTAGTATGTCTTCAATTGATATTTTTCTTAGTTTATATGGCATAGATGATGGGTCATCTTGTAGGGGTTGTACTTATACATAATATTTTTTTATCTTTAATGAGGGTGATCCCACAAAGCTGGTTTACAATTTTTGAGAGGAACTATTTTTTGCTAAAATCACATATTTTTAGAAAATATAATAATTTAAGCCTTAAAAATTTCCATTTTAAGGATTCCAATTGAAGAGGATTTGATCAAACCACCTTCGATCAAACCCCCTTGGATAGAACCTTGCTAGTTTTAAACCATACCTATAAATGAGTCTCCTTTACACCTATCAAAATGCTAAAAAAAAATCACTTTTGATTTACCTTTTGGGGGATCAAATGAATTCATTTAAAATTTATTTCAAATAATTATGGTAGTCCTTGGAATGAGCTATCCAATGAATATAATTTTAATATGTTTTTATTTTATTATGTATTTGTTTTTGTAGTTTTATTAAACATAGGTTTTTCATCAAAAATGAAGGTCTTTGTTCTGCACATGTGGAAAAATAGCAAATTATCAAAAAAAATATTAAAAAATATGAGTACACCAGATATTGAATTCTTTGATCCAACAAAAAAAAATTGAATTTTGATATATAAAAAAAAAAATTATACATTAAACGGTCGTGCTATGTCTGAATTGTAATTGGTTTGACTTTGAAACTTGATTAAAGAAAAAATATTCAATAAAAAAATATCTAACCAAGTGGAAGCACTAGATATCAAAGTTACAAATCTAAATTCGAAAGAATTAGAATTTTATCCTTCATGGAAAAAAATCTATGCCTTATACGGTGTGTGTCACTTTTTTAAAATGTTGTTTTCTGAAAAAAACCAATTTTCGTGGGAGATGCAAATAGAAGTGCAGTTTGATTCCAAAATTTTTGAAAAAAATATTTTTAGAATCTACAGACAAAATTTGAATGGACTCTAGTTTTCATCATCTTCAAATTCCTCATGGTTTAACCGCTATAGGTGCCTGAATGTGAAGATTTACTTAAAAATAATAATTTCAGTGTCCAGTTTGGCCAAAAATTGAAAACCACTATTATGGGATCACCCATGATGCTTTCTTATTTGTAAATGATATTTCACTAGTTAATGTTGAAAATTATTTCCCTAAATTCAACATGGCTTTATTTTCTTTTTATATTTCTTCTATCATTAGTTTCCTCACACTTTTATTAAATAAATGTTCCAAATATTCCTCTTTAAAAAATAAAATGTTTTTTGAGGCTTCTATAAATTCTTAAAATTTGGCATTCGATTGATTGTAATGTTTGATATATTTGGTCTGATTAGTTTAATTTTAGTGAAATATGGTAGAGATGTAGCCTCATTGTTTCTATAGTAACCTACCAGTAACCTCTTGGATTCCCCATATTCTTTTGTACTTATTTTTAATTATATTAAAATTTGTCTTTATTATTTTAAGTATAAATTCATATGCTTCAAAGTCTTCCATCCTTCTTCCTCAACCCCCTTTCCCTTCACTCTTTCAACAACACCCACCTTGTCACACTCAATCTTCATATTTTTTTGCATCTTTTGATGTTCTACAATATCTTTCCTCCCTCTCAACATTCTATATTTGTCTTCTTTCTTTGGTGTTTTGGTTAGCCATGTTAGCCTTCTTTGTCAACTTAATTTCTTCTTTCATCTCTCTTGATCTCTTGGTGTCTCCCTTTTCCATGGGAATTTTTGATTTGGTGTTATATTACTCCTTTATTTCTGAGCCACCAAAAAGATGTTCTCTTAGGGAAAGAGGATTCCCCAATAGGCCCCTAGGGTTTTACACATAGGGGCTTGGTTGAGAAATAGCTCTCTTTTGTGCTAAGGATATGTTGTTGATGAGTTTATTCAAAGCTAACGGTTGTGTGAGGGTGTGTTGTATGTGATAGAATGTGTCTAAGTGTTGCAATGTGATGAAATGAACTAACTATGAAATGTAAACTAAAGCAATGTAACATTATGTAAACTAAACTAAAATAACCTAAAATGCATGCAATCTAGAAAGAAACTGGAAGAGACGGAAGCAATGCACCTGGAAACCAAAGGTTGAAGGAGAGGAGCCTTGGAATCTTCTAGAATCTGTTGAAAAGGTTCACTGAGACACTTACACCAAAATGGGCGACCTAGTCCTCATGCCGAGAAACTTTTCCAGAGCCAGTTTTTGGAAAAAGGGTATCCAGAAACACAAAAACCACTTTTCAGGCCTAGGACAAGAACTAATTTTCCAATGATGGTGACTTAGTCCTCTTGGAGATTTTGAGAGTTTCGAGGTTAGAATCTGTAGGTTCCCACTTGTACTTCTGTTTCTAATAGATACTTGTGTCTGAATCTTTAGAAAATGACCTGCAAGTTGTCTTTTAGCTCCTTCTTAGGGTTTGTTGGCTTGGTTGATGTGGATGGAATGATGACACCTTTTCAACACTTTATTCCTTGACTAATTTGCATACAAACCTGCAAAGCACACATGCAAAGAGAAGGAAAACGTTAGGGTTAGAGAATAGGGGTTTGCCTTAGTCAAACCCCATGTTGGTAATCAAACCCAAATGAAATGAAATGTAAAAGGAAAGGTGAATGAACAACATGAAAATGTAAACACTCACCAAACCCTTGAGGAAATATGAAGATGTGCAAAAACCAGCTTCAATGGATGATGTATGAAGTGCTTAATGCTTGAATGCTTGATTTTTTCTTGAGAAGATAGAATGCTTGAGTGCTTGTGAAGATGAAAGATGTTAGGGGAGGTAAAATGAGGATGAAAACCCTTATTTATACAAGCTATGCCCTAATTCTGTCCATATTCACTTGTGCTAGATGGTGTCCCTCCATATTCGCTTGTGCTTAATGGTGTCTCTTCATATTCACTTGTCGTAGAGGGTGTGTCTCCAACTACGGTATTTGAATCTGTCTTACAACGATGCTTTCGCATTCGTGCTTGTTGTGCTACCAATTCTCGTTCTCTTTTTTACGGTTGAGGTTCCTCTACAATCGGTTTGTTTTCATCAATCGTTTCCAATTTCTTCTTTTCATGATATGTCACCACCCGAACTCTCTCCTTTTCTTTCAAGGTTTCATTCTCTTTGTCTGTTAGTTTACTCTTTGTCTTTTTCTTTAGCATGGCAGATAATTTTATATGTACCATGGTAATGAGACGAATATTAGTTCCTAAAAAAGTGTTGAAGGAGTGGTCTATGTAATGAACTTTTGACCTTGTGCAGGGTATTTTAAAGATGTTTGGACCCTTCAAAGGAATGGGAGAGGCTTGGAGTTGTCTTAAAGGATGAATTTTGGTGAATGGTTCTGAATTTCTATAATTGGCAAGTGTAAAATGGTAATTTTGGCAAGTGTATATAATTTGGTAATTTAAAATATGCATTGACAACTTAAGATTATAATGACAAACAAAAATGAAAGCAAGCCATAATAGAATGAAAGAAAAATTTGTAAAGACTTCACATACCTTAAAAACTAGACTTTCAAATGGAGGAGTTCAACCCAATTATGTAGCCTTAGCTTCTTCTTTCTTCAAACTCCACAACAATTTGACTTGTTCAAAAGCTTGTTCCCTTCCACACTTCAATTGTATATCAGTTTTCAATGGAATTCAAACTTCAATTGATATTATATGTCTTTCAACGTGGAAACTCTGCTATTTCATGCAAAGGTGGTAAAAAGATCATGGAAAAGGTGATGGAATGTGAAAAAGATGCTTGCATACTTCACAACATCATCAAAAAGCTATTTTTTGTCGGAGCATGCGCAAAACCAGGGGAATATGCAGACTGTGGGCCTTCAAATCACAGGTATATAGAATTTTTTACCATTTTAGTGGATTAAAAAATGCGCTCGCGTTATGTGAAATTTGGTTTTCTTAGTGTATTTTTAAGAGTATAGGAGTTTCTGAGAGAGTGGGAGGGAGAGAGGGGGAGAGTGGGAGATAGAGAGGGAGGGAGAAGGGGAGAGTGGGAGAAAGAGAGAGTGGGAGGGAGAGAGGGAGAGAGTTCAAGATAGAGTGGGAGGGAGAGAGGGGGAGAGTGGGAGAGAGAGAGGAGGGAGAGAGGGGGAGAGTGGGAGAGAGTGGGAGAAGGGAGAGGGGAGAAGCGTAGAGTGGTAGATAGAGAGCGAGGGAGAGATTGTGAGAGTGGGAGAAGGGGAGAAGCAGAGAGTGGGAGATAGAGAGGGAGGGAGAGATGGTGAGAGTGGGAGAAAGATAGAGTGGGGGAGAGTGGGAGAAAGAGAGAGTGGGAGGGAGAGTGGGAGATAGAGAGGGAGGGAGAGAGGGGGAAAGTGGGAGAAAGACAGAGTGGGAGAAGGGGAGAAGTGGAGAGTGGGAGACCGAGAGAGTGGGAGAGAGTGGGAGATAGAGAGGGAGGAAGAGAGGGTGAGAGTGGGAAAAAGATAGAGTGGGAGGGAGAGAGGGGGAGAGTGGGAGATAGAGTGGGAGGAAGAGAGGGGGAGAGTGGGAGATACAGAGGAAGGGGGAGAGTGGGAGAAAGAGAGAGTGGGAGAAGGGGAGAAGCGGAGAGTGGGAGAGAGTGGGAGATTGAGAGGGACGGAGAGAGGGGGAAATCTGGAAAAAGAGAGAGTGAGAGAAGGGGAGAAGCAAAGAAAGGGACACCGAGAGAGTGGGAGAGAGTGGGAGATAGAGAGGGAGGGAGAGAAGGGGAGAGTGGGAGATAGAGAGGGAGGGAGAGATGGTGAGAGTGAGAGAAAGATAATCTGTCAACCCTCAACACTCAACCCTCAACCCTTAATCCCTGATCCCTCAAAGCCTATACCCTCATAATTCGTCAACCCTTAAACCCTAATCCCTCAACCCCTATACCCTCTTAATCCCTCAACCCTTAAACCCTAATCCCTCAACCCCTATACCCTCTTAATCCCTCAACCCTCAATCCTCAACCCTTAAACCCTAATCCCTCAACCCCTATACCCTCTTAATCCTTCAACCCTCAATCCTCAACACTTAAACCCTAAACCCTCAATCCCTATACCCTCTTAATCCCTCAACCCTTAAACCCTAATCCCTCAACCCTCAACCCTCAACCCTTAAACCCTAATCCCTCAAATCCTATACCCTCTTAATCCCTCAACCCTTAAACCCTAATCCCTTAATCCCTATACCCTCTTAATCCCTCAACCCTTAAACCCCAATTCATCAACACCTATACCCTCTTAATCCCTCAACTCTCAACCCTCAACCCTTAAAACTTAATCCCTTAACCCCTATACCCTCATAATCTGTCAACCCTCAACCCATAAACCCTAATCCCTCAACCCTCAGCCCTCAACACTTAAACCCTAATCCCTCAATCCCTATACCCTCTTAACCCCTCAACTGTTAAACCCTAATCCCTCAATCCCTATACCCTCTTAATCCCTCAACCCTCAACCCTCAACCCTTTAAACCTTAATCCCTCAACACCTATACCCTCTTAATCCCTCAACCCTCAACCCTCAACCCTTAAACCCTAATCCCTCAACCCCTATACCCTCTTAATCCCTCAACCCTCAAACATTAACCCTTAAACCCTAATCCCTCAACCCCTATACCCTCTTAATCCCTCAACCCTCAACCCTCAACCCTCAACCCTTAAACCCTAATCCCTCAATCCCTATACCCTCTTAATCCCTCAACCCTTAAACCCTAATCCCTCAATCCCTATACCCTCTTAATCCCTCAACCCTCAACCCTTAAACCCTAATCCCTCAACCCCTATACACTCTTAATACATCAACCCTTAACACTCACCCCTTAAACACTCAACCCTCAACCCCTATACCCTCTTAATCCCTCAACCCTCGACCCTTAAACCCTAATCCCTCAACTCCTATACCCTCATCATATGTCAACCCTCAACCCTCAACCCTCAACCCTCAACCCTCAACCCTTCAACCCTAATCCCTCAATCCCTATACCCTCTTAATCCCTCAACCCTCAACCCTCAACACTTAAACCCTAATCCCTCAACCCTTATACCCTCATAATCTGTCAACCCTCAACCCTCAAACCTCAACCTTTAAACCCTAATCCCTCAACCCCTATACCCTCACAATCCATCAACCCTCAACCCTCAACTCTTAAACCCTAATCCATCAAACCCTATACCATCATAATTTGTCAACCCTCAATCATTAAGGCATAATCCCTCAACCTCTATACCCTCATAATCCTTCAACCCTCAACCCTCAACCCTCAACCCTCATCCCTCATCCCTTAAACCCTAATCCCTTAACCCCTATACCCTCTTAATCCCTCAACACTTAAACCCTAATCCCTCAACCACTATACCCTCTTAATCCCTCAACCCTTAAACCCTAATCCCTCAACCCCTATACCCTCTTAATCCCTCAACCCCTATACCCACTTAATCCCTCAACCCTCAATCCTCAACCCTTAAACCCTAATCCCTCAATCCCTATACCCTCTTAATCCCTCAACCCTTCAACCCTAATCCCTCAACCCTCAACCCTCAACCGTTAAACCCTAATCCCTCAATCCCTATACCCTCTTAATGACTCAACCCTTAAACCCTAATACCTCAATCCCTATACCCTCTTAATCCCTCAACCCTCAACCCTCAACCCTTAAACCCTAATCCCTCAACCCCTATACCCTCATATTTCGTCAACCCTTAAACCCTGATTCCTCAACCCCTATACCCTCTTAATCCCTCAACCCTTAAATCCTAATCCCTCAACCCTTAAACCCTCTTAATCAATCAACACTTAAACCCTAATCCCTAAACCCCTAAACCCTCTTAATCCCTCAACCCTCAATCCTCAACCCTTAAACCCTAATCCCTCAATCCACATACCCTCATAATACCTCAACCCTTAAACCCTAATCCCTCAACCCTCAACTCTTAAACCCTAATCCCTCAATCCCTATACCCTTTTAATCCCTCAACCCTTAAACCCTAATCCCTCAATCCCTATACCCTCTTAATCCATCAACCCTCAACCCTCAACCGTTAAACCCTAATACCTCAGCCCCTATGCCCTCTTAATCCCTCAACCCTCAACCCTCAACCCTTAAACCCTAATCCCTCAACCCCTATACCCTCTTAACCCC
>CM021101.1:70536728-70564785 GCA_007115665.2 Sequoiadendron giganteum | reverse complement strand
TTTTGAGGCATTCGGTCAAGCAGCTCCCATGCCTTATCAAACATTTATGTTATGGAGTTTAACTTTACACCTTCCCGTTACATTTTGCAGTCACATTTTCCTTAAATCATTCTGTCAAAACAGTTTGCGCACCCTGCCATTCTTCTACATTTCTCTGAGGATTTATATTTAAAGCTTCATGTTCCAGTTTACGCGCCCAGTTGTATTTGCTTTTGCGTAGATCCTATGATCATTTGCAATCTGACAAAGATCTGGGAATTTGAATTTGTCCCGCCCAATTACATCAGATTGAAAGTCTCTAAAGCCTTTTCAACAAACTCAGTTATTGCTGCGCCGAAATTTAGGTATATTTGAACAACAGTCAATCTTTATGTATCATTGTTCAAGATTTCTGTCCTGTGAATCACAACTGTCAATTTCTTTTTTAGTTTAACTGCAGCATTCAATATTGTATTTTATATTCGCGCCCTCTGCAATCCAGCTATTTTTTGTTTGTTATTACCTTTTTTTTGCTATTCATGAATGACTGACCATTATGATAAGTGTAAATGTGATGTGAATTGATGGGAGATGTCAAACAACTATTTTTCTTGTTGTCAAAGCAAGGTAGTCATGATTCGCACCATGGTGACAGATTACTCTACTTACATGTCAACTCACATTTCAGAATTTGGGTAGCCGAGTTAATCTTACCTACTAGTTAGTAGTATTGAGGGGTGCAAATAGTCTAGGTTTGTTTACTTTAAAGCAACATCTTATGCCATCTACCATTTGTTGATTAAGTCACATTATTATGGATGTTTCTATATGATAAATGATGATGATATTAAGAGATTTGTTCTTTTTGGTTGATTTATTGACTTAATACTTCTAGTGATGTGTAGAGGGACTTTGATAAGGTGGGGAATGACTGCAACAAATGTGGTACCCTTCCAATGCAATCAATATCAAAATCATGACTCACTTATAAATACTTCTTTTATTAATCACGATCATTAAAATCATTTTTTTCATTTCAATTAAGACCATGTTATTATTTGAAGTTGATGATCAAAATGAATTCACATGATTGTTTTCTTGTTTAATAGGGAAACAAAGGAGGAGAAATTTCATTTACGCTAAGAGCATACAACAGTGAAACATCTGAAACAATCTTTGCAAAAGCTTTGAAGTGAAGAAAATCAAATATTGAAATCTAAACTTGAAAAGCATTTTTTAATGCTTGTTTAAGAAATCTTAGAGCTTCAATTCACTACCTTTTTTTTCTGTTTTAGACCAACTCACCTTTCTTTTGGGTTTAAAATTAACCATTGATTTGACATTTTGGGATAAAATTGAACCTTAGTCACCTACTAAATTTCAATTTGGATTTAAAATTGAACAAGGCAAACACACATTTCAATTGGTGCTTAAAACGAACACATCATTGGTTTGAGGTTTAAAATGAACATGTGCATTCAATGCTTTGTAATCTTTTTCACAAAGTAATATCATCAAAAAGATGTATGCGCTTCTCTCGCGCCTCACGGCGATCTTGAGAATCAAAAGTCTTTTTATGATATTAAGTTGTCAAAAAGATTGCCTTCACATTTCATTTTGGGAAACTTAAAATTAACAAATCTTGCGAGTGTGAGTGGAGTGCATCGCGAGTGTTCTCTCTTTGTTTCTCAACAAAGATCGATCGAACTACGGATGTACTTACTTGCTATTGTTCACCTTTAAAGGGCCTGCCTTGGTGGGAAAAAGTACTCACCCCAAGGGAACGACTCAAGCGATAACGGGCTAAAGCCAAGCTCTTCCAAACCGCTATATAAATTTGTGTTCACGGTGAAAGCCATGGACAATGGGAAGCGGCGCATGATAACTCTCCCCCAGTATCTTTATGATGCGTAAAGCCCTTGTTCTAAGGGTTGGGAGATCTCTCACAAGGAGTTTATCATTGCACCCCCTAAACTGGATGCCCTTACTACAAACCTTTGTTTAGAAAGCCAAAAACCTTATCTATTTTGTTGGTGCAAGAGGTCATGTCCTCTGAAGCCACCCCACGTAACATGCAGTCTTGTTGTGGAAATGGAAAGTATGCCATGGGAGATTCATGGGTACTAATGCTTGGCTGACCCGAATAAGTGAGTGCCGTGGAGGGGAGCCAGTGTGGTCAAGCATTTAGCCATTCACACAAGATATGCGCAGCTGGATTTATCCAAGTGGGAACCCAACAAGGTATTGTCTCATCAACCTAAGAGTGTGAAAGTGCTTGGAAAAAACACATTGCTTGATCTTGAAAACATTTGGAAAACAAACATACACAAAAACCTTGAAATTTCAAACACCTTGTGGGGAACAAATACCTATTGACGAACTTGCCCACTCTTGCTTTCCCTAGGAATCACATTCCTAGAGGTTTCTAAGTGCTCGAATTCTATCGTCATTTGTTTTCACTAAGGATAAACATAGGAGACTTTTGCCCTAATTTCCTTGATTTCCACATAATGGACCTTGTGGGATGAAAACGAAAGCAGGACATTAGACATTCAGTTTGAAAAAATAATCAAGCAAGTGATTTTGGTAAAAGGAATTCACTAAGACAAGATAAAAGACAAATTCGATTACACATGTGTTTTCTAACATGATCAAAATCCCAAAACCGAAGTTCAAAAAGCTTAGTGTGAAAGCTAGTAAGGAGCGTCTTGAGATCCTGAATTGTTTGAAAGGTTTACTTTCCTCTCATAGGAAATATAGCGTGTCCTTCAACACCGAGGTCTTGTAAGAAAAAGTATCATCTAGGTCAAGTCTAGGATCAAATTCAATCACTTTCATCCATCTTTCAACCATCAAAATCAGTCAAATTGCCATCTCACCAACACCTCTTGGAAACTTTGTAAACATCTTTTATGCTAAAATTTTAGGCGAAATCAAAACCTCTCTGTTTGACTTAACACAACTAGTCAAACCATCATCCTATACATGAGTTCTCTCTTGGATAATACAACTTCCTAGGATTTACGAGTTCATCTTGTTTGGCTTAACACACCTAGCCAAATGATCAAATCATCACCTCGTTTGACTTGACACACTTAGTCAAACTACCATCTTGTAGGAGTTCACTCTTGGATAACACAACTTCCTAGAGTTTTATGATTACATTCATCACATTTTGTTTGACTTAACGCATCTAGTCAAACCATCAATCCAATCATGAATCAATCAAATCAAAGTCCTAAAAGTTTAGCATTCCCTTCAAAGTTTCTTTAAGAGTTCCATTCATCCATATCGCTCATCTTTCGTTTATCTCATCATCGCTTTGATCCTTCATTTATCCTAGTTCTTCACTTCTTTGAACCTAAGGTTTAGACCGATCTAAAGGATTAGAGGTTCATCTCTTACATTCTTGAAAATTGATCTTCATTTTAATGGTTCAAACTTGATCTCAACACAAGAGGGACATGGAATATAAACTTGATCCATCCATCATGAGCAATTCGATTCAACCAAACTACCCAAGCCTTGCAATACCATTTGATTATCAAAGCTTGTACAATGCATACATGGGAGCATTATCTCATACAAACATCAATGGTACAACAAATATGAGCATACCCAATCCAAAGTTTGGAACACCTTTCCCAATGATAGATTTAAATCCAAGTCCAAATCTACAAATCTATCAACCAAATGCTCAATGCATGAGTTTTCCAAACAACATTATCCTACCAAATCCATACATACCAAGTGCAACTTTACCAAACATGACCATTTCAAATTCACACTTGGTAAACTTTGGGGTCGACATGTTTGCAAATCCCCCTAATGTTGTTCAAAATCCTAGCAATATATTGACAACTCCATATGTTGATTCAAGTCAAGGTAACACCATGCAAAATCAAAGTTACCTAAATCAAGGCAATATGATTCCCAACCACAACAATATTCAATTTCAATCTATCATGCCAAATCAAAATATCATACCAAATCATTCCATTTTTCCATCGATATCGCAAAAACAGATGGAAACCATCCAAGCAACCCCAACAATCAACACCATTCCCATTCCACCACCACCACCACCACCACCAAAGCACAACACGACCAATTCATTCTCCATCATGTTGCAAACCGCTCAAGAAGCTTCCCGCAAAAAGGCACTCCAAGCCCAACAAGCTACACAGCTAGTTGCTTAGCAAGCACAAGCAGCTCAAGTAGCCCAACAAGCGCAAGCGCAAGCAGAATTATACGCACTATTGCAATCAATCCAAGAAGAAGTAGCACAACAAAGAGCCCAACAAAAAGCTTTGTTGGCACAAAAACAACATGACGAACAACAAGCGTTGTTGGCTCAGCAGCAAACACAGGCCTTACCCGCCCAACAAAGCTTGCAACAGATTCCCACCGCAATTGTTGAAAACAATGATCAAAATCAATCCATCAATGAGCACATTGAAGATGCTTCTACCCCATCCAGTGATCAACTCAACATTCATCAAGAGCCACTTTTTAGTGATCTATTTCAAGATGTGTTACAATTATTTGATCCCATTGTGATAATCTATGATCCATCGACCAATGATCATATCGAAAAAGTCTCTACATCACCTTGTGAGTTAGAGGACATATCTCAAGAACGTATTCCAAATCATGATCAAAATATTTCACCAAGGTCTAGCAATGATCCTTTCCAAAACATATGGCCATCCTTTGACCTCATGAAATTTGAGAATATTCCTATGCCTAATGAAGATATCCAAGAAAGAAGTCCATTCTTTGAAATTGACCCATGCCAAGAACTTGATCCAAAGCGTGTTGAAAGCAATTCCAAAATCACTCAAGATCAAGAATTTGCATCTCCAAGCTACTACAACGATATAATGGACACTCTCCTATCTATACAAGATGCCGCAAATGATGACCACATCCACATAGGACATACTCCTCCATCTACCCATGAGATGCTTTCTTTGGATGGACACGTGGATGATCTTCGAAAACAAGAGTCTCATACTCTTGAAATCATTACTGGGAAACAAGAATCTCCTACTCTTAACATTGGTACACATGATCAAGATGTAGAGAAATGCAGAGACATATCAGAAATGGATCATGAAGAAGGCTTGTACATAAGTCATGAATCAGAAACATCCTATGAAGTGAGTCATGAGGAAGACTTTTGTGTAGATAGCGAAGCATCAACACTTCTTGAAGAAGCACTACAATCTGATATGTTACAAGATCAAGTTGAAGATATCAATCAGGCATTCATCCCACTTATGGAAGATCCAATCACTTATAAACTTGGATCAATCACCTTTGTAAGGGAAAATCATCTTATCAATGAAAGAGCTATGACATTTGAAGATCCGCCACAGAGCAGAGAAGGAGAAACACCTTGTTTCCAAGGTAAATCATATCCTATTGCAAATAAGTTTTTTCAGCAGATGAATTATCAAGGCAGGGGATTAGGCCTACATGAACAGGGTATCCTGGAACCAGTGCAGATTTTTGGGAATCCTAAACGTCAAGGCCTTGGTTATTCGACAATCAAGGGATCTCAACATATCAGTAATACTATCACCATACTGGGGGCAACTTCATCTCGAGCAAACATCAACATAGGGAGCACGAAGAATCCTTATGATGAAACTGATGCCAATACTACAACCTGCCATGTCATAAATCTTCATCCACCCATCACCCCATCCACGAATTGGGACCAACGTCAAAAGAAAGATTCAAATCAAAGGGCGAAGGATGAAGGACAAATCAAATACAAATGGATACCAAAGAATACAAAGAAAGACTATCCCTATCAAACTCCATTAGTCAAAAAAACTATGGGGCAAAATCAAAAAGGGAAAAGTATCTATCAAAGATTTCCACAAAGGAAAAAGCAGGCTTCTCAAGCAACGTACAAAGTGTATCAAGCAGTTGGTCCTAATTCCACGTACACTTCTGTATCCACCCATTACTGCTCATCTTCCCAAGTTTGGAGAGTCAAAGGTTCCAAACCATCGACCAATCCATCTTTTATCCCTAAACACACTCCATCCACGCCTCCACGCATGATATCCAATTCTCACATTGACCATGTATTGGCATTGACCCTTCATCATAAGGATTCAGAAGGCACTCTATCGCGATGTGTGCACAAAGACAGAGTTAAGTCCATTATCAGCAAAGCAGAACAGATTTCTCAAAAGTTGCATTCAAGTGCACGTGTCTTGTCAAAACAGCTTCTTCAAGCAGGCTACCGATGGCATGTTATGACAGAAGCATCAACATCAGCATCACCAGGTGGTTCAGCATCAGCTTAAAATCTCTCAAAAAATACAAAAACAATCAGAAAAAGTCTTGAAAAAATGGTTACCTTGATGAAAACCTGGCAAACAGGCGTCTTGGTGACAACAAAAAAAAATACAAAAATACAAAAAATCCAAAAAAATAAAACAAAAGGATTGAAAGTAGTAAAGAAAAAAATCGTCCTCTAGCGAAAACCGCTTCGGTGGCGCTTTGGACAGGTACCATGATGAAAACCTGGCAGACAGGCGTCATGTGTAGAATCGAGCATCTATGTGCGCCAGTTCACAAGAAAGCATCTTATCACATCCATAATGAATCCAACATTCCATCCATATCATCCATTCATCCATGAACCGTTTATCCAATCCAGTTTCCATCTACATCCATACTCCAAGTTATCTTGATCTTGGAAAATTTTGGAGCACACTTTACGCTTGCTTATGGTAAAAATCTTGACATGGGTCATTTTCATTGATCCCATCCTATCCAACATTATCTGAGCCTTGAAGCATTATCTGAATGAGCGTTCCTCTGTTTGAACATCTTATCTTGTCACAAGATAATCCTTGGCATCCTTTGCATGCTTACCATACCCATCCATCTATCCAAGAATCCACCCATGGCATTCCATACATTGCTAGACACTAGGGGCAGATAATTACATCTTGCTTCGTGAATAAATCTTGATCTATATCCTCCAACTTATGTGGAGATCCGAACATTGGAAAACGTGAAATCAACTTGGTCAAATCAATTTGTGAACCAAAATCCAAATCACTAGCCCATGGCATATTTTGACAAGAAGACGTTCCTCATCAAGCTTTATCTTTCATCGAATATCAATCCAAGCAATTCATATCAGTCGCATCTAATGCACACATCTGTGTCACATCAAATCATCAAAGCTATTTTGTTCCAAATCAAGCTTCATCAATCTTGATCAATCGAATCCAATCAATCATCATCTTGTTTGACTTAACACACTTAGTCAAACTATCATCTTGTGCATGAGTTTACTCTAGGATAACACAACTTCCTTGGGTTTACAAGTTCATTATCATCACTTTGTTTGGCTTAACACACTTAGCCAAATTATCAAATCCATAATCACCTTGTTTGGCTTAACACACCTAGCCAAATTATCCTTTTTGTACGAGTTTACTCTGGGATAACACAACTTCCTGGAACTTACGAGTGCATTATCACTTTTGTTTGACTTAACACACTTAGTCAAAGTATCAATCCATCAGTCCGATTGATCAACATTAAGCTTGGTTTTCAACAAAACCCAAAAATAGAGCACTGATATCATCACATATCCATATCCAAATTGTCAAAATCATGCGAAAAATTCAAAAACATTCAAAAATTCATCAGAAAAAAACCAAAAACATGCAAAAAACTCATCAAAATTCAAAAACATTCAAAAAACTCATCAAAAAAATCCAAAAACATCCAAATCATCAAAAAATCCAAAAACATGTCAAAATATCGGAAAATATTCAAAAATTCATCATTGAGTCTTGTCAATCTTTCACCTTGTCGAACTACGTCATCTTTGAGCTTGAACGTAGGCAAGGTTGATCTTTGATCATCCCCCGAGACGGTTGGGTCAGTCCTTTAGGCATCCGTCGCATTGGCATTCATTTGCTTATCTTTTCTTTTACAATCAGGTCCGTCCTTATGCGTCCGTCGCATTGGCAGTCCGTTTGCCCATTCCTTTATGCGTCCGTCGCATTGGCAATCCATTTGCCCATTCATTTATGCGTCCGTCGCATTGGCAATCCGTTTGCCCATTCATTTATGCGTTCGTCGCATTGGCATCCGTTTGCCCATCTAGTTAGGCGTCCGTCGCATTGGCATTCGTTTGCTTGTCTTTTTTTACCTTTAGGTCATTCTTTATGTGTCCGTCGCATTGGCATCCGTTTTCCCATCTAGTTAGGTGTCTGTTGCATTGGCATTCATTTGCTTATCTTTTATACATTTAAGTCATTCTTTATGCGTCCGTCACATTGGCAATCCGTTTGCCCATTCATTTATGCGTTCGTCGCATTGGCAATCCGTTTTCTCATTCATTTATGCGTCCGTCGCATTGGCATCCGTTTGCCCATCTAGTTAGGCATCCGTCGCATTGGCATTCGTTTGCTTATCTTTTTTACCTTTAGGTCATTCTTTATGCGTCCATCGCATTGGCATCCATTTTCCCATCTATCTCATCCATAGTCAAGTCAATTGACACAAAATACCAAAAACATTTATAAAATTCCAAAAATACCAAAAACAGCCTCAAAACATTTGAAAAAAAAAACCAAAATGGTGCATCCATTTCATCTCGCTTTCACTCGTGATTGTCATCACTCATAATAAATCATCATCGCTTTCACCCTTTGGTGAGTCAGTCAGAAGCAAGTTTAGCAGGTTCCGAAGTGAACACCTAATCGTCAAAGTCTCAAGTCTAGATCCGTAAGTCAACAAGTTGGTCAACTTGGAGTATCAATAGCTTATCACCCAATCAGTCCTACCAAAACCCTGATCACTACATGTCCTAGGATGAAGCTTTCCCACGATGGACATAAGCATCAGGTACCCCACATTAGTTTAGCCTGGCTAGCGGTACGAAGAACATTAACTTGTTTGTTTACTTTATTTGGTCTCTTTGACTTATCTTATTTTGCGCTCATTCCAAGGACCTCTCGATGATGCCTAAACAAAACAGGTTTAGAGAGAAAGGAATGGGGCAATGATCATTATCTTTTTATCTGTTGTGCTTGTTGGATGTTCTTGTAAAATAACTTGGCGAATACTTTCTTTGTTGGGTCCGTCCTAGCAAGGTTTCCGTATGTCAAGTGTGAACAAGATCACTCCTATCTGATTGCCGAGTCAGAGTCCATCACACTAGGCGCAACGCCATCCTGGTTCTTAATACCTTGATGCATCGCACCTATGTGTGTTATCAAACATAAAGAAAGTTACGCTCTTTATCTCCCATTCCTGGATAAGCAATACATCATCATCTTTCATCATCATCTCTAATAAAGTTGGCTTGTTGAAATTCTGCATCTTCTTGGATTCAAGGGTTGATCCCTCTCATCCTTCTATCCTATCTCATTCTTCTATCCTCTTTCACGCTAACAATGCATCCATTTTGCATCCGTATTCTCATTTTGCATAATCACATCATACCATCATATCAACTACTAATGGCTTGCATAATCATTTAACATGTTTAAAATAATATAGATTTGTTATTCTAAGCATCTTCCGAACATCTCATCTACATTATCATTATCATATAGTCTAACCATCCATACATCCATTTTGAACCTCTTTGTCGCGAGATCCACCTCAAATTGTATCTTTTCGCTCGATCTCTCGAGGGGGCAATGTACTAACGTACTTATTTTCACTGGGGCATCCGAAAAAACCAAAGAATTTTTTAATTTCGATGCCGACAACATCATTCTTTGAACCAATGCAACGAGTACATTGTTTCAAAGAGGGGCAAAATGTAGACATCCAAAAATAACATTATGCATTCCACTGTAACTAACATCATGCATTCATTTCTTCTACTAATCAATTAAAGCAATTTATTGATTTAATCCTAAGGTTCATCAAGCTTAATTAAATAAATCAAATTATTTAATTAAGTTCCTAAGGTTCTTCTTATTTGATTTAATAAATCAAACTGATTTAAAATCAAATATCAAATCCCTAAAATCCCCTAAGTTAATTAATCTAAATTTAATTAACTTCTAATCATGATTATCATTCTCCAGCTTTTGACTCAACTAGAGTCAAATCTAAACTCCTAACTAACCCACCCACTTGCACCAATAAATCATTTATTTGATTTATTATTTCTTCTAATTACATTCAAAATGGAATCAAAATGGAATATTCTTCCAATTTGAATCTTTCCCCCAAAAAGGGACTTGTCCCTTCCAACAAGGTTTTAAATGCTATTTGCACAAGTCAACATAGCATTTATTACACCTTTCATCCCCCCAAAACATGTCAAGTCATGCAAAATTCAAATTCAAATTGGCACATTGGCCAAGGCTTGCACATTCCTCACCCTCTCACAACTTGACAAGTGGCACCTTGTCATTGGCTTGTGAATTATCCCACATTCATCTAAAATCACTCAATCTCCTACTCTTGAATCTATAAAATGCAAAGCATTTCAACACAAATGATCCACAACACACAACTCATGCTCATTGTAAGGTTACTCTCCACTTGTGAGAACTGATCTTGCTTATCATCACACCATTTGCTTAGCAATATTTTCTGATTGCAAGGTCACTCTCTTCATTTGAGAGGATATCTTGCTCATCATTTGGCATTTTGCTTATCAAGGATTGGGAAAGGGCAACTTCCTACAACACTAAGTTGCACCAATCTACTATGGGATAGGAATGATTCATGTTTTATGCATTGTTCTTATTAGTTGCATTGTTTAACATGATTCTATATTTCATAGGGATGTTTAAGTTTGCTAATTTAAACTAATTTTTGTGCTAACAACATAAAATGGTTTAGGTTGATCTTGCAGATTTTGACGTCTACAGAAGGGTATCAGGTAAAGGAGTGAACTCTCTCTCCCATTCCCTAAAAGGATTTTTGGTCTTGATAGAAACCACTTGATTATTAGTTTTTTGACTTTTTTGAGGGGAATTTAGTTGAAAAAATCCCTTATTCTACTTCTTGAAAGTTTGATAGCTATTTTGAGTTGTAGATTCATATTTTTTAGTACAACTAGGGGGGGTTTTCATGTCACGACCGTAAGTCAAATTTTGATAATCATGAAGGGTTGTACATAATTGTGTGAAGGATGCAAATCTCAAAATTTCAAGTTTTCTTTGGATTTTATTTCGTAAGTTGGCAATAAACATTCGTTAAAGTTCGGCATCAAGAATCTTAATGTTTACTTGTGAATAAAGTGTTTGGTATCTTGCTATGAAATTAGTCACTTTCTCATCCTCTTTTTGTTTGCATGTCATTAAATCAACAAGGGTCATCTTGGGACCCATGTAAATATGGAAGTGGTTGTAAAAGGCATCAATGAGTTCATGGAATGAACCAATTGAATTGTTTGGTAAATAAGAGAATCACTCTAAAGCGGTATCCTTCAAGGACCTAGGGAATAGCTTAGCCAAAAGTTTATCCTCAAAGATGAAATCACTACACAAGGTTGTGAAAGTGGAAAAATTGTTTATAGGATCTCCTTTTCCACAATATTTCTTGAATTGAGGGACTTCTATACCTTGTGCCATTTGTGCTCTTCAAATGTCAAAAGATACCAAGTTGGATTTGATGTATTGCAAAGGTTGATTGTTGTTAATTTTTTGTAATGTTGCAACTTTTTTTTGGAGGGATTTCATAGTTTAAAAAGTGAGCTAATAAGAGGATTATTTTGATTGTAAGGTTGAGGGGAATAATTTGGAGTGGTGTATGTATGTGGAGTGCTAGTGAATTGTAGGTTGGTGAAGGTGGATTGTTGAGGATTTATTGTGTTTGAATGGACAAGGTTGGAAGTATTTCCTACGAGAATACCTATGGAAGTGTACACAGTGCTTGTAGGTATGATTGTTGTGGTTGGTTGAATGGTTGTGGTAGGTTGCAAGGTTGTTGTAGGTTGAAAGGTTGTTGTGGGTGTATACACCTAAAATTGGTCTGGAGCATCTGATTAATTAAATACAAATTATTAAATGATTAATTATCCTATTTCCTCTACTATCGAATAAATAGAAATATTTATTTATATAGTTCACATTTAATATTCATCTTAATTAAATAAACAAAATTAAATACTTTGTTCAATTTAATTATCAAATCCCTATTTTATTCTATCACATTGATTCTAAATTAATTAAATAAAGATCAAACACTTTATTAATTAATTACCATATTCCTTTGTTTAATTTAATAAACGACTATCCTATAGTTTTTTTAATTAAATTATTTATCTCCCTTTTCTAATTTAAATAAATCCAAATATTTGAATCAGAGCATAAGGAATATTCCAATCTACATTTCCTAAAAAATGAATTAGATTTCCTATGTCTAATCTATGTCTAAATTTGTCACAATTAATGCTTTGAAACTTCACGGGAATTTTTGGAGACAAATTGGAGACAAATTTGGAATTTGATCTCTCAATCCTCTTCCATCAATCTTTCCTCTTCTCTTGCCTGGTGTTTTCATGGGTAGAGACAATCTCCATCTTTCTCTCAATCTCCTCCATCTCTCACCATTCAATTCTCCAGATTGAATCCAAGCCTTTCAAAGCTTTCCCTGTGCATTTCTACAGCCAGGAAATCTATAAATAAAGCCTCATTGAACCAAGAAAAGGATCTAGATAATCTTAACTTTGTGCACTCTTACTCTACAGGAATCTAGAAATCAAACATCAAGCATTCACATATCAAGCATCAAGCAATCAAGTTTTCATCAATGGTTGCCTCCTATAGCTGCAATTATCTATTTCACATCAATATCATGCTAGTTTAATTATTTAGCATTACATTATCATCATCTCATTCTTTGAATTGTCATTTTAATAGTCTTATTTGCTTACACAATCTGAGAGCAATTTTAGATTTAATAAATCTTTGAGGATAGAGAACAATATGACGCTTTCATTTGATTACTGCTTTGATTTAGTTCAATTTGAGTTATCTTTGATATAATGTCTTATTAAGAAGTGTTTTACCCTTATTCACATATTCTACACTTACAGTGGGTTGTGTACTAGTGTATGTTGGAATGGACATTGGTATCATGGAGGATGGAATTGGGATTCCACCTTGGCTTAGAGTAGACCCTAAATATTGAGTGGAAGTAGGGATGATGTTTTTAACAAGAGGAACACTAGTTGTAGGAGATGGATTCATGGGAAGTGTAGTATGCAAACTATGAGCCATGGAGGGTTGATTATCAGCACTATCAAAAAGAGAGTTAGGAAACCTAAGATCCATGGTGAGAGAGATATCACGGGATGACATGAGCCTTGAACTATGTCTTACAATAGTATTGCTAATAGAACATCAAGTTGTAAAGCTCATACAAGTTTTACAAACCTAGTGTGTAAACCCTAAATGGAAAAGATGTTAATGCAATGACCTAGAATGGAATGCAATTTATTGGTTACACAATGCAATAAACTAAAAATGAAACATTTGAATGCAATTTTCATTCTTGAAAATGCACTGAGATGAAGCAATTTAAGCTATATGCAATGAAATTAATGAAATAATAAATGAGGAAACTAAAATAGGAAAGTAACAATAGGAAAAAAAAGCCTAAAAATGAGATTTTAATTTCCAAAAAATACAAATTAGGATCTAACAGGAACTCATTCAGTAGTAAAGAGTGAATGGGTCCTGGTTAGGTACTTTTGAGATATTTTTATTGATTTTTAGGTATTTTTAATGCATTTTTAGATGCCAAACGGTTCAAGTTTGACCTGATCAGGGACTCATTTTCCAATAAAGGAGAATGGGTCCTAGTTAGGTATTTTAAAACTATTTTTGCATGATTTTCAAGCTTTTAGTAATGTCTTTCAGTTCCAAGTTTGAGGTAGTAAGTTTGAGTTTTAGATTTCCCAGAAATGCAATGAAATAATGTATGCAAAGATTTAGGTTGGAATGCAATTTTTTTTAAATTTTTAAATGCAATTTTACGAGATCTAATTGATATGCACAATGACTGATTTATTTTTGTATTTTTCATATTTAGAGAGATGCAAGACAATGCAAATCTAAACCCTAAATGTGATGCAAGTTTTAGATGCAAAGAAAGAAACCCTAAATAAGATAAAATTCAATGCAAATGAGTGCAAGATATAACCTAGGATGTAGTAAAATGCTTTAAAATCATAAAATTATAATATTCAATAGGTCAGGTTCACCAAAATGAAACATAGAGAAATAGGGTCACCACCAAGATGAATAGATCAAGATGATGAACCGACTAATTTTTCTAATTAATATTCAATAATGAAGGTCAAAATTCCAAAATAAAAATTAGAAACTATGAGGGGAGATTTTAGAGCGCAAAAATGGTGTGTACCTTGTTGCAAGAACCTTGTTTTTAGGGCACAAATGACTCATTTTCCTTTAGTGGTGAATGAGTCCATATTAGGGTTTCTGAAACTAAAATTTGTGTTATTTTCCTTAATGTTTGTACTCTCAGATCCTCGGTTGTCAACTCTTGAAAACTAGTAATAAATTATGTAGCCCAATTCTTTGTTCTTGCACTATAAAGGTCAACTTTGCAACTAGACAATTTTGACAATCTTGCTCTAGACTTCTTCTCTGCTTGATCTTCAACCTGTAAATCTGCAAACACACACTCAAGAGGAGAAAAAATTGTGGATTGTTAGTGAATAGGGGTTTTCCTAAGCCAACCCCCTTGTAGACCTAATTAAACCAAATGATGAAATAAGGAAATTGAAGCATGAAACATGAAATATGTAATTTATAATACCTTGGAAGCTGTCTTGGAGTGTAAATCTACAATCTAACATGAAGTGGCTATGAAGAATGTAGATCTTAGACATGAAAAAATTCTTGCAAGTAGATCTTCAATGCTACATCCACTATCTTAGCTCAACAACATGCATGAATACACTATGCCCTAGACATGATGAAATGATCTTGAATTGTTGCCATAAACTCTTGATAATCTACCTTGAAATTCCCTTGAAAATTCTCTTTAAGTTCTCTATAATGCTCTTTTAAAGTTGCTAGGAGAAACAATGTGAATTAACCCCTTATTTATATTAAATCTAGAGATTAACCTTGAAAGTCAAACAATTCAAGCCGACACAAGATCAAGAAATGAATATTATTAAAATCCTACCAGAATCAAATTCAAAAAGGGGGTCCTTATTAAGGGAGGACCCATTCACCACCTAGGGCGAATGGGTCCTGGCACAAGTTTCCAAGACCTTGCCTTTGGGGGGTGAAATAACATCAAAAACCCATGCCAAATATGCAAAGAAAGGGGGGTCCTATAGAGGGAGGACCCATTCGCCACCTAGGGTGAATGGGTCCTAGCACCATTTTCTAGGACCTTAATTTTTACCAAATAAATGTTTTGCAATTTGAATTATGGGTGTTGGGATGGATCCTCAGAAGGTGTCACAAATAAGGCTTAAATCTTAATTAAAGGGGCTAATTAACTCTAATTAACCATAATTAATTAATGAGGCCCTAGATAATTGTTAAAGTGTGTTACACCACTTTACAATACCATAAATAAGGTATATTTTAGGTTTATTTTACTAAAAGGGGCCCGAGATCAATTTGAATGTGTACAACACATTACAAAAATAGACCTAGGAAATATTAGGTTAATTCAATGACAATTATTCCCAAATTAAGTAAGGAAAATGGATACTTTTTTTATTGCTACAATTTGAGAATCAATGATTTGAGAGTTTGAGAAAATCGTACTCTAAGAACTCAAGAATTCAGCTAGAAGCTATACCTTTATGAGGGTTATGAGGAAACTTGATGGAGTTCCACTTCAATTCAAGATTTGTTTCTTCAAAATATCTCATGAATTTGTATTTATGTAATTAGCATGCTTTTTTATGTAAGCCTTAAGGGGGGGATCCCTTGGCAAGGTGAAGATTGAGGTTTTTATGATACATTTCGAAGAACAATGTAATAAGGGGAAGGGGGGAATGCTAATATATTACATCATATAACTAGCGGTGGGTAGGAGTATGTAGTTAAACTATTTCAAATGCTTCCTCCTTGAGTTTTCTTCTTTCTTCCTTTGAATAAATGCAATAGTATTCATCAAATAATAATATAAAAAATTATGGTCTTCACAGACTAGATGAACTTGATATAACTTCTTCAAAATCAAAATACCGAAGGTAATTATGACCTAATCAAAAGAGCACTTAGTAGCCAAATATTATTTTAAAGAGTCCAAAATCTTCTTCCAAACATACCCAGTAAGACTATGGTATCCTTGGAAGTTTGAATGATTCATTTCTATTTTTTTTTTTTTGAAGGACAAATATAAAACTAATATCATAAGCCACCAACATGAAAGAGAAAAAGTAGGACACCAAAAACTAGCCCAAAAATTAGACAAATAAATAGCATAAATAAAGAGTCAATTCCAAATATTCCACCATTGCCTCCAAAGACTATTAAAATATTGACATTGAAATAAAAGAGGAGGAAAAAATTCCTCATTAATCCCATAGAGAACACATTTATAAGGTCTTATAAATCCCCTCTTTCTAATATGGTCCTAGGTAAGATATATATTTTGGTAAAGAAAGAATAGAAATAAATCACACTTTCATATCTTTCTCAACCATAGAAAATATTCAAACCCATTCTTTTCCTCTTCTAATGATCGATATCTAGTCCAAAATAAATAAACCCCATTAGGATCATATCCCCAAGATATAACATTAGCCTCCTCTAGAGAACAATATGGATGATTAGCTAAGATAGAATATAGATTAGCACAACACTCTAAATAACCCCCCATAGACCAATAATTTATGTCTTGGTAGTAAAAAATACAAGAATCCCCCACTGAATGAGAAGCCATAAAATTTTAAAAATAGACCAAGCAACACCCAAAAATAACTTACTCAAAGGGTGGAGAATCTAGGGAAGGAAAATAGAATTGGGGAGTTAAGATCCCATAATCAATCCAAAAAGAGCTTGATCACTAGATTTAACAATATATAAATGGCCTCATGCTTAACAAGAGAAGAAACCTTCTTAATGGTATTCCAAACCATAGAGCCTTTCTCAAGTAGATTAATTTTCAAAGCCACTTCAACAACACCCTGACTTAAATATATGCAACTAAGAATTTTATGACAAGGCTGATTTTTTTGCACAATTTATAATAAATTTTAGTAGCTATATCTTGATTATTAATTAGTTATTTTCTACTTGACCAAGACCAACACTTTTCTTAGGCTGACAAAACCTATCTCAACTAATAAGACTTATTTTTTAGTGTCTAAATTCTCTATGCATAGAAATTCTTAGAAGAAAAATCAAACTCATTTTGATATCTTTTAGGAGTTGAAAGCACCAAAATTTTATAAAATAGAAGAGATTTAAAACTATAATTTAAAAGTGTAAGATAGCATACATACGATAACCAATGAAAATTCTAGTAATTGACCTACATCTTGAGTTAATCAAGAATCATTTTCCACTTAAAATTGTTAGGAGGGCTCATTAATAGTGAAATACCGAGATAATCAAAAGTAATTTCTATTATTTTGAATCTCAAAGTAAAATTAATTCTCTATTGAATGGCCAAATGAGTATTATTAATAATGGCACCATTCTATGTAATGTAAAATGCATTGAGCTTACTTTACATTTCAATGGTTCATAAATGCCTCTATATCTTCACTTTTATTTAAGTAAAAAATAAATTAAAATGTGTATACTATTATTCTAATAGGTTATTCAATATTTGGATTAATTGTTACACTATCAACAAATCAATTTTATTTTTTAATAGTTTTTGTAATGTTAGAACTTGTTATGCTTGTTTTCATAGCACAACAAAACACTTTTTTACACATTGGTTGGAATTGGATTCTAACATGAAATAAATACATCACTATCTCTAGTAAAAATAGATTAGAAAAAAATAATTATAATCATTTTTACAATAATTCAAATGCTCATTATCAAATGTTTAGGCAAAAATATTATGAATATTTAATCTTAATGATGAGTCATGATGTGTGATCTTAAACGTCAATTTTCAAAACATTTCAACACAATTTAACTTAGACAAATTATATGAAACTATTATGAACTATGTAAATGTCATTATTATCAATCGCTTGTCAAAAGCACTTACTTTCTATGTATTAATTACAATAACAGTTGTTTGAAACCAACAAAATTATCTTAATAAAATTATTTTTTGAAATACAAACATGTCTTAATTAAATAATTTGGTTCTTCCAACATTATTAGTTATATCATTTTCTAATCAGAATAACAAATATAACATATATCACTTTTTTTTTTAATTAATACCACTGATATAAATGGAAGTTATATCTTGATAGGAAATTTTTATTATAGGGCTAAATTCAATATGATAGTCCATTCTAATTTTTATTATAAAATAAAAAATAAAAAAATTTACATTTGAATCGTAACATGAAAATTCAATGATGTACCTTGAACTTAGAAGTAGTTATTTATAGTTTTTGACTAAAGTTTTGCATTCTTTTATTCTCTTTTTATTAAGTTTTATTCATATAAATTTTCTATCTTTATCATTGCAATCAGAGCCATAAGATGTATTACATCAATTCTAACAAAGAGAGACGCGGTGTTAATGTTTGTAAATAAAATCATCACCGTTCTTCCAGAGGCTTCTATTCTTTATTTCTGCAAGTATAAATGAGTTTAGAGAAAAAAAAGCAGTCATACATAGAAGACTGTATAAACTTTCTATGTGGACAATTAAATTTTCAAACTTAGGTGACACGTTATTTAGACCAGGAAAATAAAAAACCTGGGACTTGCAACACCAAATTGACTCTAAAAATTTAGACCCGGATGAGTGCAAACAAGCTGTATATTTTATACGGAGTCATGTATAATTAACAAAAATATTTTGGAACTTTCGGCCGGTCGGTTGTTTTTTAGCACACTCGTTCAACGCAACTTTTTTGAGTCGGCATTTTCATCTTTCTTAACATCTATGACATGTACGAATCTTTATCAATAGCATTTTCATCTTTCTTCTTAGGTCACCATTCTTCTCTTAGTGTTTTGAGGGCGATCATGTGCTGCACTACAAATAAAGCAACTCAAAGGTTTTCAACCCCCACAAATTTGTTCTCATCCTCTCGCCACCTCTCTCTTGAAATTTTGGCTTCACATTATCCTCTTGCTTTTCTTTCATCACTTAATTTGGAGGAACTTCCTCTTCGATTATTTGAATTGCTAATACTTCTTTTATTCGTTATTTTGTTGAACCAATTCAACTTTTTCTATAGTTTTAAGACTATTTGATATGTTTCATTCATAATATTCATTTGGAGTAGGGATAATTCATTTTGGGGTTGGAATCTAATACCATAAATGTATTTAGTTACAACATGTTCATAATCTTCTTACAAATTAGTTCTAATTTGTAACTTCAAATATTATTCAATATAGATTGATAAGGACTCTTTTTGTTTTAGAT
Organism: Sequoiadendron giganteum; assembly: GCA_007115665.2. Taxonomy (NCBI): domain Eukaryota; kingdom Viridiplantae; phylum Streptophyta; class Pinopsida; order Cupressales; family Cupressaceae; genus Sequoiadendron; species Sequoiadendron giganteum. Next base: position 70,545,270 of record CM021101.1, on the reverse strand, counting down.
TTTGGAACTATCTAAAGAGACTTTCCTGATAATCTAAGGGCATGAATTTATCCTTTAAAATATAAATATTTTAACATCTTTGGACATAGTTTGATTTTTCTCTTTCCCTTGACTTCTAACATTTTGGATATTCTCCCACCATAGAGTAGCATGAGACTTCATCTTAGATGATGCAACTTTGACCCTTTTTTTACAAGTTCCTCAATTCCTTTCATTTCATAGTATTTTTTTAACTCTTGAATCCAATATAAGAACACCTCTAAATTTAATTCACCTTTAAAATCATGGACCTTAACACTAACTCTAGTCCCTTGTAATGATTTTTTCTATAGGATCTATGACTACTACGCATCCCCTTTGAACTTCTTGTTCCTCATGAGGAAACCTAGCCTCAAGGTCTTGTAACCTTCTAAGTACTTCACCAACTACATTACCTCTCCATCTAGCATTCATGTTGCCTCTTCTTCCCAAGGATACATGAAATCCCCTCTGATCCATTCAATTTTTGTCTCTTCAATACCAAAAATGATGCAACACAATTTTCAAAAACCAACCAATTAAACCAAAAAATACACTTTGTTTTACCTTGGACTTGAGTAGGTATAAAAATTTTAATAGTAGAGAGTCATGAAGGCCCAAATAAACCCACTCAAACCATATACATACATATTTAGTATTTTTCATATTATATCAATAACTAGAAAATTATAGAGTAGCTACAACATTGAAAACCTATAAATATTGACAAGTTAACAAGAAGTTTTCATGTTCTCAAGTCCCTTCAAAACTCATAAAACTTGTTGTTCTTTATTTTCTCCCTGAATAAATCTCTAATCCTATGAACTATCCCTAACTACATAGCTCACTATATATTCCTCCTAAACAAACTAAACTAAAATATAAAAAAAGTAACCTACCTGATAATTGTTAAGTGAAGAACAATCAAAATAAAACTATAAAATTAACATCTAAAAATAGTAATTTAAAATTTGTAAAAGAAATAAACTGGCCCTCAACCAACTAAGCATGTGAGGGGAATTTTAGAGTAAATTCTCTACATTACGGTGTTTATGGGAGAGTCTCACACATTATCATCTTTATCTTTTTATTTTTCTTCTTCTTTAATTGCACAGCCAACCAAAATAGCAAGAGCCAACCAAGGGAAATTGTTGCAATCAAACTAGCTAGAGATACTACTAGTAAACCACCTAGAATTTCCTCTCATGGGTGACGATGATGTGGAGCGTCAAAGAGAAAGCCATGACCAAGATGTACCTTCTTGTGGCTAAGGGAGAGCCTAGGAGCAAGTCTCATAGGTACATTGAATAGAAAAAATCTACACATGATGACACTCATAAGGATGTGAGCAGCACCTAAGGAGGAGGGAAGCAAGGGAACTTTAGACATCAAACAAGGAGCATTGCTCCAATGGTCAAGGAGCACCTATAAATGGGTTACCTTAGGTATAAATTAGCTTGCACTTATATCTACAATAAAATATTAGAACAAATCATAACTTTATTATGAAATAAAACATGTCAATAATGGAAAATTGGCAAAAATAGCCAAATTTCTCTTTCCATATGTTTAAGAGAATATCCACCCTAAAATTATGTCAAATCTGGTTGAATTTATGAGAGATGCAACCTGAATTGCATATAAGAACTATGTGCCATGAAAAACGTTCTAATTAGAATAACTTAAAAAATCATGAATCCAAGTCCAAACATTTTAGACTCTTAGACAAAACCAAAATAGGTGTTTGAAGGAATGTGAATGTTGATAAAAATGGCAATGGGGGTCAAGAACAATTAAATGGGATAACCTAGTGAACCGCAAAATTTATGCTTTTGAGATGATAAGGGCATGGATCCCCTACAACTTTCTAGGGTTTTCACCTAGAAGGAAGAGGATGTCCCCTTGTGGGTAGCATAAATCTTTTCATTCATTCAATTGTAAGGAATTGAATAGGGTTGAGATGTGCTTATGATGGATTATACTAAGTGTTGTAATCTTGTGAGTGAAGCTAACTATTACATGCAATCTAATGAAATCTATATTGCTAGAAAATACATGATGTAATGCAACAAAGACAAAATAAGGACTATACAAAGCAATATAACCTAATAAATCAAATGAGTGCACTTGGAAACTGTTGTAGACCGAAGAGGGAGTTGTAGGAGCCTCAGGAAATTTGAAAAAACTTGAGTTTTGAGCCCACTGCGACACTTACACCAAGCTGGGCAACCTAGTCCCTTTTCTAGCAAATTGATCCAGACTCCATTCCAGCCAACTGGGTGCTCAAATCTGAAAAAATATTTGACAGAAACCTCTAGTGGGACTAGGTCACCACTATTGGTGACCTAGTCCCTTTCAGCTTTTCAGGAAAATTGAAAGTGGACATGTAGGCCTATGGTATGCACTCTACTTCTCCACTGAAATCCAGACTCAGAGCTGCAAAATCACCTACAAAATAGAGTATATTTTGGTTTCTAATGTGGGGTTTTCCTTGGTCAAACCCTAGTTTGTATTTAAACTTGTAAAGAGATAAAGAATCTACATAAACCCTAGCCCTAAGTGTGTTTAGAACTAGGAAAAACTGAAATAAGACAAAACCCTATCCTATTGTGTTAGAATAATATGCATGCAAGAGATTTGTGTGATGGAATACTTCAATTCAAGAAACCCTACAACATTACAAATGAATGTGAAAGGAATGCAAATGGGATGCAAACCTCAAATCTAAAGATGGGCTGATGATGGAAGATGGAGTCACTTTGAAAATAGTCTTTAGGTGTGATTTGGTGGCTAGTTGCACCTCCTCAACCTAGATTTCTCCATGATTCTCCATAGGCATCCATGTTCAACCTTTGGCAATGTGAGATCTTGAATAAGAAGTGAGCTTGAAGACTTTCAAAAGCCCTAGTTTGATGTCCAAAAGCTTCAAATTTGCTGTAAAAGAGATATGAAACTTCTTGAGGAAGATGTTTTGCACTTGGTTCTTGAAGTTGCTTGTGAAAAATGACCAAGAGAGAGAAAAATAACCTTAAAACATGTATTTATAAGCAACAATACCTAATTGTTTATAATTTTGACCTAAGAGGCTGACACCCATCGAGAATTTTTAGCAAGATAGACATTTTCCCGCTTAAAATGCAAAAATCCTTTAAAAGGACTAGGTCGCCAACTTGGGTGACCTAGTCCCACCTAGGGATTTTAAAGTGGGATTAGTGATATTTGAATATTTTTGATGTTGTTTGTTGGGGGTTGCATAATTCCATAGGTAAAATAGGCCTCAAAGTAAAAAATAACAAACCTTAGGGGCCTATAAATGTTATTTTAGGGTGATTATTGATGAAAGGGGACCTAAAGTAGGACCAAAATGGGTGCAAAATTATCCTTTTCTTCAAAGGTATACAATTTTTGGTGACACATTTAGCCCCCACTTTAGCGCCCATATGACTCCACATGAATATGTGAGCTAAAGGACTCTAAATAATCAATGCACTTTGTTTTTGTAAAAGGATACTCATTTAAAGGTGGGAGAATGAAGCCCCCAATGTAGTTATTTGCAAAACCACAATGTTAGGAATCGCATCCTGCAACACAAATTCGTTAGAAGTCCAAAAATTCTCTTATATAATTCCTAGGGATCAAATTGGAGGGTAGATGTATGCCCCCCTTGATTCTGCTTGCTTTACGAAGGTGGAATCAAGGTAGCAATCTAGCCACATCAAATGAGGAAATGCATATCAGAGGGAATTTCCAAGTACCATGCCACATAATGATAGGCGAGTGACAATGTAGGGTGTGGAAACATAATTCTGATGCAACAAACAACATAAAAAATGGAGCTCACTAGCACCCGATATGTTGATTTGAATGAAAAGCACACTAAAAGGTCTAACATGGTAAAAGTACAAATTTACATTATATGTAAAATGAGATAGAGTTAAAAGGAATGAAAATAGAGAAACTTGTAACTTACTTGTTCATTTACCTTTTGTAGCATTTGAGTGACAAAGAGAGAACAAGAGGATGTCGAGCACATGAGGATTTACACCTGCTAGATTGGATGCAGTGCGTGACCAAGTAGCCAGTGGAAAGTGAAAACATGAGGTGAGTTGATTCTGGAGCCGTTGCTTTATGATTTTTCAATTATGGGATGAATTTAATGCATATTTAGGTTAAATTAGGATCCTAGAAAAAAAGTTCGCAAAGTGTCCCTTTTTTATGCAAAGTGTCCCTTGTGTTCACAAAGAGTCCCGTTTCTTCGTGAAGTGTTCCAAAAGCGTTCTAAAGTGTCTAGGGCCTTAGGAAAAGCACACTAGAACAAAATTATCACAATTGCATGATGAATTAGAGTAGAATTGAAGAGATTAGATGATTTAGATAGAGAATTTTGATTTGGATAGGTACCCATACGATCCCCTCAACATCTCAGAGGGAGACAACTGAGTTTTCTTAGAGATCTAGCCCCCGCTTTGTCAGCGGTAGAGATATATGACTTAAATGAGGTGGGCATATATTGGGCATACCTCATGCCCTCCATGAGATACCACAATGCAATGTTGATGGCACTGTGTGAGCATTGGAATGTCGATACTTGCACCTTCCATCTACCCATAGGAGAGATGACCACTACCTGAGAAGATGTACACATGATACTCTAGGTCCCTATTCGGGGGGAGTAGGTGCACCTCCAGAGGGGTCAGTCTTTCCACGAGCAGTGGGAAGACATGCAATACTATCTTTGCAGACCAGTCCATGACGACAGAGTGGCAGGACAGATTGATTTAGCCATGCTACTTTATTCACGAGTGCTAGTAGTGAGGTGGATCACGATGCACATTGTAGCATTGGTTCTCCTTCCAGATGGACAAGCATCACACCTCGATGGCAGGCTAGTGCACCTGATACGAGGGATGGTAGAGCATCAAATAGTGTATGCCTAGGGATGGTGCATCCTGACTCATTTTTATTATGACCTTGGGAAATATGTCTTCCTCGATCTGGATAGTATGACGTACATTGTACACTTTTTTAGGTGTGGTGTCTGGAGCATATCACATGTACCAAGTTGACTAGCTTCCCATGTCTGGTAGTGGTAGGCTATCCACAGGTATTTGGGTACCCACTACGCTGAGTATGGTAGTACAGTGATCTACACTTTCAGTGGGTGAGATTCAACTTACTAGAGGAGGATGACATCCTATGGAGACCATACCAGCTTGTATTACAGTGGCTAGATCACACCAGACAGCTGAGGAAACTATAAATGGATAGATTTTTGGTGGGGCAACATGATCACATAGTGCATCCCTTCTACTATGATCGGGTGATGAGACATTTTGCATAGGTGCAGACACCACACCAACCATGGTCATCATTTATGAGATCCATTCGGAGTGCCCGAAGGTTGGGTGATACAACACGGTTCACACTAGATGATGTCATCTAGAGTGAATCTTACTATTCTAGTCATGATCAACCATTGATGGATGACGTAGATGATGTTGGTACCATGTGGGATCATGAGGAGTGGTGGATAGCATCATGAATAGAACTGATATTTTTGATGGATGAGCCAATGGGAGATGCAGGACCTGTACCAGATGAGGGGGATGAGAGGGAGGACATAGATGAGGAGACACAATGTAGGGCTGTGAATATATTTACTAATATCATTAATGAAGGGTATGATGAGGATGCAAACCCGAATTATGATGGACAAGAGGGAGAGGAGGAGGATCAGGATCAAGATCAGGATCATGAGGAGGAGGAGGATAGAGTTGAGGAGCCACCCCTAAGTGAGGATGATGAGGCAACAACCAGGGACTAATATGAGTGTGGAGAGGTCTCACCCATCCATATGACTAGATCCTAGACAATAGTAGTGGAAGGCACCAACACTCACAACCGAGGGGAGGCTAACACAACAACCATGCCCCCTGCACAGGATGAGGTGGATATTGCTCATCCCACAAGAGATATAGGTGATGATATTTAATTTTGATATATGTATGTTATATGTTGATGTATGATTTGATGCATATATGTATATCATGCTGTGTACTAATTAAATTTGGTTTCAATATTGCATGGCCCTCAGAGGATTGGCAAGAGATCTACCATTAGGAAGCCACGGAGATAGTACTGGCATATTTCGATGAAGAGGAGATGGAATCTGATTATGTGCCCTCACTGATCGTGGAGCGAGATCCAGAGACGCTGAGACCCTTCACGAGACTATGGGTAGCATATGAGGGCCTGAGGAGACAAATTTGTTAAGTCAGAGTTGTACCATAGGCACAACCATCATAGAATCCAACAGAGGTGGAGAGACTAGAGAGAGAGGTGGCATGGTTACAGGAAGAGAGGGATTGGATAGTAGGAGAGCAGCGGGTGACACTCACGTGGATGGAGGGGATGGAGTTTGTGATTAGATTCGATGGATTGAGATCACAATCACGCACGACCATCTCCCATCATCCTACTACTGTTGCAACGTGAGTACTGGATCCTGAGGGATCTGGTAATCACAGTCCTTAGTGAAATTATTTTATGATGATATGTACATAAAATCTTTTGATATATATATATGAATTTTGATGTTACATGTGATTTAATGTGTAGATGTTAAATATCAATGTGATTAATTAAATAGGATTATTTAATTAATGTCTACATGCTTAAACAAGATTTATGTGATATAATTAAAAACTTAGTATAGTTTCTAATGAGATACAACATAAAGAGTAAGTATGTTATGCACTTATTTTTAGTAACATAACACACAAGAAGAGAAATTGAATAGCATGAAATCGAAAGCAATTATAAAATGAGTTAAATAATCACTTTAGTGTTCAAGACACATGCATAATGATTTTTCAAGAACGAAGCAATGAGAAAGCCCACATGATATAATCTCATACGCCTTGTCCCAAAACCTACATGTGTTCAAGTACGTGCACATGAAATATCATCCAAAAGGGGATTAGACATAATACCGACACAAGTGTGTGGCTTTAATGGGGTTTTTAAGAGGAGTTTCGTCGCATTCAATTAAGGTAAAAGTACCAAATCCATAATTTATATTGACCATATAGAGGCCTAATCAATTAGGACTGAACTTACCTTTGTTAGTGTAATCGGCGGTAGTATTATGGGTAAGTGCACCAAGATGGTTCCCAAAAAGAGGACTTAAGTGGACAACTTTTTTCTGAAATTAGGAAATACTGACCTTGGACGTGAAATTGAGGATACTTAGACTCAAAATTTTGAGATGGAACAAAAAGAAGGATTCAAGTGCTCTGAGTCTACTTTCTAAACTACTAATTTATTATGAAAATGGTTGAGATTAAGGGGTTCAAACGACGGATGTACACAAATTGGTGTTGTTTTTGTTAGAAAAACATAACATAGCAACTCTTGTATGACCCTCGTACGATGAACTTTTTTTTAGTATTTTTTAAATCGCAATAGTCAAAAGTTAGCTAACAGTATGTAGTTGATGCACGATTTTTCTGATAATTTTTTAATAAATATTTGATTTTTTACTAATTTGCGAAGTGGACACATCTTGAAAATAGAATTTTGGCCATGCTACCCTTACAAATTTTGGAAACTAATTGATTTGTTTTTTTTTTAATTTTTTAATTTTGTAGAATGGAGTCTAGTTTCTAAAAATGTAATTTATTTGAAAAATTGATGAACGGTTAATTTATAACAAAAAAAATACCAAACACTGCTTTTTGGAAAAAAAAAGACATACAGATAAAATAAATTATGGATGAAAGACTTAACATTTTCAGAAAGTGAAAAAAATTACATCGTTGGATAGCTAAGAGATAATCCAACATTACCCATGTGCTCGATTTTTTTGATATTGAACCACGTGCAATCCTGACGGTGAGCACAAACTCGATTATGAGAAATATGGTGGATTTTTTAAAAACACATCTCTGGTCGTTGGGAATGCCCTCCAAGCCTTTGGGTTGGTATTCCAAGGCAAATACCAAGCCTAAGACTCGGGAATTCCCAAAGCAAGATATAACGCGAGCGCATTATAATGCGCTGGCATTATATCTCACTTTTGACATGGTTTTTGCTTATGCGAGGGAACATGTCTACTAGCACATAATGCGAGTGCGTTATAACACGCTCGCGTTATGTCTTACTTTATGTTAAATGCCAATATATTAATGTATGTTGATATATTTTTATGTACATGTATGTCATGTATGTATGTATGCTTGTATGGATGTAAGATTTTATATGTACATATGTATTATGCTTGCTTGTATGTATGCATTTATGTATGTATTTAGACAAAGGGAGAATTTAGAGAGAGTCTAGAGAGATGGAGAGGGGGTCAAAGTGAGAGTTTAAGAGAGAGGGAGTGGGAGAGAAGGGGTTGGATTGAGGGGGACTTAGCTAGGTAGGGTGGGAGGGATAGAGGGAGGGAGAGAGAGAGAGGGGGGGTCGGAGAGAGAGAATTGATGGAGAGGGAGAGAGAATTGAGGGAGAGGGAGAGAGAGAG
>CM021101.1:70120113-70536628 GCA_007115665.2 Sequoiadendron giganteum | reverse complement strand
CTCTCCCACTCTATATTTTTCCCACTCTCACCCTCTCTCCCTCCTTCTCTATCTCCCACTCTCCCCCTCTCTCCCTCCCACTCTCTCTTTCTCCCACTCTCACCCTCTCTCCCTCCCTCTCTATCTCCCACTCTCTGCCACTCTCTCTTTCTCCCAGTCTCCCCCAGTCTCTCCCACTCTATCTTTCTCCCACTCTCACCATCTCTCCCTCCCTCTCTATCTGCCACTCTCCACTTCTCCCCTTCTCTCACTCTCTCCCACTCTTCCCCTCTCTCCCTCCCTCTCTATCTCCCTCTCTATCTCCCTCTATCTCCCTCTCCGCCTCTCCCCCTCTCTATATACTAAGAAAACCGAATTTCACATAACGCGCTCGCATTATAATGCGAGCGCATTTTTTACTCCAGTAAAACAGTAAAAAACTCTATATACCCATGATTTGAAGGCCCATAGTTTGCATATTCCCTTGGTTCTACGCATGCTTCGACAAAAAATAGATTTTTGATGATGTTTTGAAGTGTGCAAGCATCTTTTTCACATTCCATCACCTTTTCCATGATCTTTTTACCACCTTTGCATGAAATAGCAGAGTTTCCACGTTGAAAAACATATAATATCAATTGAAGTTTGAATTCCATTGAAAACTGATATACAATTGAAGTGTGGAAGGGAACAAGCTTTTGAAAAATTCAAATTGTTGTGGAGTTTGAAGAAAGAAGAAGCTAAGGCTACATAATTGGGTTGAACTCCTCCATTTGAAGTTTGGTTTTTAAGGTATGTGAAGTCTTTACACATTTTCTTTCGTTCTATTATGGCTTGCTTTCATTTTCGTTTGTCATTATAACCTTAGGTTGTCAATGCACATTTTAAATTACCATTATATACACAATTATATACACTTTCCAATTACCATTTTAATCTTGATGCAGAGCATCTACTAGGATCCACAAATCATCAAGGGTACTTCTGACCCTAACTTAAATTGAAGAAGATCAACAAACAAACTCAATCATCTTTTCATCAAAACATTAGAACTTGGTTTCAACTCTTTTTAAGACTCAAAAAAATAGATTAACCATCATAAAATTTATTGTAACATAGCATAAAGCTGATTAGAAACTCAAAACCATTCATGAAAATTCATCCTTTAAGACAACTCCAAGCCTCTCCCTTTCCTCTAAAGGGTCCAAACACCTTCCAATACCTCTGCACAAACTGATGCAGTACAAAGGAAGAAATCAACACCTTTCTTGGCACACTTATTCAACTATATTTCCCTTCACAAAACATTTGATTCGTATACTCAAATTAGCATTAAGAGTTCCCAATTCCTTAAGGACCTTCAAAACAACTTGAAAATCTTGAAAATAACTAATTACAATCAACTAGGTTCCTCAAAATATCAACGAATGATTATGTCATTCACAAGTTGTCTTAAATCTTCCATAACGACACCATTATTTACAAACACAAACTATAATTCTTATGCACAACCAAACCATTATTTTCTTAATAAATCTTTGTTTGAGTTAGTACAAAAAAAATGAAACCTTTCAGAAGTCTACCCTTACACACAAACTTAGTTCCTTTGTTCACTGTCCACATTACTAGTAGCCAAGCATCTGCAAACTGTCACATGTATCTCCCAAACCATGCACACACTTCAAATTGTGATACTCATTTTTGATGCAGAGTTAGAGGACCCAAAACCATTGAAGATGTCAACTTTCCTTCAAGAGGCATCTAAGAAGATTAAAAGGGCATAATGGACCAATCCCAACACTCCTCCAAGCTAGACAACAAACAAAAACATTATTTCCCACATTTCACCCTTGGAATCTAGTTACTATGCAAAACGAGTTTTGGGCCCTTAACTCCAAAACTTTCCAAAACACTAGGAAAATAAAAGAATGATTCTAGCACCAATTTTAGAGTTTCAAGACATACCTTAACCCATCACATGACTCCTTTGGGACAACTTTAAGAAAACTGACCTTTTCACTATTTTAGGCCTCCAAGTAGGACAATTTTACAAAGGAACTACCCTTAGATCTTCACACTAGACTTTCAAACCCAAAAATAGCCATTAATTAGGTCTCAAAACAAGATAATTTCTAGGTCTTAGGACCTTACCCGCTCAACTAGGCTTCCAATACAAAAACCCCCATTTTTCAATGCAAAGAGGGAGGGTTTATAGAAACTCCTATACCCTGGCCTTCCCAGACCATTCCAAAGCATCAAACATCTTCAAAATACCTTGCACAAGTTAAAATGTTCATTACATAGACCACTCCTTCAACACTTTTCCAAAATCACTCCTTGGTTCCTCAAATTCTCATGGAAAAGTGCTTGTTTGAGCTAAGAACCCCATCCTATTGTCACTAGTTTCATTCCAAGGAATGTTCAACAATAAAAGACCCTAATCTAACAATGTACATGCCATACCACTAAGAAACAAGTCATAATAGTAGGTGGGATGGTCATTTCATAATTAAATCCTACTCAAACCCTTGACTGGCTTGAAATGAGCAGTTTCAGAAAATTGTCAATTGCTCCCTTCAAACGTAATATTAAGCCCTCAGAACTGATGCATTAGAGAGTTAAGACATGTTACTCCAATATTATATTATTTTTATATCAAGGGGAGGCTGTATAGATGCGTACAAGTGCACTAAAGTGCAAAAAAACCAATGAATTTCTGCAAAAGAGCATTTTTTTATCAAAAAAATAGATTTCAAAATGAACAAAAATCCTCCCTTTGAGCCAATGGAGGTTGTTTAAACCTTTTTCAATGACAACCAGCTCCCCCCAATTCCTATAACTAACAAACAACCACCTTTGAAAGGTCATATAACCGGTACATGGAAAATGTCTTTAATGACCCTCTTACAACATGAAGATACCCAAAATTGAATCAAATTTCAAAATGGAAGCATAGATTGTCAAGGTGCTCCTACACCACAAACTTATCAAACACTCACAATTCCATTACACTCATTAGTTTTTAGAATCACCATCATGGTTATTCACTTTTAGTTAGGAATGTGCTCTGGCCAACCTAGTGCTTCCATAATTTGTACACATTTGTCTACATGCTAGGTTAACTTTTGTACACGATGATTGTAAGTATTATTTAAATGAAGCCTTCAATAACATATATTTTTCAATTAACTTCAATGGATACATTTCTCAGGAACTAATATTCATCTCATTACCATGGTACAAATAAAATTATCCACCATGCCGAAGAAAAAGACAAAGAGGAAACTAACAGACGAAGAGAAGGAAACCTTGAAAGAAAAGGAGAGAGTTTGGGTGGCGACATATCATGAAAAGAAGAAATTGGAAATGATTGATAAAAACAACCTGATTGTAGAGGAACCTCAACTATCAAAAAGAGAATGAGAATTGGCAGCACAATAGACATGAATGCGAAAGCATCATCGTAAGATAGATTCAAATACCGTAGTTGGAGACACACCCTCTACGACAAGTGAATATGAAGGGACACCATTAAGCACAAGAGAATATGGAGGGAAACCATCTAGCACAAGTGAATATGGATGGACACCATCTACTGCAAGTGAATATGGAGGGACACCATGTACCGCAAGTGAATATTGTTGGACACCATCCAACACATCTCAAGTTGACAGTACATCATCACTTGGAATTGATGAAGAAGGTATGCCATCATCCCCATGTGAACCTCAAGGTATGTCTTCTTCTCCAACCTCAATCGAAGGTACACAATCTAGCCCACCTCAATTAAATATTGATAAAATTCCTAATGTTGAGATGTATGTACCTAGGAGAACACCACCTAGAATTTTGTGTAGAAAGCCAAAGTATTTGATTAATATTGATGATGAGATTTTTTAGCACATGGAAGGTAAGATTTCAAGACGCACTTGTAGAAGATATGCTGATAAGATTTGGTAACAATTATTTGAAAGGCTAAATGAGACTGCAAGATGTCAACAATTTTTTTGAAATGATGCTAGGTGTAAAGTATAGGAACATCATGAAGACTCTTGGGTTGAGAACATTGAATGCATCGAGTGAAGACACTATTGTGAAGAATCTAATGGATGATTATGAGAGTGTGGGTAAGACCTCACGCTCAAAGGATAGTAATGTCAACCAATGTGTCATTACATCGACTTTGGTAAGTTGTCAAACAAAGAGAGCTCGTCTAATTAAAAATACTAGTGAACAAACGAGAATTAGTAGAAAAACTTTATCAAGAGCCATTCTAAGGCGACAAAGAATTGAGGGCAATGATACAAATGAATTATGGGCATTCTCGGGGAGACTGTCGCGAAAAGATAAAGAAGTTGTCCAAGCCTTGAGAACACTAATTGAAGAGTATTGGAAGAATAACACAAGGCCGTCTCTGAATCAAAGGGATGTGGTAAGAAGGAGAATCAGTAGTCGGAATCGTGAGCCACATCCAAAGCATTTTTTGGATATGACTCAAACCCATATTTTTCAGAAATTTGAAAATGATTATCCTCAAATTATTATTTCTCAAATATTTTTTGAAATGCTTAAACCTTTTTATGTCAAGATAAATCACACATGCACTACTTGTTATTGTAGACTACATATTGAGTTTTCTTACCATTATGATGTTTATTGTTCTATATGTTTAGATTTTCATACTAACGAAGTTTTGCAGGATTGTCGCATAGAAGCCCCACCAAAATCTTCAAGAGAGTTCTTATGAAAAAATTTATGTGAAATAGAGGATGGCTAGATATTCTATAGGAAAACATGCTTGGATGGTTCATACGAGCGTTGCGATGGCTTCTAGCATATGCCAGTATGTCAACATATGGAAAGCACAAATGAGGTGGGACAGAAAGTAGTAGAGTTCGAGAAGTATAAAATAGTGGCATATGCTACAAAAGATGGGTCTCAAGCAAAAAGGTGTGATTTGGTTATTGAGAAGATTCTAGTGTACCAATTTATGACCACATTTCGTGATAGTATACTGTCTGAGTATGCAATGCATACCCATAGAGCCCGATGGTTGGACACGTAGTTCAAGTTTTGCAAGGACACCTTTCTAGTTGGAAGCATAGTATCCATGGTTGAATTTGCAGAGAACTACACTCTACAGCCACAACATGAGGTGCAGTCACAATATTAGAACTCCACACAAGTTTCAATATTTGTGCACATAGAATTTGTTCATGCATCTAATAGTACAGATGAGCAAAGGAAGGTATTGAAGGAGTACCACTTTTACATTAGTGATGATCGCACACATTCTCCAGAGTTCATGCAAGGTTGCTTCCAAATGTTCTATAGTGGTTTGGCTCAGAGGGGCATAGAATACGATCAACATATAATATGGTCTAATAACTATGCAACACAGTTCAAGAACTCGCGCATGTTCTACTGGTTGTGTAGGATGCATGTCATTATAGGTGTTCAAAATATGTGGAACTTTTGTTAGGCTGGACATGGAAAGGGGGAGCATGTGTGAAAAGAGAATTAGCATGAGAAGAGTTAAAGTATAAAGACAGTGCAAAGTTGACAAATGAAAAATCAATCATCGAGTGGTGTAATGCTTTGATGTTTCTAGGTAATGAAGGTACATCTTTAGTTCGTAGATTTTTTTGGTTGATGGATGATACTAACATTGCACCATATGAAGACTGTTGTACACTAATAGGATCAAGTGAGGTACACTCTTTCCGTAGCTCAAATTCAGGTTCATGGAGTATTGATACATGAAAGATGGCATGCTTTTGTTCTTCATGTACAATGCAAGCCTGGAATGATTGTGAGTCAGGGGAGTGGGTTGAAAAATGGTTCACAAGTTATCTTAGCCCACTTCACATGTATCACCCTCCTACGACATTGGAATTGACACAGATGGAATCATCGGTCGACTTTGACCACGTATCAGATCTAGTTCAACCAGGTGATATATCTACTTTCTTAGTTGTTGAAATTCCATATCATTATCTTACTTTGTACTGTATTCATAATGTTGACAAATTTCAAGAGATTTCTTGCACATATCAATGCAGGGCATGTTTATACAGTTATTACAGATGAAGACAATGAAGAGGGAACAAACTATTACTTGTGTTGTTGTGTTGAGACCAAAAAAACATCGAATACCCTACAGGCTCAATTGTGGTTACTGGAACATGGCTTAGAAGGTACCCACATTCAAGTGTTAAACATTGGCTATTTCAGGACTTTGACATGCATCGTAAGATTCTTCATTACTCGAACCTTGTCATGGCATTGAATATTCATTTGACCAAATATGGGGGTAGACCTTTGAACAAGACATTATGGAAGGTCTGTGAGTCTGACTATGAGGCAACACTTGACACAATAAAGAGTAGAGAAGACCCAGATGGTTCGTTGGATTAATTTGTAAGTATATTCACATTGGTTCTTATTAATTTATACTTGTATGAATATTAATTTGTTTGATTCCAATACTATCATCTTCTTTTACAGTGATTGGTGTCCCCTTGCAAAAAAAGCAGATATATGAGCCATCCAAGAGAATGTTAGCCAGAAAAGTAATGCAACATCCTTATTTTGATGGTTTCATGTAACATCTGTAAGTGCCTTCCATCTATTTTTATTTCATTTCCATTTTGGATGCTCTTTCTTTTTCTCTTTTACTTTGCGTGTTTGTAAGTAATCTACTAAAAATTGATTGATCTTTTGTTGCAGAAAATACCAATTTAAGAGCCATCAAAGATAATCTTAGCCAAAAAGGCAATGCAACATACTTATTTTGATTATTTTGACAAATCTCAAATTTGATTTCAAGCCATTGTAAGAGAGCGTGTGAAGCTTAGTGAGGGAATCTCAAGTTACTCATTTGAAGTTAACCTCATAATGAGCACCTATGATGTAGACATTTAAAGAGAATCTTGAATGTATGAGTGACATTGTAAAAGATCTGAGAGAAGGAAGTGCCAGAGGCATTGTAATAATATTTAATTACATAATGAGATATACTCAAATATTGTAAGGTTGGAGTTCATGTTTGGTGTAGTAGCACCTTGTTCTGTAAATACCTTGAGTAGGAAAATTTGCAAACTTTGAATTTTGAAATGTAAACAATGTGAAAAAGGTCATATAATATAAAGGTCATGTAAACAATTTGTACACATTTTTCTGCAACTCGTGTGACCAAGCGGATTGTTCCAACACGTTCGAATAGGTATTTTTACACTAGGCATGGTCCTCTTTCGCACTGAAACACGTGGAATCGCTCCGAGCTATGTTCCATTGGATCGATCCCTTAAGGGTCCAAAGTGCAAAATGGCTGCAAACTTCAACATGCTATTACTTGGATATCGTGACACTTAGAAACTTATCGTTTGATCCAGCAGAAAGTGTTGGGCCCCTCTAGAAAAACCTCTCTCGGTTTTGGCTATCTTGGAGTGGTTTTCTCGTGGCGGCAGATTTTCACTTGATGGAAAAAGTGTCAAATTCAAGGAGTGCAAAGTTGCAAAGTGGTGCAACTTTCCCTCTGCAACTCATGTGACCAAGCTGACTGTTCCAACACATCCAAATAGGTATGTTTACGCTAGGCATTGTCCTCTTTCACACCGAAACACATGGAATCGCTCCGAGCTATGTTCCACCGGATTGATCCCTTAAGGGTCCAAAGTGCAAAATGGCTGCAAACTTCAACATGCTATTACTCAGATACCGTGATGCTTAGAAACTTCTCATCTGATCCTATAGGATCACGTTGAGCCTATCTACGAAAATCTCTCTCGATTTTGGCTAACTCGGAGTGGTTTTCTAGTGGAGGTGGATTTTCACTTGATGGAAAAAGCATCAAATGCAAGCAGTGCAAAGTGGTGCAACTTTCATTTTGCAACTTGTGTGACAAAGCAGATTGTTCCAACACATCCAAATAGGTATGTTTACTCTAGGAATGGTCCTCTTTTGCATTGAAACACGTGGAATCGCTCCGAGCTATGTTCCACTGGATCGATCCCTTAGGTTGGAGGAGTCTAAAGTTGCAAATTTGTAAGTTGCTTAAAGCAACAAATTTGAAATGATATTGAATGTTCCAGTTAGCACTCGTTAAATCTAGGTGATGCTCACAGAGGTGAGGCACTAGGCCTTCCTAGGAGGTCACCCATTCTAGTATACTCCAGCTCAAGCACTTAACCACAAATTTTTTTCCCCAAGGTTAAGCCTGCTTAGCCTGCAACCCCATTTGCAAAACCTTCAGCAACTATTGTTCCTTATGAAACATTCATTATAGATCCCCTTTAGCTCATCAATTGATAAGTAGGAGGTATTTTCTACAATGTGTCAAATTTTGATATTGCTATCAGGATTCCATTGAGCATTCATTTGTAGTATTAGATATAGCTCTAGCTTCTATAGTATTGCACATGATTGCAGACATTTTCAAACATCTAGATGACATCAATAGTTCACATTACTCAAGAAGGATGAACATCGTAAAGACATTTGTGGAAATCAGGACAAGTAACCTTCTTTTGGACTTAGGGTTGCAATATTTGATCTACAACATGTTCCACCATTTCTTCAGTAGGATCAAGAACACACATGTAATGAAGGTGTGTTTGCAGCCATGAAAGATTATGGTTCAAACTATCCAGAAGAGTGATGTTTTATCTCGACCAACCATATCTATACCATGGTTTGTTTGGAAACAAGGATGGGTTCTCTCTTCATCGGCATATACATTATTCCTCGATGTGTTCACACCAGTGTTACAAGACTAGGACTCGCCTCAGGACTTGACAAGCCATTTTTTGACTTGGACTCGGGCTCGGAGCCCAGACTCGACAAATAGAAAAACCTAAGAAATTCAAATATTTTTAAGGATTTAAAACTTGTTTCATGCACCCTTTAATAAATAAACCTTAAAGACACAATAGCATCATCAAATAGAAATTACTATGATCCCATACACAAACATACATCAATCACATAAGTATAAGCACAAATTTTAGCTGAAGGAAATAACACATTTAGATATATAAATATTGTGATATTGCTATCAGGATTCAATCATGTAGTTTTACAAGTCAAACTCTTTGACCCATGATTCATTAGTAGTGGTTCACAAGAACCCATCTCTCATGATAATGAATGGTTCATAAGGAGGAAGATAAATCTTCATATATTTCTTCTATCACAAATGAGATAAGTGCTTGGTTTCATGAAGGTCATGAGACAACCATTAATGGGGAGTGGATACATGAAGAACTAATGGAGAATGATAATGGCTTCAGACTTGCTATAAAGGAAAAAAAAATCATTTCAATGATGCAAGAGGTTTTTGGTTTCACTACCAAAATGAAACTATGAAGAATGCATGTGAAACTCCTTTTGACCTTGAGGGTGTTCTTACTCCATCTCAAGGATCATGCATTGAGGATGACATAGATCAATGCTAGGGCTAACCAATTAATAATTATACACGTGAATAAGTCAAACATTTACATGTCAATAAGGGAAGTACAAGTACTCAAAAAAACGTAAGCCTCAAAAACTATACACACGAATACATAGTATACACAAATTCAAAGAAAGTATATGCATGAACACAAGGTATATGCATGAAAACATGTAAGCCACAAAGTATACATTCGAATGCACGTAAGTCACAAAGTATACACGTAAGTTGTAAAGTATACACTTGAATACACGTAACTCATATCTATTGAACCGTCAATTTAGAATGCAAATATGGACAGGCATCGATAAAAGATATTTGTATTAACCAAATAGCCATGTAGGAATACATCAATAAATGCCGATATAAGTATGAAATATATGTACAAAATAGCCATATAGGCTTATGAGAATGCCATCTAGGCATACAATGTCAAATATGTCCAATAAAAAATATGAGCAAAACTGCCATGCAGGCATACAACAAAGGACTCTGGAATCAAAAGTCATTGCTCTCCATGACCTAGAAATAAAATCTTTCCCTTTTCTTTTCACTCGGATGGCGATAGGTCTGTCACTCATTTTTTCTGCGCTCGTGGAGTGCTCCTGCTACTCCTCCTAGGGTTTAGTTCATGGTGAAGTTTTAACTATTACAATAAGAAGTAAAGACATGAATATATAGAAATTACATTATAAAAAATGATATATTTGACAAAATAATCACTTACAACCATCTCATGATCTCTCTCCATGAGGGAAATATTCTCACACCCATGGTCAAGTGTGCTCAAGCCCTGTATAAACTATACAAATAGAAGTTAAACTACGTGAATCAATAATGGTTTGATTTTTCACTAACTAACATCTATAACAACAAATGTAAATTGAAATTTACTAATTTGCCTCATACCTCTTGTATCAGAGCCATCTAGGATTGTATAGCAGATGTCACACCAATATCCATTGCCCTCGTCACATTCAGAGGTGTATCGTCTCACAACAACTGAAAATAAAATAACAAATTATTCAACGTAATCAACGATGTGAATGTATAAACTACACAAATCTATTAAGTACTTGATTCATTAGTTAAAATCTTTATTCTATTACTTGCATGAAGGTTTGAGTAAATCCATCGCCACTAGGAAGTGTTCCATCAAAACCTCCAATATTAGTCTATTCAACATCCAAAATTGCATATTAAATTACCATTCAAAAAACAATGCCATTAACATGCAATAAATTTATAATTGTTTACTAGTTACATACCCTAGCGATAGGTGTACTGCAGAAAAAGGTTGGTGGGGGGCCGGTGTATCCAGTCTCAACACTGTGACCCTACAATTTTATTAAAATCATAAAAAATTTTTAGTTAATCTTGCATTTCAAAATCGAAATTTAATAAATTAAATTCAATGAACACATGCACTAACTTTTACCTGACTATCAATGCCATATGCCTCATGCAAAATGTCAGCTACCCTCTCCATCTCCATAGCTGGAGATGGATCCTTTGTACCAGTCTCCTGAGGGTCGATGGGGCCATGTGAACAAGTAGCCCCGCAAGATTGACACACATGTGTTCGAAGGCCACCACGCGAAGACTCCCCTGAATGGCGTTGTAGAATAGGGATATTATGATGGATGACACTCTGGGTCAAAGTGCTGATTTCCTGCAATGTCTCTACATCAGCACTTTCCTTTGCAATGGAAGGCATAAAAATGTGCTCACGAGGTGGCCTAGCGAGAGCTCGTCTACCTTGCCACGTAGGATTCGGCTGTGCACCAGGTCTATCCTAAGCTGACCCCCACCCACTCCCTTAGAAATCTCTCATATCAAAATAATTTGGGATTTTGTTGAATATGAACTCACTGTATAGTTTCCTAAGAAAATATTGCAGGACCTTGCAGTTGTTGCATGGTGGGTAATCGAAGACCATGTAGCACCTATCATAAAACCTGTCCCTAATCTGTCGGTGGTGGCACCAATGGATAGGAAACCTCTTCGCATTGAGGGTAAGATTTTGATTTGTACGTGGGTTGGTGAATAATGAGCAAAAATCACCTTTCGTAATTGTTAAATCCTTCACATCCTTGTATGATAGTTTATTTGCATAATAGTCCCTAGTCCCCTGCCTCCTATCTTCCCATCTAGTTATTTGTTTGCTAATTGAATCTACATTTTCTAACATATCTTTCAATGAATTTGCTAGGGTGATTCTTTCTGTGGTTGAACCATTTGGATCACTCAACCTATTGATCAAATCCTCAATTTATTTTTTGTTGTTCTCAATTTCACTCATTAAATTTTGTTGAGTGCCAGGAGGGGGTTGAGTGATTGGTGGAGGAGGTTGATGTTGTGGTTGATTTTGATCTTGAGGATTTGGTTGGTCTTCCTATTGAGGATTTTGAGGGTTTTTAGATTGATTTGCATCTCCTAAAAATTCAAACAAATAGATATCAAATTCAACCTAAAACTAACTAATTCAAAACAAAAACCATAGAATCCTTACCTCTCATAGGTCCTCCTCGTCCTGGCACCATCGTTGTGAAGAAATATAGATTGTTGGTGAAGAGATTCTCCTCCTAGAACGTGAGCATGATATTGTGGGGTTTTTGGCTGTGGGTGCAACAAAAAAACCAGTTGAAATGCAAATGAGAGATTTGCATTTGTTTTTTTGCTTTTAACAGTAAATAACACGAGCACGTTATAACGTGCTCACATTATTTCTTTGTAGTTTTTGAGACCTAGCCTAGGCTTAATGTAGACATAACATGAGTGTATTTAATGTGCACGTGTTATAACGCACTCACGTTATGGTTTTCACACTTTTTTCTGAGGGTGTCCACGAAATTGCTACCCATTTCCATGCACCCGCCCTTATGTTGGTTTTCATATAAAACCAAATCACCTTTGTTAAATTTCTAAGGAATGAAACCTATATCATGTTTGTGTTGCAATTGTTTAGTGTAATCTTGAAGATGATCGAGAGCATTTATGCGTTGTTCATCAAGCATTTCAGGTTGTTGTAATTGTTGTTTTGCATAGGTGTCATTATCGACAAGACCTTGGAGAGAAATCTGCAATGTGGAGATTTATAACTCTAAAGGTAGGATAGCCTCGGTACCGTAAACAAGGTTGAAAGGTGTATTTCCCATAGAAGAGCAAACACTTATGCGATATTCCCATAACGCATATTGCAATTGTATATGCCAATCTTTTTGGTTTTGGTTAACAATCTTCTTAAGGATTTGTTCTAAGATTTTATTAGTAATTTCGGCTTGACCATTAGATTGTGGGTAGTAAGGTGTTGAAAATCGATGTTGAATATGAAAGGTCTTGAGAAACTTCTTCACATCATTGCTCTTAAATGGTGTACCATTTTTTGAGACTAACATAGGAGGAAGGCCAAAGCGAGCAATGATGTGTTCCAATAAGAAACAACATATCACCTCAGCATTTGTAGATTGGAGGGGAATAGATTCTATCCATTTGGTGAAATAGTCAGTAGTAGTAATGATAAATGTATGTCCAACAGAAGAAGGTGTTGAGATTTTTCCAATTAGGTCCTATCCCCACACAAAGAATGACCAAATAGGTATTTGGGCATGTAGCTCAGAAGCAGGAGCATGATCAAATGGCTATGTTCTTGGCATTGATTACATCACTTAACATATGCATAGTAGTCTTTTTCCATGTTTTTCAAGTAATAACCCATGCAAAGGAGCTTTTGCACTAAGGTTTTTCCTCCAAAATGTCCTCCACAAGTGCCAGAATGGGCTTGTTCAAGGGCAATATGAGATTCAACATCCTTAAGGCATCACAGAAGAATTCCATCAAAGGATCTTTTGTACAATGTATCAACAAGGATGATATACTTAGTGGCTAACTTTTTGAGGTGAATGCGGGTATTTCTGGTTGCAGGTTCGGGAATAGTACCATCCTTTAAATAATTATATATGGCATCATACCATTCACATGAATTATCTTGAAAAGTGGGAAGGACACCATCAGGTTTTTCACTGATGGAGGGTTTCATAATGGTATTTATGATAAAGAAAACTTTTTTAGAAGGATCAACAGGAGAGATAAGAGAGGTCGCACTAGCCATTTTATCCACGTGGCGATTGTTTTTCTGAGGGATGTTATCAATGGTGAACAAGTCAAATTACTCTAACAAAGTTAGGATGAGATCCTTATATTGCGATAGTTTATCATGTTTAGTTTGATAGAGATCATTTATTTGTTTAATCGCTAATTGTGAATCACCATAAATCTTTATATCTTTGACCACCATGACTAAAGCAATGAGCAATCCAATGATTACTACTTCATACTCAGCTGTGTTATTTGTACATAGGAAATTGAGGTGATAGGATAAATGGATAGGCTTACCTATGGGTGGAATTAAAAAAACTCTAGCACCAGAGCCTATTCGACACTTGGATCCATCAAAGTACAATTCCCATGTAGGAAGGTCTATGGTAAACACATTGTCATCAGGGAAAGAGTCGTTGGAAGGTAACGCTAAAGGTGAAGGAGCATCGGCTAAATGGTTATTTAAGGCTTGGCCTTTAATTGATTTTTGAGAAACAAACTCAAGGTCAAACTCGGTTAACAACATGACCCATTTAGCGAGACATCCTGAAAGATCCGTTTTACTGAAAATATATCTGAGAAGATCAAACTTTGTCATTACTTGTATTTCTGCATTGAGTAAGTAATGTCGCAACTTACTAGTAATGAATACAAGATCCTGACAATGTTTTTTGGTTGTTGAGTAATGGGTCGCATAATCCAGGAGCGTTCTACTGATATAATAAACATGATTCTCTTTGCCATTGGTGTCTTGTTGAGACAACAATGCAGAAAGAGCATGGGCAAAAGCAACTATATAAAGGATGAAAGGTTGGTTCGGTATAATAGGTTGTAAAATAGGTGGAGTTGAAAGGTATTCCTTTAAACTCTTGAAGGCCTATTTACAATCGTCATTCCAATCAAAATTTACATCCTTTTTGTGGAGGTGTGTAAAAGGAAATGTACGATCGACTAAGGATGCAACAAAATTTAGGATGGCTTGAATCCGTCCTTGCAATGTATGCAATTGGGAAATGTTATGAGGAGGTGGCATATATTTAATTATAGCATCAATTTTCTTCGTGTCTACCTCAATGCCTCTATGAGATATGATAAACCCTAAAATTTTACGACTATCTAATCCAAAGGCACACTTTTTGGGATTTAAGTGCATGTTATATTTATGCATGCATTCGAAGATTTTTTGAAGGACATTCACATTATCTTGGCAGGTTAAGTATTTAGCTAGAATGTCGTCAACATAATCTTCTAAGATTTTATGGATGTAGTCATGAAAGATTAAGTTCATGGCACATTGATAGGTAGCGCCAACGTTCTTTAAACCAAAAGGCATCATAACCCAACAAAATGTTCCCCAAGCAGATGTAAAGGCCACCTTGTATTGATCTTGTGGGTTGATGAAGATTTGATTATACCCAGAAAATCCATCCATAAAGGATAACAAAGCATGTCCAATAGTGGAATCCACGATCATATCGATGTTAGGAAGAGGGAAGTTATATTTTAAAGCTTGACTTTATTCAAGTCTCTAAAATCCATACATATCCTGACATGATTATAGGGTTTGGTCACCATGACAATGTTTGATATCCAAGGAGAATAATCAATAGGGTGAATGAAACCCGCATCAAGGAGTTTTTCAAGTTCTCCTTTAACATGCAAGGCTATCTTAGGGTTCATCTTTTGTATCTTTTGGCGAATTGGCTTTGCATTTTCGGCAAGGACAATGTTATGGGTGACTATCTTTGGGTCTATTCCAGGCATATCAATGTTTGACTAATGTAATAGATTGGATTCTCTTTACCATTTTCATCTTGTTGAGCCAACAATGCTGCTAAAGCATAGGCTGAGACAACGATATAAAGTATAAATTGTTTGTTTGGCATATTGGGTTGTAAAATTGGTGGAGTTGCAATATATTCTTTTAAACTCTCAAAATCCTATTTACAATCTTCATTCTAATTAAAGTGCACATCATTTTTGAGAAGATGTGTGAAGGGTAATGTGTGATCGACTAAAGATGCGACAAAACAACTGATAGGTTTGATTCTTCCTTATAATACACATAACTGAAAAATGCTTTCAGGGGGTGGCATATTGACAATAGCATCAATATTATTTGTATCCACTTCAATGCCTCTATGAGAAATGATAAACCTTAAAAAATTTCCACTATCAACATTGAAAACACATTTCTTTGGATTCAACCTCATGTTGTATGTTTGCATTCGCTCAAAGATCTTCCAAAGGACATTCACATTGTCTTGTCTTGTTAATGATTTGGCTAAAATTTCATCGACATAATCCTCCAAGATTTTATGTATGTAATCGTGGAATATTAGTGTCATAGCTCATTGATATTTTGCGCCCACATTATTTAATCCAAAGGGCATCATAACCCAACAAAATTTCCCCAAAACAGTTGTAAATGTTGTTTTGTATTGATCTTGAGTGTTGATAAAGATTTGATTATATCCCAAAAATCCATTCATGAATGACAATAAAGCATGTCCCATAGTCGAGTCTACTATCATGTCAATATTAGGAAGGGGAAATTAATCTTTTAAAGATTCTTTATTCAAGTCTCGAAATCCATACACATCCTAATATGATTGTCAAGTTTTGCGACTGTGACAATATTTGAGATCCATGGAGAATAATCTATAGGTTTTATGAATCTAGCATCAAGAAGCTTTTCAAGTTCAGCTTTAACAAGCAAAGCTATCTTAGGATTCATCTTGCGTATCTTTTGTCGAACGGGCTTGGCATTCTCAACAAGGACAATGTTATGTGTCACTATCTTCGGATCTATGCTAGGCATATTTGAATACTTCCAAGAAAAGAGTTTGGGAAAGTCATGAAGCAAGGTTGTTGTATCCTCTTATTCCCCTTGTGTCCCCTAAAGGGAGTGCATTGATATTATTTTATTCTACCTTTGTGTCATTTTTCATGACTTTCATCTTCGACATCTCTCGGCTTATTACTAATCATAGCACATGTAACCTTTTCCTTGGGAGGAGTAGATGGTGTCTCATAAACTCCTAACATATGTTTCAAAGCTTCCTCATTTTCAAAGTACTCCCATGATGGGGGTAACTCCATGTCAAGCAATTTAGGATGTTTCATTTTAAGGGTGACTTTTGGCTTGCACATGATATTATTAATGTTTAAAAATGGTTGCTTTGTTTCTTGCATAATTTGAGAAGGACGATATCCCAAACCAGTCTTTGTCTCTTGTGTGTTAGGTTCTATAAGGACTCGAGTGACTTGTTATTTATGTCTACAACCTTTACCATTGTAACCTAATTTCTTCACAAGTTCATAACCTCTTCTGTAAAGTTATTCCATTTCTTTCGAGTTTGGTGGTTGTTGGTAGTCTATCTCATCAAATTTTTTCGTATAACTTGTATCTTCTTCAAGAGTGGTTGAGTTAGATGTTTGTGATTTTTCTTCCAAGTTCTGAGTTGAAATTACTATTGGTTTATTTTTCTTATCATCTTCTTTTCTTGTGATTATATATTCTCCCATAAATGAGAGTGTGAAATCCAAGGAACCCCAATCATTATCCAATAATTTTGACACTATTTCCCTTTCTTACTTATCTTCATTTAAAGGTGCTATATTGGATGTGGGAATTAATGTGTTGAGAGGACTTGTAGTTCACTTTTCCACTTGTAGGCAACTTTTAGGCTTGGGGTCCATTTCAAGTTGGTATACCTTGTTGTCATGGACATACTTCATAATATGATGAAGAGTCGAAGGTACCACATGCATCTCATGAATCCATGGTATTCCCAAAAGAAGATTGTATGAAAGGTCATGAGGCATAACATGAATAGGAGTTTGTAAGATAACCCTTTTGACTATTTTAAGTAAAGTAATTACACTGAGCGGTTTCCTTTCTACATTGTCAAATCCTCAAATGGAGAAGGAGTTGGGTTGCATTATTGCCATGAATGTAAATTATGCTACTTCTAATGATTGCAATGTAATAGCAAGTAACCAAAATGAAACATAAAAGTAAAAGAGCCAAACAAAGGCCTATAAACTAGAAATTTAATTTTGTAAATAGTAGCTAAAAATGTTCACTGGGACTGATTCACCCAAGGTGGCGAATGAGTCTTAGTAAGGGTTTTTTCCAAAATTTTGAGATTTTTTTGGTTAATTTCTGTGTTTTCAATGCTGTATGATCTAGAACTATGATAAAAATGCAAAATTTTATAGATTTTCAATGAAACTAAGTGCAATAATGCAAGTTAAATGAGATTTTCACTAATGCAAAGATTGAAACCCTAGAATGCATATTCACCAATGCAAAACCTAATGCAATGTTTAAAGCAAGCTAAATATAGGATGTAAATGCACTACAAATAAAAATTATGATTCTCTAAATGTAGGTTCACCAAAATGAAACCTAAAAAATAGATGGGGGATCTCTTTTCGCTTCTAGGGTTTTGGACCTAACAGGAGAGAGGCTATTTTCTCTATTTCACTCAAGAACAACCCTTGAGATTCCAATGCAAAGGAGATTGAAATTTGACAAAGGGTGTGTTATAAGGATTGAATGATGTAAATGAGGAGTTCACCACCAAGTCTAAACTTGGAAAAAGAAATGTTTGAAAACATAGTGTAGTATGTAAGATGACCTAAAAGATAACTTAAAAATGCAAGTAAAATGTAACAAAAATTTGCTAAAAAGGAAATGTGCACCTGGAAAACCTCCAAAGGATTGGAAACAACTCTGAAATTATAAGAATGCTGACTTTTTGACCAACTGGGACTCATTCGCCAACCTTGGTAAATCAGTCTTAGATCTAGATTTTTGTGCTCGAGCCTATTTCGGGAAAAAGGGTATCGAAATCTATAACTTGATCTGATAGACAATGGTAGTGGGATTCATTTTCCACACTTGGTGAATCATTTCAGTTTAGCTTTTCCAAAACTTGAAAACTCTGATATGTTCCTTAGCACCTACTGTTCTCTTCCAGCTTGAGTTCTAAATCCGAACCTATAAAAATCACCTACAAAAAAGAATTTGGCTTGATTTGGTAATGGGGAGTTTTCCTTGGTCAAACCCCTAGTTTGGTAATTAAACCTTGAAAAAGATAATGAAATTTGCATGGAAACCCTACTCTTAAGTGTGTCTAAGACTAGGAAATCTAAAACAAGATGTAATCCTATTCTAACATGAGAGAATATGATGCAAGAATAGAAATGAAGAGATGGATGATTCACTTGTGATTATCTTCAATCATCCCAAATGAACCCTAATGGTGCTTGTACCTTCCTTAGGTTGGGTATAAAGTGATAATGGAGGATGAAATCACTTAGGAAATAAGTCTTTAGGATTGGCTTGATGGCTAGTTGCATCTCCCCAACCTAGAATCCATCATGATTCACCATAGACATCCATGATCAACCCTTGACAATGCTTGATCTTGAAGACCTGCAAAAATACTTTAATGTTGTTGCAAAGCTTCAACCTTACATGCTCTTGAAACTTGAATACTCTTGTGAGAAATTGCTTAAAGAATCTTGATACTTGATGCTTGAAATGCTTGCCCAAAGTGCTTAAAGATTGATAAAAATGACTCAAAATCTTTCTTTTATATGCATCAACACCTAATTGACCATTGTTTAGATCCCAAAGGTTGACATTCTCCAAAAATTTGAATTTTATTGATGAATTCCTGCTAAAAATTGAAAAATGCCCCAAAAGGGACTCTATCGCCACCCTCGGTGAATGGGTCCCACCTAAGGGGACTCATTCACCCAAGGTGGTGAATGAGTCCCACCTTATGTTTTTTAGGTGTGTTTTTGAATCTTTCAGGATTTTGATAGATTTTAAATGATTTTTAAGTGGAATGGTCCTCAGATTTCAAAAATAATGGGTCCTAGGGGCCTATAAATGGTGATTTTGAAGGATAATTAATGCAAGGGTGCCAAAATGGGTCCAAATTAAGTGTGAAATCATCTCTTTTTTCAAGAGTGCATGATTTTCTATGCTACAATACATAATATTGTTGGTTTTTCAGTGCCATAGATAAATTTTTGAGTGTTCTCTTTTTCATAGGTTCTGCTTCATCAATTTAGTCACATAAATATGAATCAATATGCAGTTAGGTAAGCAATAGAGACAAATATTCTTGATAAGAAAATTAATGCATGTAATCAATTCTATATACATATACACATACATATACATGTATACATATATACAAAAATGTATACATATACGTAGACATATATACACATACACATATACATATGCATATACATATACATATACATATACATAATATTATTGGTTGTTTCGGTGTCATAGATAAATTTGTGGGTTTTATCTTTTTCACAGGTTATGCTTCATCAATTTAGTCACGTAAATATGAATCAATATGATATACAATTATGTTCTATTGTTCTTCAATTTAGTGATATAAATATTGATTTTTTGTTCATGTGGGCTGTCAAAAATTGGATGCGCACATCTCATATCCTCTCCCCTATAGAGTCATGACTATTGTTGCATTCAATAATGAATTAGGGAGACTTGATTTAATGAATGCTCTTCGGATGGTAACCTATGTTTCACTTGTCCACAATTCCATTTGAATTGTGAAGTGTTGTATAGGGAACCATCAAAGGCCTTCACAAAACCAAGTCCCCTAAGTGATTCAAATACCTATATAGATAGACAATGTCAAAGTGATTGAAATAGTTTCAAACTCAAAGAGATGAATTGAAAACTCAAAGGGATGTGCATTAAAAACAACCTGACATAAGAATAGTAAGGGGCAGTGATATGGTGGCCAACTTGTACAATTAAATGGTGCCATAGATAATTTTGGGGAGGGTTGAACAGTAGACCTTGATGTTGGAACCATCAAAACAATTTTAACTTCCATCCATACAAATATTGAAAAAAAATTACACTGTGAAAGTTTGTGCAATGATGAACGTATAAATAAAAGTCTTATCTATACAAGATATACATGATGTGCATGGATCTAAACATCCAGGGTAGATCACATATATCTCGAATAGATAGACATCTTTCAATGTCTATCACTGTTTGATGAACACACAAATAGTTGCAGGACTAAATTGATGCAAAAGAGAACACATATAATTTAATCAATGACACCTATGTAAGCTACAATAGTTGCAGGGCTGAATTGATGAAGCATAACCTATGCAAAAGTGAACACCCCCAAATTAATCAAAGGCACCTAAAAAATGACACAATTGTTGCAGGGCTAAATTGCTGAAGCATAGCCTATAAAAAAGAGAACACCCCCAAATGTATCAATGGAACCTCATAAAGCTACAATAGTTGCATGAGTGAATTGATTTAGAAAAACCTATTAAAAAGAAAACACCCCAAAATTAATCAATGACACCTAAAAGAGATACAATAGTTAGAGGATTGAATTGATATAGGATAACCTATACAAAAGATAAGTTCCCCCACAATTTAATCAATGGCACCGAACAAAGATACATTTGTTGGAGGGTTGGAATGATGAATCAAAACCTATAAGTAAGAGAACACCCCCAAATTAATATATGTATACGGTCTAAAAAAGATAACCTACGCAAAAGAGAACCCTCCCAAAATAATCAATGGCACCTAAAAAAAATACAATTGTTGTAGGGATGAATTGATGAAGAAGAACCTTTAAAAAAGAGAATACCCTCAAATTAATCAATGGCAAATAAGAAAGCTACAATAGTTTCATGAGTGAATTGATGTAGCAGAACCTATTAAAAAGTGAACACCCCCAAATTAATATATGTATACCTAAGAAAGATACAATTGTTGCAAGGTTGAATTGATGAAGCATAACCTATGTAAAGGGTATGTGCAGGATCATCATGGAAAAAATAGGCCCTTAAGTGGCAAAAAATTTAGAAAAATCGGAGTTAGGAAACTTGACATAAAAATTTGAATAAGTTATCTATATTATTTTAAAAATATGTAAGAATATAATTTGTAGAAAATTGAATTTAGTTTCTAAATTAGTAGGTTTATTTACAAAAAAATAAATGTATTTGGTGAAAATTTGAAATTTCAATAGAGTAGTACTTAAATTTCAGGGAAAAAATAAGAAGTAGGTCTCTGTCTAACCACCCTAACCACATTAAAATGATAATATTTTTTTATAATATTTTAGATATAAGTAGAGGACTCATGTCCCGATGTGATACATATTTTTTTATAATTTTTTTCCAAGTAAATAATTAATTATAATTTTTTTATGACAAATTTTGAAAAATATAAAGACTCGTATGTCTGACCACCTTAACTTGGTCAAAACTTCATGAAATTCATTTTTTAATTTTTTAATCTTATAGTATGTGAAGCATAGAATGTGACGCATGTTTTGGATTCAAAAAAATGATATCGTTTGAAAGCTATAGATGTTTTTCAATCAACCTAAAAATCAGGACTTTAGTCATAATTCAATAGAAAATAAATAATAATTATTTATTAAATTCAAACTAAAGCATAATTTATATTGGTGGAAAGCTGAGAATCTCCTTTAAAAACCCTTTTTTTTTCCATCAATTTTGGGTAAAAAAAAAGTCATCAGCCACATACCCATCATATTGCCATTTTTTGGCCCATCATGATCCTGCACATACCCTAAAAGAGAACAGCCCCAAATGAATCAAAGGAACCTAAAAATGATACAATTTTTGTAGGGCTGAATTGATGAAGCATAACCTATAAAAAGAGAACACCCCCAAATGTATCAATGGCACCTAATAAATCTACAATAGTTGCATGAGTAAATTGATGTAGCAGAACCTATTAAAAAGATAACATCACCAAATTAATCAGTGTCACTTAAAAAAGATACAATAGTTAGAGGATTGAATTGATGTAGGAGAACCTATACAAAAGATAACGCCCACAAATTAATCATTGACATTGAACAAAGATACATTTATTGGAGGGTTGAAATGATGAAGCAGAACCTATAAGAAAGAGAACACCCCCAAATTAATATATGTATACCTAAAAAATATAACCTATGCAAAAGAGAGCCCACCCACAAAATAATCAATGGGGTGCTGCCACAATAGTGTGTCTCACTTTTGGGAGGTGCTGATTTTTTCCTGAAGTCATTGTTTTTAGAAAAAACTAATGATTTAATTCTTGAGAGGATCCATATAAAGGGTTTTAATTGAAGAGGGATAGATAAGACAACCTTAGATCAAACCCCCTTGGATAGAACCCCGATAGTATCAAAACACTTTTTCTTTACCTTTTGAGGGATTAAATAATGCCTTAAATAAAAATTATATTTTGCAAGATTGTAGCCCTCAAAATGAGCTTTGAAAAAAGTATAGTTTTGATATATTTTCATTTTATCATATATTTAATTTTTCAATTTTTACTAAACATAGGTTTTTCTCCCAATATCAAGCTCTTTTTTGTGTAGAGGTGGAAAAAGAGTAAGCCATTGTAAATTTTTTTCAAAACATACCCATTCCCTATGTATTGATGTCCTTGTTTCACTCAAAAATAATAAATAAATTTTGATATATAGACAACAATTTAGGTTGTACAACACACATATATGTCCAAATTATAGTTACAGTGACTTCAAAAATTAATTTAAAAATTATGCAACAAAAAATTATGAAAAAATATCCTTTCCCTAGATATTGATGTTGAATTTAATCCTTTATAGAAAAAAAGTTATGTTGTACGACACAAGCGTTACTTTTTGAAAATGTTGTTTTCTATTTAAAACCAGTTATTAAAGGAGATGTTGAAAGATTCATGATTTATTTCAGAAAAATTGAAAAAAATATATTTAGAATCTACACACAAATTTCCACAAATCACTAGTTCACATCATCTTCAAATTCTTAATGGTTTAGCTGCTATAGGTCTCAGAATATGAAGAATCTATTAAGCATATTGATGTAAATGTCCATCTTGGGCAAAAAGTGAGACATAGTATTGTGATTTCACCCAATGACACCTAAAAAGATACAACTGTTGTGGGGTTGAATTAATGAAGAAGAACCATTAAAAAAGAGAACATCGCCAAATTAATCAATGGCAAATAAGAAAGCTACAATAGTTGTAGGAGTGAATTGATGTAGTAGAACCTATTAACAATAGAGCACCCACAAATTAATATATGTATACCTAAGAAAGATACAATTGTTGTAGGGCTAAATTGATGAAGCATTACCTATGCAAAAGAGAATAACCCCAAATTAAATAATTGCACCTAACAAAGATACATTTGTTGGAGGACTGAATAGATGAATAGTAACCTATAAAAAAAGAGAACACCCCCAAATGTATCAATGAAACTTAAGAAAGCTAGAATAATTGCATGAGTGAATTGATGTAGTAGAACCTATGCAAAAGAGAACACCCCCAAATGTGAATACTTGAAGGTTTTCATGGCTATTTGAATTGCAAATTGTTTTTTGTAATAATGACTGCCTTACAACTTGTAAAGATGGATGTAGGTGGGTTTTTTGAGTTCGATGTGACTACATGCACACCCTACTTGGCAAGATGGGACAAACTCCTACTGATATGTGTTGTAGGTATCATTTTTGATGAGATAGGTGGATGCATTTTCTTGTTGGTTTGGATATGCTACAATGGGAAACATGGTTGTAATGGGTTAGCATTTCAATCAAATATGGAACACATGGGTTTGAATTGTGTTGACCTGGCACCTCTATTTTATTGTGTAGATGTGATTGATGTGTAATTCGAGCCTAGATTGGTGTGACAGTCTCCCAATCTAAGACTACGTGCAAATCATATAAAAAAGAGAACACCCTCAAATTAATCAATGGCACCTAAAAAAGATATAACTATTGGTAGGACTGAATTGATGAAGCATACACATATTCATATACATAGACATACACATATACATATACATAGACATAAGTGAATTAAACACAACTATAGACAAGTATAGCAAGGGTCAATGAGTTATTAATGTGATGTAGTAGAGTGTAAGGATGACAAAGTGAGAGAAGTAGATGTGGCAAGGTAGTCCACTTAAGACCTCTTCGGACATCTATACATATACATACACATATACATTTACATAGACATACACATGTACATATACATATACATATACATAGACATATATATACATATACATAAGGCCTTACATACATACACATTTACATATACATATACATACACACAGACATACACATACACATACATATACATTGTCATCATTGTGTAGAATAAACGAGAAGTTGCTAGAATGAAAGGCTCTAAAGTTGGTAAGGTTTGTGAGGCATTGGGAGCATTCAATGTAGGTTGGCTCAAAAAATACGTGGGATGCCATGAAATTAGTATATGTATATGTACATACACATACTTATACATATATATACATATATACATATACATATACGTTTGTATATATATACACATATACACCTATACACATATATACACATATACATATATATACACATATACATATATATAAATACATTTATACATATACATATACATGTAGTGCCTCTCATGTCACTAAAACTTATGGTACTACTTTTTGTGTGTGTGTGTTTGACTCTGTTTGGTTTCTAGTTATGTTCTGATTCATACTTGACACTTTGTTAGACATCTATTTCGCCATGTGGTTTGGATTGGCAGATAATTTTGTTTCTTTCTTATGATATTTGGACACTTGTGTGGGATACTTATGCTTATGATGATGTTATTGATTGTGTTATGATGATGATGTTGGGTTTAGATTGTGATTACTGTATATGATTCGGGTGAAAGAGACAGTGTTGCATCGCTTATCCATGAGCACCTTGCCTCACCGCAATTCTCTTTCACAATGTGTTTGATTATGAGTTTATATGTATATATATATTTTGTTCGACATTTGGTGTTATGCAGGAATGTAGGTACCAAGTGCTGACTCCACCCACATTGACAGGTCTGAGCGTGCCTTACATACCCAATGCTTTGATGTGGTTAGGGAGTTGATAAGAAAGTACCCCCATTTGTGTCTGTGGTTTAGTCATTGTGGTTCATGTCTTATATCCGTACTTCATTTGTGTGGGTATGATTTTAGTTTGAGTTATTTACTTTCTTGGTTTTTGTAATGTTTATTAAAGGTTTCTGACTATGGCTATGTTAATGAATAATTGCTTTAAATTAAAATGTTATTCTTCGATGTGGTTAGTAAGTAATTAAATTTAATTGTTATTTTAAAATGGCATTAATTCTTTTAGAAAATAAATGTGCGCATTAGTGTTATTTATTTTATACATTAATGGTTTTATTAATATTGCAAGATTTAAATTATCATGAGATTATCATTTAATTTAAGTAAATAAAAGTTAATAAATTGTTTTGTTGGTTATTTAAATTAAGTCATTGAAATTGTGATTATGATTAATTTTATTATCAAGTAGTTAATTTAATATTATATTTTTAAATCTAAATGTTGCTTGAGTTAAAATGCTGATATATTTATTTGTTTTAGAAAGTTAATTATATTTTAAAGGGAATTATAATGTTTAAGTTTTGGAAGATTTAGTTAGTTTAGTTAATTTGTGAAAAATGCCTATTGGAAAATTAGTAAAATGGAATTTGAAGGCAAGTGGGTATTTTCCATGTGCAATGTAATTGAGAGAATTTTAGTAATGTTCTGATTTTTGCCTTCTTGGGATTTTAAATCCAATCTTGTTTTTTTTCAAAAAATCAGAGAGAGAAGAAAAAAGCAAATTTTGTTCTGCAATTCTTAATTTTGGTGGAATTTTGTCTGGAAATTTTAATCTCGGTATTTTTTCTTTCAAAAAGAATGAGAAAAGAATTGAGAATCATAGTCGCTCGGGACATTGTTTTCATCGAAGTTGCTTTTGTAAGTTGCGGATTTCATAATTTGGTGAAGAACATAGCTGGCTGGATATGTACATCTTTGAATTAATTTCAAGCGAAGGACTCTAGGAGGGGAACACACACCAGAGGTTGGAGTGCAAGGGAAGCAAGTTAAGCTACACCAAATCAAGAGGAGCTCTTGTAGGTACATAAATGTTTCTTGAAATTTTATGTTGAATGATGCTTAGAAAGAAGAATGATGCTATAGATTTTATTCATAGTTTTTGAATGATGGCATAATAATTCAAGTCAGAATTAATATTTCCTCTGTGTTGATTTAGAACCAGATTTCTTCTCAGACCGATGTTGATTTACATTAGGAATCATGCTGGAAATGTAGCCGTGAATATAAGCATAATATTTTTCTCTGAACGACTCAGGAAATAAGATGTATTTTTGAAGTCATGATTTAGTTGATTCCATATGTGGCTTGATTTTTATTTTAGATTTAAAAGATTTTTTGTTCCACCATATAAATTCAACCTATTCTTTTATTTTTGATCTATGATTTCACAATACAAGCTTAGATTTCAGAGTAAGTCCTTGGTTAAGAAATACACCATATTAGATTTGCTCTAATGCTTCTTGCATCTATAATAAGGAGGCTTAGGTTTCCTTAACAAGTTCTTTGTTTAGTGGACTAGAGAGGTGTGAACCCCGATCTTATACCTGCACAAACATGGCAAACAAACACATAATTAGATCAATATGCAAGTAAGAACAAGGATTCCCCATGAACTCCATTTGGAATGCTCAAATAGGAAATAAAATGAAGAAATGAATAGAGAAAGCAATGAAATACTATTCTAAGATGCAAACTCTTGATCCCATGGGGGAATTGGTGCCAATTATGTGTAGAAATTGTCCCTTTTCCAACTCCTTTGTGAGCTTGATGATGGTTGATCCACTTGATGGTGAAGAACAATGTGACTCCTTGCTAAAATCTGAAATAACTTAGCTATGGTGATGGCAAATGCTCAAGAAGATGAAAATAATTTCTCTCAATTAAAGATAATAACTTTGCATTCAAATTGTGGATGCAAATGATGAGGGAAATCCTTGGATTTATAGGTGAGATTGAGGAGAGAAGAGAAAAAGTGGAGGAATGTGGGATTAATCCTCAACCAATAGGAAGAAGCCACTTGTAACCATGTGAATGGGCCAAGGTTGTGCAAGTTTTGGTGAATGTTCCAATAAATGACATTAGGTGGCCTTTTGAATTTGAAATTTGACTTGTTGGAGGGAGAAGAAAGGGGTCTTAAATGCTAAGTGGGGGACATGTAAGAGGGGAATTAATGCTATGTTGGAAGGGACAAGTCATTTGAGAGGGAAATTCAAATTGGAGGAATATTCCCTAAAGATGCCATGTTGAGGGAAATTAGAAGATTTAATAAATCAATTAAATGATTTATTTGTGCAAGTGGGAAAAGCTAGAGGATGTGACTTGCATTAAGATTAACATTAATCATGATTTAGTCAACTTAAGAGAGGATTAGGTGATTTTACCTATTTCATTTAGATTTGTTGATTAAAATAAATCAAAAGGAGATGGAAAATGACTTAGACATAGTTAAATAAATATTTTGATTTATTTAGCTAAAGGGGATGATGTTAGTGTTAATGATGAATTTATTTAATTTTGTAGAATGACTTTAGGAGATTAATTAAATAAACCTGGTTTATTTAATTAAGCAGAATATGATTAAATATGATGTTAATTTTGCATGTGTAGACACTAATCTTCACAAGCTTCAAACAATGAACTGTATTTGTGTGTTAGTCTGTTTAAAGCAAGAAAAAATCAGTATCTCTATGAAATATTGAACCATACTAAATAATGCATACAAAACACTAAAATACCAAAGAGACTCATTGCAAGCATGTGAATTATGTTCAAATCTATCCCATAGTGGGAGTGGTGCTCCTTGTGATGTAGAAAGGATGCTCTTTCCCACCCCCTGATAAGCAAGATTACCAAGATGATAGTGATAATGCAAATGCCAAGATTGTGAATCAAATTGTGTTGTTCCTCAATTGTGTTGTAGTTTGTTGTAGAAATGCCTTGCTTTTATAGATTCAAGGTTAGGAGATTGAGGGATTTGGATGAATCTGGAATCATTCACAAGCCAATGACAAGATGCCACTTGTCAAGATGTGAGAGGATAAGGGTTGTGCACATTTTGGCCAATGTGCAAATTTGAAATTTGAATTTGCATGAAATGACATGTTTAGGGGGGATGAAAACTGAATTAAATGCTAATTTTGACTTGTGTAAGAGACACGTAAGAGACATGTAGGAGAATTTAATGCTTTGTTGGAAAGGACAAGTCCTTTTGAGGGAAGATTCAAATTTGAAGAATATTCCATCTTGATGCCCTTTTGAAAGAAATTAGATGAAATAATAAATCAATTAAATGATTTATTGGTGCAAGTGGAAGAATCTAGAGGATTCAGGTGATTAGGTTTAGCATTAATTAGGGATTTGATTAATTATGCTAGTGATTAGTTGGTGTGACATTTGATTTACATTTTTGGATTTGTTTTAAATCAAATGAGAGGAAAATGAAATTAGCCATTTTAATTAAATACAAGTGATTTAATTAAATCAAGAGACTTTAGGAGATAAAAAGTGATTTATTTAATTAAAGATATCACCTTAGGAGATTATTCAGATAAACCTGATTTGTTTAATTGATGGGCGAAATAAGACTAGTCAATGATGTTAATCGATAGTGTTAATTTTGCAAATCTACGTTTTGCCCCTCTTTGAAGCAATGTACTTGTTGCATTGGTTCAAATAATGATGCCATCGGCATCGAAATTTAAAAAAATTCTAATTTTTTTCGGATGCCTTGGTGAAAAGAAGTACGTTAGTACATTGCCCCCTCGAGAGATCGAGCTAATAGATTCTATTTGAGGTCGATCTCATGACAAATAGGTTCAAAATAGATGTATGGATGGTTATGACTAACTGATCTATATGATAATGATGATGTAAAAAGAGATGTTTGGAAGATTCTTAGAATAAAAAATCTATATTATCCTAAGCAACTTAAACAATTATGTAAATGAGATGTTTGGAAGATGCTTAGAATAACAAATCTATATTATCCTAAGCAATTTAGATGATAATGCAATGAATGTGAGATTGGATGAGATGGATGATGTTGTCCTATGATGATATGACATGATTATGCAATATATAGGATGGATGCAAGATGGTTATGTTGTTAGTGTGAAAGAGGATAGAAGAATGAGAGGGATCAATCCTTGAATCCAAGAAAATTCAAAAGTTCAACAAGTCCCTGAGTCATTGAGACTTTATTTGATATGATGATGTATTGCTTATCCATTAATGGGCACATTGAAGATGTTTCCACCTCAACCAATGATCAAATCAACACGCACCAAGAGATACTTTTCAATCATGATCAAAACTCACCAACAATGCCCAACAATGATCCAATTTGAGAAACGATAACATCGCTTGACCCTATGGTTGAAAAAATTGACAATATCTCCACCATAACTGCTGAAGACAATGATCAAAAGCAATCCATCAATGAGCACTATGTGGGTGTTTCTATCCCATCCAATGATCAACTCACCATACATCAAGAGCCACTTTTTAGTGATCTATTTCAAGATGTATTGGCATTATTTGATCCTATTGACATAATCCAAGATCCATTCAATGATGATCATGTTGAAAATGGCTCTACATCACCTAATGAGTTTGAGAACATATCTCAATAATTTATTCGAAAGCCTGATCAACATCTATCACCAAGGTCTAGCAATGGTCCTTTCCAAGGCATATTGACATCCCTCGACCTCATGGTTGTGAATAGTGAAAGAATATTTGACACTACACTTGATCCAAATCCATTCAAAGATCAACGAGATATTGATCCACTTACCATTCCTAATAACAATGTCCAAGAATCCTTTGTAGACAATCCCTCCTTTGAAATTGACCCATGTCAAGAACCTAATCCAAAGCATGTCGAAAGCAGTTTTGAAATCATTCAAGATCAAGAATTCGTATCTCCAAGATACTACAATGATCTAATGGGCACTCTTCTATCTATACAAGATGTCACAAATGATGATCATATCCATATACCACATACTCCTCCATCTACCCATGAGATGCTTTCTTTTGATATACACATAGATGATCTTCATTCAAGACAAGAATCTCATATTGAGGAACAAGAGTCTCCTACTCTTAACATTTGTACACATTATCAAACTATAGAAAAATCTAGAGACATACTAAAGGTGGATCATGAAGAAGGCTTCTACAGAAGCTGTAAATCAAAAACATCCTCTGGAGACATAGCAGAAATATATCATGAAGAAGGCTCCTATAGAAGTCGTGAAACATCCTATGAAATGAATCATGAGGAAGAGTTTTATGGGGACAATGAATCATCAACACTTCTTGAAGAAGCATTACAATATGATATCTCACAAGATCAAGCGAAAGATATCAATCAAGCATTCATCCCACATATGGAGGATCCTATCACTTATAAACTTGGATCACTTAACTTCCTTAGGGAAAGCTATCTCATCAATAAAGAAGTTGTCACTTTTAAATACCCACTACAGAGTAGAGAAGGAGTAGCACCTTGTTTCCAAGGTAAATCATATCCTATTGCAGATAAAAATTTTGAGCAGATGAATTATCAAGGCAAAGGATTAGGTTTGCATGAACAAGGTATCCTAGAACTAGTGCAGATTATTGTCAATCTTAAACATCAAGGCCTTGGTTATTCGACAATAAAAGGATATAAACATATCAGTGATACTTCCACAAAATTGGTGGAAACTTCATCTCAAGCAAACGTCAACATAGGGAGCACAAAGGATCCTTATGATGAAACCGATGCCAATACTACAACCCACCACATCACGAATCTTCATCCACCCATCACCCCATCCACGAATTGGGACCAACATCAAATTAAAGATTTGAATCAAAGCATGAAAAATTTCATCAAAGAAAAAGAAGATAAGAAGAATATCAAACAAATCAGATACATATGGATACCAAAGAATACAAAGAATGATTACCCCTATCAAACTCCATTAGTCAAAGAAACTATGGGGCAAAATAAAAAAGGGGAAATTATCCATTGAAGATGTCCACAAAGGAAAAAGCAGGCTTCTCAAGTGACGTACAAAGAATATCAAGATGTTGGTCCTAATTCAAAGCACACTTTTGTATCCACCCATTATTCCTCATCTTCCCAAGTTTGGAGAGTCAAAGGTTCCAAACTATCGACCAATCCATCTTTTATTACTAAAAATGCTTCATCCACGCCTCTATGCATGATATCCAATTCTCACATTGACCATGTGTTGGCAACAACCCTTCATCATAAGGATTCAAAAGGCACTCTATTACGATGTGAGTACAAAGACAGAGTTAACTCTGGTATCAACAAAGTAGAACAAATCTCTCAAGATTTGCTTTCAAGTGCATGTATCTTGGAAAAGTAGCTTCTTCAAACAAGATATCAATGTCACATTATGATAGAAGCATCAACATCAGTAGTACTAGGTGATTCAACATCATCTTAAAATGTCTCAAAAAAAATAAAAAATAAAAAAACATAAAAATCCAAAAAAAAAATCAAAAAAAGGGATTGAAAACAGTAAAGAAAAAAAAAATTGTCCTCTAGTGAAAACCACTTCGGTGGCACTTTGGATAGGTACCATGATGAAAACCTAACAAACAGGCATCATGTGTAGAATCGAGCATCTGCATGGGCTAGTTCAGAAGAAAGCATCTTATCACATCCATAATAAAGCCATCATTCCAGCCATATCATCCATTCATCCATGAACCGTTTATCCAACCCTTTACCATCTATCTGCATTATCTTGATAAAATTTTGGAGCACACTTTACACTTGTTTATGGTAAACATTTTGACATGGGTCATTTTCATTGATCCTATCTAATCCAAACATTATCTAAGCCTTGAAGCATTATCCGAATGAGCATTCCTCTATTCGAACACCTTATCTTGTCACAAGATAATCCTTGGCATCCTTTGCATGCTTACCGTATATATCCATACGCCTATTCAAGAATCCACCCATGCCCATTCAAACATTGCCAGACACTGGGGGCAGATATTTGCATCTTGCTTCAAGAATAAATTTTGATCTATATCCTCCAACTTATTTGATGATATGAACATTGACAAACGTAAAATCAAATTGGTGAAGCATTTATGAGCCAAAAATCCAAATCACTAGCCCATGGCATATTTTGACAAGACGATGTTCCTTACCAAGATTTATCTTTCATCGAACATCAATCCAAACAATCCACATCAATTGCATCTAATGTGTACATCAATGTCACAACAAATCATCAAAACAATTTTGTTCCAAATCAAGCCTCATCAATCTTGATCAATCAATTATCACTTTGTTTGACTTAACACACTTAGTCAAACCATCCTCTTATGTACAAGTTTACTCTAGGATAACACAACTTCTTAGAGTTTACATGTGCATTATCACTTTTTGACTTAACACACTTAGTCAAACTATCAATCCATCAATCCGATCGGTCAACATTAAGCTTAGTTTTCAACAAAATCCCAAAACAGAGCATTGATATCATCACATATACTTATCCAAATTTTCAAAATTATGTGAAAATCCAAAAACATTCAAAAACATTCAAAAAATCCAAAACATGTC
Source organism: Sequoiadendron giganteum (assembly GCA_007115665.2). Classification (NCBI taxonomy): domain Eukaryota; kingdom Viridiplantae; phylum Streptophyta; class Pinopsida; order Cupressales; family Cupressaceae; genus Sequoiadendron; species Sequoiadendron giganteum. The sequence goes on along the minus strand of CM021101.1, from coordinate 70,503,462 downwards.
ATCTTGCCGAACTACGTCGTCTCTGAGCTTGAACGTAGGCAAGGTTGATCTATGATCATCCCCCGAGACATTTTAGGTTAGTACTTTAGGCATTCGTCGCAATGGCAATCTGTTTGCCCATCTATTTCACATTTTAAGTGTCTGTCGCAATGGCAATCCGTTTGCCCATCTATTTCACATTCTAGGTCAGTGCTTTAGGCGTCTGTCGCAATGGCAATCCGTTTTCCCATCTATCTCAACAATCAAGTAAATTGTCATTCGAACTATGCCATCTCTGAGCTTAAATGTAGGCAAGGCCATTCTTGATTGGTCCTCGAGACACAAAATCCAAAAACATTCACAAATCTTGAAAGTACCAAAAACATTCATAAAATCTCAAAAAATCCAATAAATAAAAAAATGTTGAAAAAGCTGAAAATCAAAACAGCCTCAAAACATTTCAAGAGACCAAAAACATCCAAATATCCGAAAAACCCAAAATGGTGCACCTGTCTCACTCGCCATTTTGAAAGTACCAAAAACATTCATAAAATCTCAAAAAATCCAATAAATAAAAAAACATTGAAAAAGCTGAAAATCAAAATAGCCTCAAAACATTTCAAAAGACCAAAAACATCCAAATATATGAAAAACTCAAAATGCATGTAGTTGAAGGATTTGGGGGGGAAATTTGTTTAGACAAAAAATTCAAACAAGGGGAGTTAATGAGGGCATATTCCTTGGGAATATGCCTTGTGAGGAAAATAGGGCTTTTAATAAATCAAAATAAATGATTTATTGTGCAAGTGGGAAAAGCTAGAGGAAGGGACATGGGTTAGGCTTCGCATTAATCAGGGATTTGACTAATTAAGCTAGTGACTAGTTGGTGTGACATTTGATTTACATTTTTGGATTTGTTTTAAATCAAATGAGAGGAAAATGAAAATTAGCCATTTTAATTAAATACAAGTGATTTAATTAAATCAAGAGACTTTAGGAGATAAAAAGTGATTTATTTAATTAAAGATATCACTTTAGAAGATTATTTAGATAAACCTGATTTGTTTAATTGATGGGCGAAATATGACTAATCAATGATGTTAATCGATACTGTTAATTTTGCATGTCTACAACATGTCTACATGAGGTTGAAGTTCCATTTTAGTTTTGCCTATATCAAAATATTAACTCTTATTAAGGCATCAACCCCTTATGAAATGATAGTACATTAAGTCCATAACATTTAATGTTCCACCTCAGTTTCTATTCAAAACATTGGAAAGAAAACAATAGGTTACCTTCAGGAAAATGCATTAGACTTCTCAAAGCCATGGATAAGGGGTAGACTCGTATGACTAATCATCTACAAGTCATTTTTTTTGGCCTGTCTTCTGATCGCAACCTTGTCCACTCCACCAAAAATTACTCCATGTTATCTCTCTTGTCTTTCAGATTCTTAGCACAAGTTTAGAATGTCGAATCATTCTTTTGTTGTGACGTGTTTTTTGTTACCTATTTATCTTTGTCTACCAAGTAAATCTTTCCCACACCTGAAAATGGAGTCATAGGCATCTCAAGCATATTTAATGCTAGCTAAGAGAAAAAAGAGTCAAAATCCATTATAGGTTTTCCTAAATCAAAATAAACTTTCCTACAACTGCACTCATAAAGGCGTCAACCTCTTAGATCTCTTTTCAACTCACTGAGATTGAGTAGAATAGATTAATTTTTAGGAAATTAAACTTTCATAAAACCGCGATTAATACTTAAATTATGCTATAGAATTCCTATAGTTGAACCTGAGTGAAATTCAGTAAGCTTTACTCTTGAATTTTTTTGCTGCTTATATGGGTATTATAAAGTTTATTCATATATCGACATAGGCCTAATCAGTAGAAAAAATTCTTCACTTGAATGGTACTTCTTAAAACCGGGCTTAAATGTTTCATTATCTGAATAGAACAATTTAACTATATATACTTTAGTCTATATGGTTATCGATATTATCCATTTAGTTTTATATAGAAACCTTCTTCCTTTCAAAAATAGATCTTGGGATATAAAACTATTTACAATTTAGAATTCAACACTATTCTTTGCATCTTTTATAATTAGTATTTTCAACTATTTATATGTATTTCATGGTATATGAATAAATCATAGAATCATTATGAATGGTATTGGTATTTACATCTTTTTAGTGGGATACTTATCTCTTTTATAAATGATTGCTTCTAAAGAATGTTTAGAGGAAATATAATGATATATTATGGGTAATGGTAAAAGGATGTTTTAGAAGAAATAAAAATGTAATTTAACTTTAAAACCAACAAGCATAGAAGATGGTATTGTAGATACAATCTTTAACTTGAACATTTGTATAACTTACTACTCCAATATAAATGTATTTATGTAGACTTGTCTACATTTAGAAGTAAAAGACTTCATACAAATTAAAATATAGAGGTCCAATTAATGTAAAATAATTGATATGCTAATAATATAGATATATTTCGATAGTTATAGTAATTATTAAATGGAGGAATCTAAATAGAAATAGATATATTTAGTTGATGAATGTAGAAAGACTGATGAAGTTTTGAATCTAGTATATTCTCGTGCTAGGAATACTAATAGTTTAAGTTAATTTACTTTACTTCCACCATGAATATTATGAGTTGGTATGGATTTGATTTATAGTTGTTTATTTATATTAAATTATTTTAAGATGATGGATTGTTATTCATTGCGAAATATGTTTGTTTAGGCCTAGTTCATATTGCTTTGAAACATGGTTTTATTTGGATTAGTGTATCATTAAAAGAATTTTCTTTTGATTGTGAAAATGAGTTGTTGATTTACTTATTTGTGAAGAGCTATTTATTGTGCATCTAGGAACTTGATTTAATTTGTTTCATGTTTCCAGGAAACATGTGTTATTTTGTTTCCTGGGTAGATGTTTATGTACTCCAGAGGCTAGGGGAAATCGTGTGTTATGCATTTGCTGTTGCACTATTTATCTATTATTTTACCTTGTGAATATTTGTGTGGGTGGTACCTCCTAGTGTTATGGGTTTTGATACTTTGTGTAGTCGCGAGATGGTCATGCCTCATGGGCCTTGTTGTGAAATAAGGTCCTTATGCTTGTGTATTGAGGTACACCCTTTACTTGTATTTGGTTTTGGGGTAACTGTAGGGGAGAGTGGCTCTTCTTGGGGCTAGTGTACAAGTGGTCACCCATGAAAGAGTTTCCTTAAATAAGTGATAACCTAATTAATGTATCTAGAGGGTTGGATTAGTTAACACATAACAAGACTAAAAACATGTACCTCACCCCTGTCAGTAGTGCTCTCAAAGGCTAAGGACGAGTGGGAAGACCTAGTTGGTAAGGTCACTACTTTGTCTCCACAAAAGGTAAGAGGCTCCACATGAGTCACCCTATGGGACGGTGCCTTGAGATAGGTTGTCTGGTTAACCATAGATGGAGATGGCTCCTAGTGTTAGGTAGTCTAGTTAATCCACATTGATGGAGGCAACTCCTAGTGTTAGGTAGTCTGGTTAATCCATGTAAGGCCATGCAATGACACTCTCCCACTGTGCCCATTGCTTTCCCTTATTCTTGTTTCCTCTGGAGTCTTGTTATTGTTGTTGAGTATTTTTTTATGTGGCCTTGAGTTGTATGGTGTTAGTCCTTTATGTTTTGACTTTGTGGCTGAGAGTTCTTTCTTATCAACTCCTTACACGGGGGGTGTTCCTTCAGGTTCACATGGTCAGGTGGAAATGTGCAATGAACCCATTGGGTCCCCAGTAGATGATTGTGGTGTAGGATCAGATGTTGTGATCCCAGAGCTTCACATGGAGAAGATTGTACCTTTTATGTATTCAATTCTTCATTATTGTACTCTTTGAATTTTGATGTACTTTTCCCAATATTATAAGGGAAACGGCTTGTAATGTAATATTGGTTTCACATTGTGTTGTATCTATGGAAATATGTTCCACGAATGTAACTTTGAACTTAGAAGTTGAAATGTAATAATATGTTATTCATACAAGTTTATTTATCTATCTTATTCATGTTTGGTTGATTGTTTTATTTACGTTATTTCTTATTCATGCTTATATCGTTTATCTAGTTTGGTTTTGTTTAACGTTGTAGTTGGTTTGGGTTTATTTTGAGTAGCGCACCATGTTACCCCATGGGACTAGGTTTATTTTATATGATATATTTATGTTGTTTAATTATTTAATTATTTAATTATGTTAAATGTAGTTGTTGTTATAAAAAAAAATGTTATGTTATTGTTTGTAGTTGTGTCTTATGGGGTTGCGTGGTGGGGCGTTACATACATATGTATATGTCTATGTATATGTATATACATATACATATATATACATATATGTATATGTATAACGAAGATGTAAAGACCTCAAGCCAACATATTTTAGCATCAATTTGAGGAAAATTAATCAATGAAACCTAAGAAAGCTACAAGAGTTGCATGAGTGAATTGATGTAGTAAAACCTATGCAATAGAGAACACCCCAAAATTAATGAAAGGCACCGAAAAAAGATACTCTTTCAAAACACTTACACTTGTTTGGCTACCAACCTTGGCTTGTTTTGTTGACAAATATATATGATTAAATGTGCATTTAATATCTGATATGTGTTTGATATCATCGTGCTCTTTTATGCAAGAGTTTTTTCCTAACTTATGGAGGACTGGCGTACCACTGTTGTAAATTATTCAATGGTAGAATAGATGATGACTGAATTGATGAAGTCAAACTTACAAACAAGATAACACCCCCAAAATTATCTACAATACTTAAAAAAGCTACAATATATGCATAACTGAATTGATGAAGTAGAACCTAAGAAAAATAGAAAACCCCCATATATTTCTAAGGCACGAAAAAAAGCTACAATAATTGCATGACTGAATTGATGAAATATAACCTATGCAAAAGAGAACACCCCCAAATTAATCAATGACACCTAAAAAAAGATACAAACATTTGCATTACAGATTTAATGAAGCAACACATATGATAAACCTAACACCTCCATATTTATCAATGGTACCAAAAAAAGGCTACATGGTTGGTGACTGAATTGATGAAATGGAACCTATGAAAAACATAACATCTCACAAATTGCAAATGGCACCCAAAATTGGTAGAATAGAAGATGACTAAATTGATGAAGTCAAACTTACAAACAAGGTAACACCCCCAAAATTATCTAGGTTACCTAAAAAACTATAGTAAAGGCATGACTAAATTGATCAAGTAGAACCTATGAAAAATAGAAGACACCCAAATATTTCTAATGCTGCAAAGAAAGCTCCAATAATTGCATGACTAAATTGATGAATCATAACCATTGTGAAAGATAACACCCCCAAATTAATCAATGGTGCCTAAAAAAAAATATTACTAAATGAATGAAGCAGCACATATGAAAAACCTAACACCCCCAATTTTATCAATGACCCCTAAAAATGCTAGTGAATAACATTAATCGAAACCTAACACTAACCCATGACTATAATGGTTGTAATGAAGAACAATATAAAGCTTACAAATGGAAAATAGTAAGAGTTTAACAAATCTCACATATATTAGTGACTAAATAGGTGAAGAAAAACCTACAAAAAAAGAGAAACCCACATAATTTTTTTGGTTTGTGAAATAGAGAACACACACTAAGTGAATGATAATGCAGAACCTATGAGAATAGGATAAACAGAGTGAATGATAATGCATAACCTATGAGAAAGAATATGATAACCAGAGTAAATGATAATGCAAAGCCTATGAAACATAAATGCTAAACTATGACTATAACATTTGCAAAATAACCCTAATGAAAAACAAATGCTAAACTATGACTATAATATTTGAAAAATAGACCCTAGTGAAATAGAAATGCTAAACTATGACTGTAATATTTGCAATATAAACCCTAGGGAAATAGAAAGAAAAAAATACATACAACTTCATCTATGGCACTAAAACAATGAATACTATTATTTGTTAGTGTAATGAAAGAACAAAACAACCCCAGATTTTTCAATGGCATAGAAACAACCAACAATATTATTTGCTACGTTTAAAACAAAAAAATAAACCCCATACAAGAGATAAAAACTTGAATAGAAGATTAATTCCCAAAAATTTAGTGTGTTTATGAACACAAATTAGATAGTGTTCATCAACACAATACTTCAACACCAAAAAATGGTTTTTTCAACACTAAAAACTAAATAAAACAAACACAAAAAGAAAATAAAACTACAAAAACATCGAATATTGGTGAGACTTAGTGAGAAAGCTCACCTGGGTCGAATGACTCGATGTAGGTCGAATGTTGTTGAATCCTGAGCATGCAACCGGCCTCACACAACTTCACTTGCAAGCAAATGTGAGGAAAATAATTGTGCTTTGCCATTGGTAACTAAATAACTTCAAACAATGTTTTTTGCTTACCTGCATGGCGGCGAAGAACCCAAGAAAATATTGTATATTGGAAGTGGAGCTACTTGTAAGGTTCACAAATTGGTGTCTATACATCTCTTAACTGGAGTCCGAGTGTCACAAGTTGTGGTTGTTGTCTGAAACTCGCAGAGCACTAAAGCGAGCACGTAATGGTATGCAAGTGAAGAATAAACAATAAGTTGCTAGAATGAAAGGCTCTGAAGTTGGCGAGAAGTGCGAGGCACTGGGAGCATTGAATGAAGGTTGGCTCAAAAAATACGCAGGGTGGCATGGAGCTTAGATGAAGTGACGTGCATTAAAAATGACTGGAGAGAAGTATAGGAAGGGGCAACAAGTGATTAATGTGATGCAATGGAGTGTTAGGGTGGCGGAGTGAGACAAGTAGATGTGGCAAGGTAGTCCACTTCAGCTGACGTGCCACATAGGAACTAGCAGTCTAGGTGAGCATGTGTCGGTCGCATGGTCTTTTTGGGAATTTTTTCAGGTGGACAAATGGCATCATACCATGTGGCAAATTAAATATAATATATTTTTATTGCTAATTACCATTTTTTATGATAATGAATATTTGCAAATATTTTTAATTGGTCCACATGGCACTCCATGCCATGTGGACCGTTGAATTTTGCCCGCCTACATATCGACTCCTCTCCCCTATCGAGAATGAAGGGAATGAATGTTGAGGTGACAGTGCCGACCCATCTGAGATGCCACATCTCATTGGAGGTGATGAAGGATCCTATCACTTTCTCTATCGGCCTTATGTATGATCGTCATAGCATTGCAACCTTCTTAGGTGCCGGCAACAATGTCTGCCCCATAACAAACCAGATTTTGCATAATCATGACACAATTTTGAATCACGCTCTTCGTCAAATTATTTAGGATTGGTGTATGGCCAATAGAGGCCGTGGAGTCGAGCGAATTCCTATGCCCAAGCCACCTCTAAATCCCGCACACCTAAATACAATTCTGGAAGAAATTTCGTTAGGAAAGAAGGAATCCATACACAAGCTGAGGCAATTAAGTGGGGAAAGTGATAGGAATAAAAAATGCATCTCCTCCTCAAATGCATCCTTTGTTCTCACCTCCATTTTTTCCAAGCATAGTGCTTCAGATTTGAATCGGTTGCAACAGTTGGTAGAGACTTCCGAAGAGGCTCTGGGGCCTTTGAGCATGACTTTTCCCTTATCATCCTAGGCCCTGGATATGTTTTCCTTGTCTGAAGCCATTGCTTGTCTTGTATGCAATCTCTGAGAGGGAAATCTCGAGGCAAAGAAAAGTGTTGTTGTAGTTCTTCGAGAAATGATTTTGAAGGATTAATACAAAGGCATCATAGAAAAAAGCGAAGGATTGGTAGAAGGGTTGGTGCAACTTATGAGAGAGCCCATATGCCCAGTAGTGACAAAATCAAGCCTGGCCATAATATACAACATTTCCCTAAGGAAAATTTATCAGAGCAAGGTCATAGAGGCAGGGGCAATTCCTTTGGTGGTGGAGATGCTTGTAGATGGAGATCAAAGCATTTGTGAAAGGGCATTTTTGGCACTGGATGTCCTTTACCACTGCATTGAGGGCTAATCAGTTGGTTCTACACATGCTTTAACTCTACGAGTGGTTGTTAAAAAGATGTTGAGAGTGTCTGATTCATCTATCAAATTGGCAATCTTTGTTTTATGGAATGCTTGCCAGAATTCCTCAGACAAGGGGCCCATCTGGGAGGCATTGCAGACAGGTGCCTTCGACAAGTTACTCTTGTTAGTGCAGGTGGGATGCTATGAGAAAACAAGGGATAAATCAACCAAATTACTCAAACTTTTTAATGCTTACACACATGATTGTGAATGTGCAAAGACTCTCCATTTGCGTCATGTGAAGCGTTCCTTCTAGATTAAGTAATTTGGTGACCATCGGAAAATGGAGAAACTATTTAATGTAAATATGTAAATTCTTTTAGGGGTTCTTTTGAAGACTATATACAATTGATCTATTTGCAAAATTCCTAGACTTAATTAAAAAGATGCCTAATGCATTATAATTTCTAAGTGTAGAGAGCATAGGAGACAAACTTAAATAGAAAAAATGTGCTACAACACCAAATAATTTTTATAGTCTCAATTAAAACGATTACATTTATATAGAGGTCTTAGACAATACAAGAAAATTATAAAAAACAATTAACTGAAATATAACTGTCTTGCAACTAATATTTTAACCAACTAATAACCTACTAGAAACCACCCGGATATTCTAATGGGAGAAATTACAACTCAAACGCTCCCCTTTAATTTCTACCACATATTCTTTTGCATTTATCATTCCCAAATTCCTTTTTTGTTTTCTCTTCTCAACTCTCTTTCCAATGACAATACTTCAATTTCTTCATTCGACAACTTCACATACCTTCACACTTTCTTTCATGATTTCTCTATCAACAGTTGCTTTTCCTTTCACTGATGCTTCAAATCCTATAGATTCAGGTGTGAAACACTTGTTTTCCTCAACACCTCCCTTTGAGCTACACTGCTTGTGCTCAGGGATCCTATCTTTAGCTAGCTCTACTGGCTTTATCCACACAAATACAGAATATTATTCATCTTCTTACTATCTTAACAACTTCGCATTCCTCCTCATTTTCAAATGTCCTCCTTCAAACTACTTTTTGAAACTGCGAACCAAATTTCAGTGCCCCTTCTTATCTATCAGGGACTTCCGTAGTTGACCTTTTTTTGCAGAGAGATTCTTTGCTTTAGACTGTGAGAAAACTTTCCTTGTGGCTTTCATCAGTCAAACGGGTGAGTTTCTTTATCAAATCTACAAATGCAACTATTACCTAAATACTTCTACGCATTCTACTTTGTAACTGCTACCTTAGAGCCGCGGCTCAAAATAAAACCCTCCTTCAAACACTCAGCTAACTTATTTAGATCGAATTTTGCTTGTTAACAAGACTCCATTCATGGAAAAACTTCATTGATTTTCTTTTTCTAATGGCTTGGGAAACATTTGCTTCACTTGCAGCAATAGAAAATACATTTAACCAAATCTGCTTACCACGTTAGCTCTTCTTTGACTGGTGAGTTGTGACTCCTTTCTCTAATTTCACACTGCGGTGGCTCGTCTTCTCCAAATATCCTTTGAATGGCAGCGATGATTGGTGGGCGACTTTTACTTCTGCGACTATCCTGCCTTACAACAGCTTGCTCTTAGCTGTGGCAGTTTTTTTTAAAACTAAAAACAACGCCTCTTCATTGGCTAGCAGCTAATAACCCTGTAATCTATGCTTACAATACAACAATCATGCACGACTATCTCCTTTTGTTGGCTCTGCACTCTGGCAGTATTATATTGCTCTTCCCAACTTTTCCTCCAACTGCCCCTCCCAATACTCTCGATATTTTATCCTATCTTTGTTTTGTTCCTTAGCAACTAAACGCTCCCCATATTAACAATGGTATCATGGCGCCACCCAAATTCACTCTTATTCTTTTTTCCAACGCAATTCTTGATCACGTCGACTTTTGAATTCAATTTTGAATGCCAATTTAATTGGCCTTATTCGTCGAGCTTGCATCAATTTTCTCTCTCTGAAGCGGTTCTTCTCTTCTACAGTCTTTGAAGCCACATATGTCTTTTTGTTATGGCCTGCCAGAGATAGCGCAACCTTCTATCCTCTTCTTTGCAGCATTGACTCCACCCATTCCAAACTGCAGGCTCCTTGGCTGCGACTAGGCTAATCTCCAACGATCACAACTTGATTTCTGCTCTCCCTTTGCCTCTCAGATCTGCAATGATCTATTTCAAACCCTTAATTTAACCAGCTCTTCTTTTATTAACAACCACCTTTCTCTTACCCTAGCTCTGATACTACATGTTGGGAGAGCAGAGGAGACAAACTAAAATAGCAAAAATATGCTACAACACCAAATAATTTTAATCGTCTCAATTAAAACGATTACATCTGCCTCATTATATAGAGGTCTTAGAAAATTCTAAAAACTAATTAACTGAAATATAACCGTCTCCCAACTAATATTTTAACCAACTAATAATCTACTAGAAACTACCCGAATATTCTAACAAGAGAAATTACAAATCCAACAAAATCTCCAAAATTCAAACTTAAAATAAAACCAGTGAGTCTACAGAAGGAATATTTTAAGTTATGCATCTAACTACTGATTTATTTTGTTAAATGTGTAGTCATTTGTATTATCAACGGTCATTTATGCCGAGTTGTTCACAATGTAATGCCTAGGGCAGATCTGGCATTGCATTGTTTACATGAACGTACACACTGAGCGAGGTAATTGAAGAGTGTGCACCAACTCCTAAGTTCTATGGAGCTCCAAGCTCTTTCCAATTAATTTGTAAAAAAAAAAAAATTGTTGGATCTAGTGTTTTTTAATTAAATTATGTAATTTTTTATTTTCAGTTCAATAATTTTGTATAATCATCATATTTTTAAATTCTAATTTTCTTAATAAATTGTTTTTTTTATGTCTATTTATATTTTTAAATCATATATCTACATTACTCTCATATTTGGAATCCCAAATTTGATTTGGAAATTAGTAAAATGAAAAATTAATTTCAATAAGATGTAATATACTCTTAAATTCCTTAAGGAATTACTTCATATGAAAATTAGATTTCATAATATAAATGCTTAGTATAAATTATATTTCAAAATAAAAAATATAGCTACAGATGATTATAAATTAAATAAAAAATAGTATCAAGGATATTTTTATAAAATTAATTTATTGTTTATAATGATATAAAATATTTATAATAAATTTAAAACAATAAATATTTTTATTATTCAATTGTTTTGAAGTTTATTATATATTGTTTAATATATTCTTTAACATTTTTTATGAACAAAGTTAAAGTAATTGACTTATAATTTTAACATATATCTTTATAAAAAATATTTACACATACTTTCTATAAATAACATAAAATTATAGGTCCAGGGGATAGGTCTAGTCTTTCCCTGTCCCTTGGTATCGAGTTTATAGGAGGGCTACCCAATTCTTGCAATATAAAAAAATTAACATTTAAAATTATAAATTAAAATTACACTTGATATGTAATTTTGTTGTTTCCTTTATGTTAAACATAAAGGAAACAACGAAATAGAGCTTACATAACAAATGTGTTACTGCTCAGCAAAATTCTAATATCAAAGTATTTTTCTTTCCAATTTAGATCAAATTACACTCTTTTACAATGCTCCAACATGGACATTTTCATCAAAGTTAAAAAGTTACAAAATTACATCATATATGCGGGACTAGCTTACAACATATATATAACATGTAACAATGTTATGTTATTGACATCAATTATCCGTCTACAACATGTGCAACAACCTTTTCTCACTTTTATATAATGCCCATTGGGCTTATTAAGTCTGTAGCTATCCTTTCTTGACTTTCAATTTTTGCATTTAGTTTTATGGTTGAGTGCCATAACTCTCTTGTATTTCTAGATCTCTATATAATAGATGCCCTGCCTCTCATCTTAGTAAGGAAATTTGGGGCTTTTATGTAATTCCTTGTTTTGTGATCAGCAGATCACTTTGTTTGTCTATTTTTCCTTCATCTGGTATCAGAGCCAGTTCAAGATAAATCCACTAGTTATTTTTGGAGATTGAGAAGAGATCAAGGTGCAACTCATCTCAATTGAGGCAAAGCCATTATTGGAAGTGTTGATTGAAGATTGCAACAATATTTACCCAGTCAAAGGAAATTGTTGTGTGTGTTATGTGTTGTCTGTAGGTTTAAAGGAGGTCCATTGCTGTGCGTGTTCTGTGCTCTTTGCAGGATGAAAGGAAGTTGAAAGGAGGTCCGTGTGAAGAGGCGTATATGCTGCAATAGGAGAGTTGGTTGCAGGCTGTATGTTTTTTTTGCCTGTGTCAAAACAACATCCAAACTGCCAAAGAGGAGAGTAGCATGTGAAAGTTACTTCAATTCCTTTGTTTCCGACAAAAGTCTTCATTATTTTTATTTGAATTACCCTCCTTTCTTATAAGCTATGTTAGGAAGAATTTAAAAGGCTTAATCTTTCTAAGGCCAGGTGAAAAGTAGGTTTTAATTTGAGGAAAGATTTAAAAAAAAAAGATCTTTATAAAATAATTTAAAACAAGAATTTTAAATTATGATTTGAAATTTAATATTTTATTTTGAGATCTACTTTAGTATTTGTATGAGAAAATGATGTATTGAAGAATAAGAATTTTCTTAGAGGTTTATCAAAAAAGTGTTGTTTTTTGTAAAGTGAATATTGTGTAATTAAGTGTAATATCGGTTGCAACCGATACTTAATGATTGAAAAATCAATATAATATAAATATATTTTTTGCGTGGATCCTATTTGAAAGGACAGGGAGAGTATCCATTTGCAAATATCTCTCTAGGTTTTTTGTGTTGAGTCGTTGAGTTATTGTGCACATTTCTCTTATGGAAAATATGGCAGGAAATGTTATGTCTAACTTTACATATTGGTGTACTAGGATGCAAAGCCTACTCAAATCCAAAGATTTGTCAGAACTAGATACAACTTCATTTAATGCATTAAATGATCAACAAAAAAGAGAATACAAAACAAATGTGAAGAAGGATAATGAAGCCTTATTTCTGGTTCAAGGTGCAATTAATCAAGCAATTTTTCCTAGGATAAGTGGTGCTAGTCATTCTTAGCAAGCATGGAAAATACTGAATAATGCATATCAAGGTGCACAAACTGCAAAATTACAGACAATGAGGAAAACTTTTGAAAATGTAAAGATGACTACTAGTGAATCTGTGAATGAATTTCTAACAAAGGTAGAAGGTCTAGTGAGTCAAATGAAAGTTTTAGGGGAAGATGTAGATGACAAGCATGTCATTGAGAAATTTTTAAGGAGTTTGATTTCTACATTTGATGGTGTGGTTTCTACAATTGAGATTTCCAAAGATCTCACAACTATGCACATAGATGAAGTAAGTGGAATATTGTTAAGTGGTGAAGAAAGGATGAAAAGTAATGAAGAAGGTCTAGAACAAGTGTTTTCCTCTAAAGCAAGCATAAGAGGAAAAAGAAACATAATTTTTAAGAATCAAAATAAAAATGAATACAAAGGTGAATCTAGAAATTTTAGAGGAAGAGGTAATAGTTTCAGAGGAAGAGGTCGAAACAATGGGGGAGTCTATGATAAAAATAATGTCCAATGCTTTCATTGCAATAAGTTTGGACACTATGCATCAGATTGTTGGATTAAATAAGGTGAAACAAGAAAAGGAAATGCTCATAGTATTGTTGAAAATAAACAAAATTTGTTTATTTCTTGCTTTAATGCAAATGCTAGTGAAAATAATGTATGGTATATTGATTCTGGATGTTCTTCACATATGATATTTGTAGACATGGAAAATGTACAATTCAATCTGACGTGCTTAATCCTGATTACTAACGACATTTCCTCCTAAATCATACTCTAAGCTTATCATCACCTTTTGTCTCTTGATTAAATAAATCATTATTTATTTGATAAAGTATTTCTCCTATGTTGATTAAATTAATCAATTTAATTTAATTAACCTTATATCTCTATTTATTTACATAATTCATTTTATTTAAATAAAGTCTCTAAAGTATTCTTATTAAATTGAGTAAATTAAACCTTATTTAATTTAATCTAACATTATTCCCTTTAGTTAAATAAATCAAATCATTTATTTAATTAATCCTTTTCTTCTCAATTCTTGATTTAAATCAACTCATAAATTTGAGTCAAAATTGTCAAATCATCTAATCTCTCATTAAATTGATCAAATCTTGATTAATTTAATCTCAATCACTAAAATCCTCTAGAGAATGCAACTTGCACAATGAAAATAGATTTAATTCATTTATTAAATCTCTATTTTCTCTCAACATGGCATAAAAGGGGAATATTCCCTCAAATTTGAATTCAAAGTCCAAGTGGACTTGTACATCCAACAAGGCATTCACTCCTCTTACATATCCTTGTGCATTGAGCCAAGTGACATTAACTCCATTTATTTCTCCCTCCAACATGTCACATTCAAATTTCAAATTTGAATCTCATAGCATTTATCATGCACATTGACCAAAATGTGCTCATTCCTCCTCCAATCACATTTGGACAAGTGACCTCTTCTCATTGGCTGGTCTTTTATCCCACATTCATCCAAATCCATCATTCTTCCAATTTGGGAATCTATAAATAAGAGACTCTTCCTTTGATTCTAACATCCACAACTTGAGTAAACTTACTCTACTCAACTTCATCCTCAATGCAAGATTTTAGCAAAGTTATTTGCAAGATTTCTTAAGGAATCACATTGTTCTTCACCATCAAAGTGGATCAATCACTCATCAAATCACAAAGCTTACAAAGGAGATGGGAAAGGGCCAATTTCGACACATCAATTAGCAACAACTCCCCCATGGGATCAAGAGTTTGCTTGCTTAATTAAGATTTACTTGCATTTTTATAGTTTGTTCTTCATTTTCCTAGTTTGAGTAATAGCAAATGGATTTCATGGGGAATCCTTCTTTCATATTACATTTTGATCTAATAACATGTTTGTTTGTTGTGTTTGTGCAGGTATGAAACCAAGGGTTCACATTTTGGCACCAGAAGGAGGGCTTGAACAAATTCTAATCACTTTTTTTTTTTTGAAAAATCGACGTTTTTCTGTTTCTTTTGTAGATCCTAGGAAATTGCGCTACATACAAGCCTGTGGCACTATAGTGCACCGCTTCCATAGGCGCGACGCTATATCGCATTGCTCAAAATCCAAACTACATCGCACTTGCTTCCCGCGCCAGTTTTTTAAATTTCCAAACTCTGTCACGGATTTGCGAGTCCAAACTTCACCACACCCAGTCCCACGGCATTGTATTGCACCACTTTTAGAGGCATGGTGCTATATTGCACCACACTTTTCTTAAACAACACCGCAACTGCTTTCCCGCATTAAAATTTTCAAAATTTTAAAACTCTGCCATGGATTTCCAAGTCGCAAACTTTGTCGCGTGCTAAACTCCACCACACCAGAACTCTCTATTTCTTTAGAGTGCCGCTTCTATTGCAAACTGCGCCACACCCGCTAACTGCACTGCTGAAAAATAGTCAAAAATTCAAATTGATTTTTTTTTAACATGTGCCTTTTCGGGTTTTTAGATTTTTGAATTATTGACCTGTTTGTTGTTTCTCTACTCTTTGGTTTTTATCATCTTGCAGGTTAGGACAAGGAAGAAAGAAAAATGGAAGGTTACACCAAGGCATCATTCCCATCTTATATAAAGTGTTTTTGAAAACTATAGTGTTGTTTAACACTTTAGAGATTTATTAATCTTTTTTCAAGGGATTTGTTACCTTCCATGCCTTAGAAAACACGACTTTTTCTTTTGTGTTTTAAAAGGAACAACGCAAATTTCTTTTTTCAAAAGTTTGCAAAAGGGCTTAAAAAGAACCCTAGAAACAATCTACTAGATTTGGTTTAAGGTTTAAAAATTGAACAAGGCAACTTCCACATTTAAATTTGGTGCTCTAAAAAGAATTCATTTTTCTTTGTGGGATTAAAATGAACAAGTGCTATTTTGTTTTGTAATTATTTATTCAAGTTAATATCATCAAAAGGGTGTATATGCTTCTCTCACGCCTCACGACAATCTTGAGAATCAATTTTTTTTTTGGTGATCTTAAGTCAAATAAAATAATTGCCTCCACATTTCATTTTTGGAATTAAAATTGAACACAACATGTAAGTGTGAGAACGGTATATTGCGAGTGTTCTCCCTTTGTTTTTAAACGAAGGTTGATTGAACTACGGGATATGCTAGCTTGCTATTGTTTATCTTAGAGGGTCTGCCTTGTGGGAAAAATTAATCACCCAAGGGAACGACCCAACCGGGAACACGCTAAAGCCAAGCGACTTCCAACTGGTATATAAGTCTGGATTCTTGAGGAGAGTTCAAGAATAATGAGGATTATTCTGACGAGAAGGGAAACAATGGTCTATCGCCGCATGGATAGTCCCCCATGAACAGAATGCCCGTATTAAAACCCTTGTTTAGAAAAGGCCAAAATCCTTAACTATTTGTTGGTGCTAAAGGTCATGTCCTTTGAAGTCGTCCCACATATACATGTGATTCTATTGTAGAGATGAAAAGTATGCCATGGGAGATTCATGGGTACTGATGCTTACCTGACCTGGGAAGCGAGTGCACTATAAGGGGGAGCCTATGTGGTCAAGCATCTAATCATCCACACTAAATATGCACAGCTGGATTCGGCCAAGTGGGAACCCAACAAATACTATCTTTTTAGCCTAGGGTTGTGCATGTTATTGAAATCAAAACACCTTACTTGGTTCTAAAACATTGAGGAACAAACATTCACAAAAAGATTTGAAATTTCAAACCCTTTGAGGAATCTAAGTGCTCTTGCTTTCCCTAGGGATTATATCCTTAGAGGTATCTAAGTACTTAGGTTTAATCATAATTTGTTTCCACCAAATTCAAGACTAGGAAACCTTTGCCTTGATTTCCACATAATGCACTTTGTGGGATGAAAGAAAAATTAGGACATTGTACATTTAGTTTGAAACATAATCAAGAAGGTGTTTGTGGTAAAAAGAACCAAACCTAAGCAAGATAAAAGACAATTGAACCACACATGTGCTTGGTCTCTTTTGGGTCATTGGGTTTTCATGCCAACATTGGTCTTTTGGTTTGAACCACTTTTAGGGTAAAATATGTTCTTCATTACCTTGGTCTTCTAAGAAGGTCCTCGTAGGGTCATCTAGGATCAAGTCAAACACTTCACCCATCCCTCAAACATCAATCACATCCCATCTCACCAACAACTTTTGGAAACTTGGAAACATCACTTATGCTATAATTTTAGGAAAAATTAACATCACCTTTTTGGCTTAACACACCTAGCCAAATTACCCTCTTGTGTGTGAGTTTACTCTAGGATAACACAACTTCCTAGAGTTTACAAGTACATTATCACCTTGTTTGACTTAACACACATAGTCAAACTATACTCAATCAAAATCAAATCAAAACAAGTCCTAAAGTCTAGCATTGATCCAAAGTTCCTAAAAGTTCAAACACACATATCATTCACCCCTTTCATCCTTCATCTCATCATTGGTCCTAAACCCCTCAGAGGTCAACAAGGTCAAAACACAAGTAGAACATGGAATAGAAACCTGATTCATACATCGTGAGTAGTCCAATTCAACCAAACTATCCAAGTCTTACAATGCCAATTGATTTTCAAAACTTTCATTTTTACAATCCATACATTGGATCATTATCTCCTATAAACCTCAATGGTACAACAAATGTGAGTTTTACCAATCTAAATTTTGGAACACCTTTCCCTTTGGTAGATTTAAATCAAAGTCAAAAATTACAAATCTATCAACCAAACAATCGAGTCATGAGCCTTCCCCCTTTACTAGCCATCAATCAATCGAATCTGAGAAACACTCTAATCATAAACCAAAACATCATATCAAATCCTCCCATTTTTCTATCGATATCGCAACAACAGATGACAACCATCCAAGCAACCCCAACGGTCAAAACCATTCCCAATCCACCACCACCACCACCAAAACACAACATGGAAAATTCATTCTCCATTATGTTGCAAGCCGCTCGAGAAGTTTCCCGCCAAAAGGCACTCCAAAACCAACAAGCTACACAACTAGATGCTCAACAAGCATAAGCACAATTAGTCGCCCAACAAGTTGCACAAGCTACACAAGCCACACAAGCCACACAAGTAGCCCAGCAGGCACAGGCTCAAGCTCAAGCCCAGCACCAGGCTTGACAGGTGCAAGCACAATACCAGGCACAATTGCAAGCAATCCATCAACACGTGTATCAACAAGTCCAACAAAAAACATTGTTGGCACAACAACAACATGACCAACAACAAGCATTGTTGGCTCAACAACAAACACAAGCATTACTCGCTCAACAAAGGTTGCAACAGATTCCCACCATAATCATTAACATAATCCATGATCCTTCGACCAATGATCATGTTGAAAATGTCTCTACATCACCTAATGAGTTAGAGGACATATCTCAAGAATTGATTCCAAAGCATGATCAACATCTTTCACCAAGGTCTAGCAATGATCCTTTCCAAAAAATATGGACATCCTTTGACCTCATGACATTTGAGCAACTTCCTATGCCTAATGAAGACATCCAAGAACCCTTTATAAGTAATCCATTCTTTGAAGTTGACCCATGTCAAGAACTTGATCCAAAGCATGTCGAAAGCAATTACGAAATCATTCAAGATCAAGAATTTGTATCTCCAAGCTACTAAAATGATATAATAGACACCCTCCTATCTATACAAGATGATCAAATCCATATAAAACATACTCCTACATCTACCCATGAGATGCTTTCCTTGGATGGAAATGTAGATGATCTTCATTCAAAACAAGATTCCTTTACTCCTAACATTATTACACAAAAAGAGCAGGTTATTGATTCCTACAGTCAAATTGAATTGTCAACATCAGGATTAGATATATCCCAAATTCAGACTGAGGACATCATGTATGAAGATATCCAACATTATCCACTCAAGGAAATAGGTCAGAATGAATAGGATATTCTAGAGTCAACAAAGCAGCAAATTGAAATAACATCATTTGCAGTGGTCATTTGTCAGAGAATGCATTCTAAACAAGACATCTCAAAACAAGGAGAATCAAAGAACAAAGGTACTACTATCACCATACTGGGGGCAACTTCATCTCAAGAAAACGTCAACATAGGGGGCACAAATAATCCTTATGATGAAACCAATGAAAATACTACAACCCACCACGTCATGAATCTTCATCCACCCATCACCCCATCCATGAATTGGGACCAACATCAAAAGGGATATTTGAATCAAGGCATGAAAAATATTATCAAAGAAGAACAAGCTAAGAAACATATCAGACAAATCAAATAGATATGGATACCAAAAAATACAAAGAAAGATTATCGCTATCAAACTCCCTTAGTCAAAGAAACTATGGGGCAAAATCAAAAAGGGAAAAGTATCCATCAAAGATGTCTACAAAGGAAAAAGTAGGCTTCTCAAGCAACATAAAAGGTATATCGAGCTATTGGTCCTAATTCAATGCATACTTCCGTATCCACTCATCATTTCTCATCTTCCCAAGTTTGGAGACTCAAAGATTCTAAACTATCAACCAATCCATCTTATATTCCTAAACACACAACTCCATCCACACCTCCCTGCATGATATCCAATACTCACATTGACCATGTTTTTGCAACGACCCTTCATCATAAGGATTTAGAAGGCACTCTATCGCGATGTGCGCACAAAGAAAAAGCTAACTCGGGTTTTAGCAAAGCAGATAAGGATTTTCAAATGCTGCTTTCAAGTGCACGTATCTTGGAAAAACAACTTCTTCAAGTAGGATACTGATGGAATGTTATGACAAAAGCATCAATTTTAGTAGTACTAGATGATTCAACATCGGCTTAAAATCTCTCAAAAAATTACAAAAAAATCAAAAATATAACAAATATAAAAAAATCAGAAAAATGATTGAAAACAGTAAAGAAAAAAATCATCCTCTAGTGAAAACCACTTCGGTTGCGCTTTGGACAAGTACCACGATGAAAAATTGGCAAACAAGAACCATGTGTAGAATCGAGCATCTATGTGCACCATTCAGGGGAAAGTATCTTATCACATCCCCAATAAAGCCATCATTCGATCCATATCATATGTTCATCCACAAACCATTTAACCAACCCACTGCCATCTATCTACCTTATCTTGATCGTGACAAAGTTTGGTACACACTTTATACTTGCTTATGGTAGACATCTTGACATGGGTCATTTTCATTGATCATATTTAGCCTAATGTTATATGAGCCTTGAAGCATTATCCAAATGAGCATCCTCTGTTCGAACAATTTATCTTATTGCAAGATAATCCTTTGCATCCTTTGCATGCTTGTCCTATCTATCCATCCATCTATCCAAGAATCTACCCATGGCCTTTCAAACATTGCTAGACACTGGGGGCAGATATTTACATCTTGCTTCAAGAATAAATCTTGATATATATCCTCTAGCTTATGTGGTGATTCAAAAATTTGCAAACGTGAAATCAAATTGGTCAAGAATTTGTGAGCCAAAATCCAAATCACTAGCCCATGGCATATTTTGACAAGACGATGTTCCTTATCAAGCTTTATCTTTTGTCGAACATCAATCTGAACAATCAATATCAGTCGCATCTAACTTGCACTTCAGTGTCACATCAAATCACTCAAACAAATCTTATTCCAAGCCAAGCCTCCAAATCTTGATCAATCGAATCCAATTAATTATCACCTTGTTTGACTTAACACACTTTGTCAAACTACCCTCGTGTGCACGATTTTACTCTAGGATAACACAACTTCCTAGAGTTTACAAGTGCATTATCATCTTATTTGAGTTAACACACTTAGTCAAATTATCCAATCCATCATCAACTTGTTTGACTTAACACACTTAGTCAAACTACCCTCTCATTTATGAGTTTACTCTAGGATAACACAACTTCCTAGAGTTTACGAGTGCATTATCAATTTTGTTTGACTTAACACACTTAGTCAAACTATCAATCCATCAATCTGATTAATCAACCTTAGCTTGGTTTTCAAAAAAATCCCAAAATAGAGCACTGAGATCATCACATATCCACATCCAAGTCATCAAAATCATGAGAAAATCCAAAAACATTCAAATCATTCAAAATCTAAAAGATGTCAAAATCTGAAAAATAAAAAATAGAGTCATCCTACCAAACTATGTCGTCTCTAAGCTTGAACGTAGGCGAGGTTGATCTTTGATCATCCCCCGAGACATTTTGGGTCAGTAATTTAGGTGTTCATCGCAATAGCAATCCGTTTGCCCATATTTTTCATATTTAAGGTCAGTCCTTTAAGCGTTTGTCGCAATGGCAATCCGTTTGCCCATCTATTTCACATTTTAGGTCAGTCCTTTAGGCATTTGTCGCAATGGAAATCCGTTTTCCCATCTCATCATTGAGTCAATTGTTGTCTGAACTATGTTGTCTCTGAGCTTTAACATAGGCAAGGCCATCCTTGATTGGCCCTTGAGACACAAAATACCAAAAAAATTGTAAAATCTCAAAAATACCAAAAAATAGCCTCAAAACATTTGAAAAATGCAAAATGGTGCATCCATTTCATATCGCTTTCACCCATAATAATCATCATTCCTAATAAATCATCGTCATCTTCATCCTTTGGTGATTCAATCGGAAGCAAATATAGCAGATTGAAAAGCGAACACCTAATCGTTAGAAGTCTCAAGTCTAAGTCAGTAAGCAAGCAAGTTGATCAACTTGGAGTATCAATAGATTATCACCCAATCAGTCTCACCAAAACCCTAATCACATGTCCTAGGATGAATCCTTCCCATGATGTACATAAGCATCAGGTACCTCGTAGTAGTTTACCCTTGGTTGGCGATATGAAAAAAATTAGCTTGTTTGTTTACTTTCTTTGGTCTTTTTGACTTATCTTATTTTGCGCTCATTCCAATGACCTCTCAATGATGCCTAAACAAAACAGGTTTAGAGAGAAAGGAATGGGGCAATGATCATTATCTTTTTTATCTATTTTGCTTGTTGGATATTCTTGTAAAATAACTTGGCGAATACTTTCTTTGTTAGGTTCGTCCTAGCAAGGTTTTCGTATGTCAGGTGTGAACAAGAATACTCTTATCTGATTTTCGAGTCAAATTCCATCACACTAGGTACAAATCCATCCCGGTTCTTTATACCTTGATGCATCGTACCTACGTGTGTTATCAATCATAAAGTAATTGGCCCTTTGAAAATCCCAACTCCTGGTAAGCAAAACATCATCGTCATTCATAGTGTAGACTTGTGTGGATCCTCCTTCCATCCATCTTATTCTTCTTATTCTTCTTCTATCTTTACTAACATTTCTATCTAAAGTAGGTATGAGATCTCAAAATATACATGAGGCTACCCATGGCCGATGAATGTCTATACATCATAAGAATTGTCTACATCAAATAATTATCTTTCGTCCTTTGATCAATAGAACCACTCCTCTCGCATTTTATCGTTATATCAATCGGAAAATTAACATTTCCGCCCGATCTCTCGAGGGGGCAGAATACCAACATAATCCTTCTGCTAAGGCAACAGTGGGGCATTCATAAAAATGCTAAAAAAATTGAACTTTGATCACAACAATTTATTCTTTGAATCAATGCAACAAGTACATTGCTTCGAAGAGGGGCAAAATGTAGACATGGAAAATGTGCAATTCAATCTGACGTGCTTGATCTTGATTACTAACGAAATCTCCTCCTAAATAATACTCTCAACTTATCATCACCGTTTGTCTCTTAATTAAATAAATCATTATTTATTTGATTAAGTATTTCTCCTATGTTGATTAAATTAATCAATTTAATTTAATTAACCTTATATCTCCATTTATTTAAATAATTCATTTTATTTAAATCAAGTCTCTAAAGTCTTCTTATTAAATTGAATAAATTAAACCTTATTTAATTTAATCTAACATTATCCCCTTTAGTATCAAATCATTTATTTAATTAATCATTTTCTTCTCAATTCTTGATTTAAATCAACTCATAAATTTGAGTCAAAATTGTCAAATCATCTAATCTCTCATTAAATTGATCAAATCTTGATTAATTTAATCTCAATCACTAAAATCCTCTAGAAAATGCAACTTGCACATGAAAATAGATTTAATTCATTTATTAAATCTCTATTTTCTCTCAACATGGCATAAAAGGGGAATATTCCCTCAAATTTGAATTCAAAATCCAAGTGGACTTGTACATCCAACAAGGCATTCACTCCTCTTACATGTCCTTGTGCATTGAGCCAAGTGACATTAACTCCATTTATTTCTCCCTCCAACATGTCACATTCAAATTTCAAATTTGAATCTCATAGCATTTATTATGCACATTGACCAAAATGTGCTCATTCCTCCTCCAATCACATGTGGACAAGTGGCCTCTTCTCATTGGTTGGTCTTTTATCCCACATTCATCCAAATCCCTCATTCTTCCAATTTAGAAATCTATAAATGAGAGACTCTTCCTCTCATTCTAACATCCACAACTTGAGTAAACTTACTCTACTCAACTTCATCCTCAATGCAAGATTTTAGCAAAGTTATTTGTAGGTGTTATCAAGGAATCACATTGTTCTTCACCATCAAAGTGGATCAATCACTCATCAAATCACAAAGCTTACAAAGGAGTTGGGAAAGGGCCAATTTTGACACATCAATTGGCACCAACTCCCACATGGGATCAAGAGTTTTCTTGCTTAATTAGGATTTACTTGCATTTTTATATTTTGTTCTTCATTTTCCTAATTTGAGTATTAGCAAATGGATTTCATGGGGAGTCCTTCTTTCAGCTTGCATTTTGATCTAATAACATGTTTGTTTGTTGTGTTTGTGCAGGTATGAAACCAAGGGTTCACAACATCTAATGAGCATTTATTTGTCAATTTGGATGAAAAACATCAAAGTACGGTAATACTAGGAGATAATCAATCTCATGGAAGCAAAGGTAAAGGTACAATTGCAGTTACAACAAAATATGGTGAAGTTAAACATATCAATGAAACACTATTGGTTCCAGCCCTCAAAAAGAATTTGTTGTCCGTTGGACAAATGCTAGAACAAAATTATCAAGTGAATTTTGATAAGAATGAATGCATAATAAGAAATAAGTTAAAAAGGAATGCAATTGTTGCAAGACCAAGGATGACAGGTGATAGGATGTTTTCTCTTCATTTCACTCATGGAAACTAAGCATTGAGGTATAGTGAAATGAATGAAAGTAAAATTTGGCACCAAAGATATGGTCACCTCAATTTTAGTGGGTTAATCTTACTCAAGAGATTCAAAATGGTTGAAGGTCTACCTTTCATTGAAAATACAAAAGAGGTGTGTGAAGAATGTGTTGTGGGGAAACAACATAGAGTTAGCTTTCCAATTGGTAAATCTAGTAGAGCTAAGCATCATCTGGAGATAATCCATATGGATTTGTGTGGTCCTATGGAAACACCTTCTTTGAATAAATCTAAGTATTTTCTAACCTTCATTGATGATTACTCAAGAAAAACTTGGGTATATTGTTTGGTTTGAAAATCAGAACTGTTTGAAAAATTTGTAGAATTCAAGAGGTTGGCTGAAAAACAAAGTGGTAAGTACATCAAAGTGATAAGGTCAGATAATGGAGGTAAGTACAAATCAAATCAGTTTCTAGATTTTTGCAAAAATCATGGAATCAAGAGAGAGTTCACTACTTCCTACACTCCACAACAAAATAGAGTTGCTAAAAGGATGAATAGGAAAATTGTTGAAATGGAAAGGAGCATGATGAAAGAGAAGAACTTAGATAAAATTTATTGCGTAGAAGCAGTATGCACAATAGTGTATCTTCTAAATAGAAGTCCTACAAAAGAAGTTAAGGGAATGACTCCTGAACAAGCATGGTCTGGGATAAAGCCAAGTGTTAATCACTTGAGAGTATTTGGTTGTGTTTCTTATGCACATATACCAAAAGAGAAAAGGTCTAAGTTAGATGATAAAGGCCTAAAATGTATTTTTATTGGGTATGGATATGAAAATAAAGCATGTATCTATTGTATGACCCAATAGGAAAGAAGCTTGTTTAGTAGAGATGTGCTATTGAATGAAGCAACAGAATATAGCAAGGATAATGAAACAAAGGGAAAATAGATAATTATTGATGAGGTTGAAGAAGGAGAAGAAGATGAAAATGAACCTGAGTCTTCTAGTACAGGAGCAAGAAAGTATCAAAAATATCAAAGAAGGACAAAAAAGAATCATCCATCAACTCTTATGTTAGATTCAAATTTTGAGAAAATGACAACAAGATCACAAGCAAAAGTGAATTATGCTTTGATGACTCAAATCATGGAAAGTAATGAACCACAAACATTTGAACAAGCTCAAGAAAAAGAAGAGAGGGTTGAAGCAATGCATAGTGAGATAGAAACAATTGAAAGGAATGACACATGGGATTTGGTTCAACTACCTCCTGGTAAGGAAATTGTTGGTACAAGATGGGTGTATAAAACCAAGTATAAATCTGATGGAAGCATTGATAAGCATAAGGCTAGATTGGTGGCCAAAGGATACACTCAACATGAAGGTATTGATTACACTGAAACATTTGCACCTATAGCACGAATGGATACTATCAGATTGGTTTTGGCTTTGGCAGCTCAACAGATTTGGATAGTTTATCAAATGGATGTAAAGAGTGCTTTTTTGAATGGATATATTGATGAGGAAGTGTATGTTTCTCAACCTATAGGTTTTGAAATACCCTCTAAAGAGCATTATGTTTACAGATTAAAGAAGGCCTTGTATGGTCTTAAGAAAGCACCAAGAGCATGGTATTCAGGGATAGACTCGTACCTACAACAAAAAGGTTTCTTAAGAATTCAATAAGATCCGAATCTTTACATTAGGATCTCAACTAAGGATGTTTTTTTCTTAGTTCTCTATGTTGATGATCTTATCTACACTGGGAAAAATTTAGATTTATTTTCAGAGTTTAGAGCAGCTATAATTGTTGAATTTGAGATGACAGATTTGGGATAGATGCACTATTTTCTTAGTATAGAAGTATGGAAAAACAAAGATGAAATATTCATCTCTCAGAAAAAATATGCTTCAAACATCCTACAGAAACTTTAGATGAATAGAACTGCAAACCAATTGCAACACCCATTGAAGCTAGACTTAAGTTGTCTAACTTGGATGTGTCGGATTCAGTGGACCCCACTATATACAGACAATTGATTGGTAGTTTGATCTACTTAACTACTACTTGACCAAATATCACATATGCACTGAGCTTGGTATCTAGGTTCATGTCAGAACCTAAGCAAACACATTGGAATGCACTTAAGAGAATTCTTAGATATGTCAGAGGGACATTGAGTTACGGTCTTAGATTTCAGCATTCAGAGGATAGTAGGTTGATTGGCTATATAGATTTAGATTGGGCAGGTTCCATAGATGATTGAAAGTCTACTTTAGGCTATAATTTTAGTATTGGTTCTGTAGTATTCTCTTGGAAGTCCAAGAGACAATCTACCATATCACTTTCTATAGCAGAGGCAGAGTATAAAGCTGCAACATTTGCAACATGCCAAGCAGTGTGGTTGAGATGACTATTGGAGGATTGGCACCAGATACAGAATGGACCTACTTTGTTGTATTGTGACAACAAGAGTGCTATACAAATGACTAAGAATCCAGTGTTTCATAGCAGGACCAAACACATTGAGATTCAATAGGGATTGATCGAGATTGTGTACTGTAGTACAGAGGATCAAATAGCAGATACCTTCACGAAGCCTCTAGCTCGTGAAAGGTTTGAGACACTTAGAGATCTTCTCCAAGTTCTTCCCAATGGTCATTATGGGGGAGAACGACAACAATTATCTGTCTACAGCATGTGCAACAACCTTTTTTGACTTTTATATAATGCCCATTGGGCTTATTATGTCTGTAGCTATCCTTTCTTGACTTTCAGGTTTTGCATTTAGTTTTATGGTTGAGTTATTGGTCATTATGGTTGTGTGCCATAACTCTCTTGTATTTCTGGATCTCTATATAATATATGCCCTGCCTCTCATCTTATTAAGGCAATTCGGGGCTTTTATGTAATTGCTTGTTTTGTGATTAGCAGATCACTTTGTTTGTCTATTTTGCCTTCAGTTATAACTATATTGCAAATAATGCTAAATCTTTATCACCATCCATTGTTACCACCCTTGAACCCACTTTCCTTTGC
Organism: Sequoiadendron giganteum; assembly: GCA_007115665.2. NCBI lineage: Eukaryota > Viridiplantae > Streptophyta > Pinopsida > Cupressales > Cupressaceae > Sequoiadendron > Sequoiadendron giganteum. The sequence goes on along the minus strand of CM021101.1, from coordinate 70,476,006 downwards.
TATAAATTTCATGTTAACCAAAGTTTCTTCTACTTCATGATTAGTTACAACATGTCTCTCTTCCATGGAGTTGCTGCTATATGCCCCTCTCGCTTTATTCTTTGCTCCATCTTTTAGTTCTTCATAAAAATCCTAAAGTTCTCTTAGGAAGATCTCCACCCCTGGGTTCCCATCCTACCAGATATGTTCATACTTTGCCTCTTGTATATTGATGTCAATTGTTTTATTCTCTAAAACCCTCCAAAACTTATCCTTTAATATCTCGATTATTATATACACTGGCATAGCAACATTATATAATGTGAGTCTCTTGCAAGACTCAATAAGCACTCTTTCGTGTCCCTTAAAATTTTCTTCATTCTAAGATTTCCAAATAGCCCATAAAATTTTAGTGGAATAGCACAATCAAAACAAAGTGAGGTTCTTTTCAATTTTATTATCACTTTCAAATAAGGTAGGGAAGTCCCCACCTTATTGACCTCTCTAAGGCGAATTCCTCTGTGAGGGTTCTATTAACATCTACCTGAACAACCGCATCTTGGAATAGATTTTTTACCATATGGAAAATAGAGCTAGGGAACCCAAAAACCTCTAAGACCAACATTAGAAAAGATCACTCAATTCAATTGTATGCTTTCTCAAATTCAAGAAGGAGCATTGCATTCTCTTTTTGTGTTTCCTTTTCCCATTCCATAGCTTCCCAGTTGGTGATAAGATTTTCCAGTATATATATCCCCTTGATGAATCCTATTTGGGAATTGTTTATGAAGGAGGGTAGTATACCTACCAATCTCTTTGCTATATTTTTTGCTAAGATCTTTCAGACATTTAAGAGGGTGATTGGCCTCCATTTCTTGACTAAGGTCCTATCTCCATCCTTTGGGATCAACTTGATGATTCCTTTGTTTATTTTTTTCTTTGACGACCTCTTTCCAAGGCCTCATTATAGACTACATGGGAGTCTTCACCAGCCCATTCAATGAAGGTCTTGTAGAATTTAGTAGGGTGGCCATCTACTCCAGGTGTTTTATAAATTTTCAATGAAAGAATGTCTTTTCTTATCTCCTCCTTCGAAATCCCCTTACCACTTTTTGTTGCTTCTTCCTCTTTGATTCTTATTGGAATGATTTATCTGATGTGCTCCTTGGATTTGTAGTTAACATACCTACCCCCCTTTGAGGTAAAGAGGCCTTTATAAAACTAGAAATATTGCTTTCTTATGTTCTAGTTTGATAGGGTTGTGTCATCTACCCATATTTGGTCAATCTTCTCCTTTATGTGTCTTTCCTTGAGGAATCTAAAGAAGGATTTGGACCCCTTATCCCTATTTTCAAGCTAGTTCAAATTTTCTCTAGTCCTTAGACCTCTAACCTTGAATGCCTAGATCCTTCTCAAGGCATTCTTGGTGATGATTAGCTTGTTGGTCAAATTTTCATCTTCTACTTTTTCCTGCAAGTTGGATTCAATCAAGTTTTCTTGAAGGAGGCCTTCTTCCTGCCTCTTATCCATAGCCCTTCTATTTTGTAATCTCTAAAAGAGAATCTTCCAACTTTTCACATTCATATTCCATTTTTTGATGGCATTCAATCCTTTGTGCATCCACTTATTAATTTCACTTATAGATTCAATGGCATTCTTTCAATCCTTATCCTTTAGAAGGTTGGTGTTTAGGATGAATCTTCAAGCACCTACCTTTTTCTTTTGCAAGGCCTACTTTGAGGAAAAATTTCACCTTGATGGGGTGATCGTCTAAGAGGGTAGAAAGAGAAACCTCTACATTGCAACCCTCCTTCACTAGCGCAACTCAGAAGAATTATTCATTCATGTAAAATCTGTCCAACCTAGAGTAGATCCTTATCCTTCCCTTTTGAGCATTGCACCAAGTGAACCAAATACCAGCACAATTCTTTTTTTCCCTTCAATAGGATCCTTGAGTTTCAACTTGGCCTTCATTCTCTACCAGAAGTACCTTTCATTTCCTTTTGATTCTAGGTTTATACCTCCCCATTTTTCTTCATTTCTTTCCACAAAGTTGAAGTCACCCCCAAAGATCTCAGGATGTCTTACATATTACACTATCAATTCCATAATTGGATTTTGTCTTTGTACTCATTTTGGGCATAGATAGAGCAGATACCAAAGTAGACTTCCTTCATTTTGATGACCCAAATAGCTCAATTGAATAGAGATGCACCAGAGTTAGACACAATTTTTTCCCTCCTTGGCTAAAAGGATTGCAACACCACCCTTTCCTTTTTCATTCTTGGTGACAAATTGTGAGGCCTCCCCCCAAATAACTTTTAGGTTTGTTTCCAGAGTAAAGCCTACAAATTTTACTTCTTGAAGAAGGAATACATCTTTCTCTTTTCATTGGGCTAGGAATCTCCTCACAATATGTTTCCTATCTGAGGATTTTAGTCCCCTTAAATTCCAAGATATATACAGTTGATATTCATCAAGATTATTCTTTTGGGGGCTCTTTGTCAATCTTAAATTTGTCAAAGCATTTTGGAAGCTTACTCTCTATTTCAATTCTTTTGGCAATGGGCTGTGAGATTATTCCACTATTCTTCTTCCTCTTCTCTTTTGTCATATGGATAGTAGCCTTAGTCATGGGTCTGAATGCCCCTAAATCCTTCTTCTTCCTATATCTCCTAGTTTTTTTTTATCATTACATCCAAGAGAATCTCCTCCCCTTCTATGGTATCCTTAGTAGAATACTCCCCTATATCCTTAGCAAATTCTAAGCTTGAATGTGACACCAAACCATCTAAAGTTTCCACTTCATCAAGAATGTTAAGATACACCAATGTTTGTTCAAGGATTAGGGGCTCACTTTTCCCATGCTCAGGGATATCTTCTTGGACCTTAAATTCACCCACCCTTTCATTACCATTCATAAAATAGATAGTAGAGGGGGCACTAGGTGTTGTTAACCCATCCCTACTACCACTATTGTTGGAGCTCCCCCCATTGGGTTATCCCTTACCCACCACTTCCTCAGAAGGTAGGGTGGTGGAGAAACGGTTTTGCCCTTCAAATTCACAAACCAACCTTTTGACATGAGAGGGTGTAAGAGCATCACTTTTGTTTATGTCAATTTAAATTTCTCCTTGGTTACAATTAGTCTTTTTAGAGCCTTTTTTCCTTTTTAAAGAATTTAGAATTAAATGTATAAATTTCCATTTCTAATTCCTCACTCGCCTAATTTAGCCTTCCCTCCATCTTCTTTTGATTAATGTTTTGTATATTTTTTTCCAATGTCAATTTTTGTGCATTCATTCTTCCATGGTTTGTAACCCCTGCTACTTCCTCTAAGCAGGGTCTATTGTTATCACCATCTAGTTCTTTATTGTTTTCCTGACATAGACCTTCACTCCCCATGACCTCTTCAAGGAGATATTTTTCCAATTCTTGCATTAGGGTTTTCAATTGGTTGTCAATCCTCTTTGACCCATTTTTGGATTTAGATTTTTTGTTTGTCTCAACCTCATTCTGGTTTAGATTACTGAAATTTCCTTCATCTACAGATTCAATGTTTGGGGGGGAATCATTAGCATTTGCATCCACGAAGAGACAACAAATGCTAATTTCCTCTGAGTAATTCACTACTACCTCAGCTTCCACAAAATTCATCAATGGAGGGGCAATATTTTTTCCCCCATGGTTGGGGTAGAGACATTATTTTTCTTCTTGATTAGAGGGAAATTTCTTCTAATATGCCCTTCTTTTTGACATAGCCAACATGAATTAAGCCCTCTTAGGGTTTCAATATGACAAGTGAAAGTTTTATTTTTAATTTTTATCTCTGGTATTTCTAGGAGATCAATTCATGGGAATAGTGAAACCAAAGCCCTCACATATGAATTAGGAAGTGATGCTTTGGTATCATCCAACCTAATTATGTTTTAATAGGGCTCCAAAATGAGTGGAATGAATTTTTACAACATTGGCGAGATGTGTTTGATCACTAGCCATATCGGGCTAGAAAGTGCCAAGACCTCCTCTTCTAGGGCTTCTAGGAGCCACACCAAAGCACAAAATATCATTTTTTTGACATGCCAGAATTGCTTTTTTATTATTTCTTCTTGTGATTTAGGGTTTTTAAAGAAAACTACAAACAAACCCTTCTGCACCATTCTACAATAATAATATTGAAACCCTAAATTTTTCTCCCAAACGTTATGAAACCATTCATCCATATACTTCCTCATTGAGACCGTAGTGATGTCCATGATAGTGAAGAAAATTGCAATTTTTTGAAGTCTATTATCTTCAATTCTTATAGCATTATCTAGCACCTCATTTGGAATTAAGACAATTTTTTTGGGGGAGGTCGAAGGGTGCTTACCTTGTCCTTACCCTCCCGAGCTTTTGACATCCTCAACACCCTAGATGAAAAACTTGGTACCCAAAAATATTAGAAATATAATAATTATATTAATAATAATAATTATAAAATAAGATTAAATTATGTAATGTATTGAATTAAAATATATATTAAAGTTGGGCGAGGGGCCTAGCTTGATTCAAGGCTAAAACATCCTATTGATGAAAGAGGTCACGAGCTCTAGTCTCCCCCCATCCCCATGGTACTAGAGGGTGTGTCATGCCAACGTCAACGGTCACATGAAAAAAGTTTACCAGACGCACTACAGTAAATATATATTAAATTAAACCTTATTTAATATTTAATATAATATTATTGACTTTGTGATTATAAACTAGCATACATATCTTAAATATTAATCTATATAATATGCATCAAGATATATCATTTATGCAACAATTTTTTTTATTAATAATGGTATTTTAAAATTTCTAAAAAAGAAAAAAAAAATGCCTTATAAAAGATATCTTTCAATGTATATTATATAGATTAATATTTAAGATATATCTACTAGTTAATACCATTGATATACATGAAAGTAATATCTTATGGAAAAAATTTAATATGTTTAGGTTCAACATGATGATCCATTCTAATTTTTATATTAAAAAGAAAATTACATTTGAATCATGACATGAATGTTCGATTATGTAATATTAAAAATTAATTACATTTGGATCATGACATAAGTGTTCTTATGTACCTTGAAATTCAAAATATTTATTTATAGTTTTTGACTAAAGTTTTAAATTCTTTTAAATTTTCCATTTTATGGTTTATAATGTATATTTTTTTCCCTCGGTATCATAGCCATAAAATGTATAATTATTACATCAATTCTAACTAATAGAGACGCGGTGGTAATTTTTGTAAACGAAATAATTTATATTGGAGGTGAAATAGTTCTTGGTAATTAAAGGGAGGCGAAATAGATGAAGTTGGACCATTTCTTGTGCAGACAGTTTGGATTAGTGAAAAATTATCACCCTTCTTTGGGAGGTATAAATGAGTTTAGAGAATAAAAACAGTCGTACATACAAGATTTGTATAAGAAATTTATGTAGGCAATTTAATTTTCAAACTTAGGTGACACGTTCTGTGACTTGTGACAGCAAATTGACTCTAAAAATTTAGACCCGGGTGGGTGCAAACAAGCTGTGTATTTTATATGGAGTGTTTATTTAACAAATTTTATCGGTGGTTCTTTTACCACACTCGTTCAACGCAAATTTTTTGAGTCAGCATTTTCATCTTTCTTAACATTCATGACATGTAGGAATCTTTATCAATAACAGAAATTTGTTAAACGAATCTACGTATTTAAAGTAAATATTGTCCCGAGAAGCTGTGTATTTACATTATATAGGGAAGTTTACTGGGGTTTTTTCAAAAACTTTGATTGAGATAGTTTGGAAGTATCAAAATGATGTCATATTTATTGTAAATACATATTTTGTATATATAGCGACGGTAGAGTCAAGAATATCATGGGTATTGTGACTTCCTTATTACTCAAAATATGGACAAAAAGATGAAAAATAAATTATAGGTAATTTTTATTTTTTTATGAATAATTGTTTAAATTATCATTTATAAAATAATATTATACATATATAGAAAAATGGTGGATGGAAAAAAATCACATTCATAGAATCTATATGGAACAAAAGTTCAGAAGATAAAACCATAAAAACAAAAACAAGGTTGTCAAGTGGCTAAAGCGGTAGTAGATGGGGAAAGGAGGAGGATCCTTATTGTCTAGTTTGCCCCATGAGGTCTGGGTTATATGCAATGCAATCTTCACAAACCTGCAAATTAAACCATAGGAATATACTTTATTTTGCCTTACCATTGAGTGGATAAAATAATTTCAACAATAGAGAGTCATGAAGGAATAGATAAACCCACTCAAATTATCAATAGAAATACATATCTAGTAGTTCTCATATTATATTAATAGCTAGAAAATTATATACTAGTTACAATATTGAAAAACTAATAAAAGATTACCCTGTTAACAAGAAGTTTTCATGTTCTTGAGTACCCCAAAACCTCATAAAACTACAATTCTTTATTTTCTACCTAACTAACTCTCTAAACCTATAAACTCTACTAGCTAACCAACTCACTAGAGATTCTCCCTAAACAAACTCAACTAAAATGATAAAAATAGTAATATACCTAATAGTTGTTAAGTGAAGAACAATAAAAAAATTCATAGAATAAACATCCAAAAGTATTAATCTAAAAGTATTAAATGGACTGAACAACCCTTTAACCAACTGAATGTGGGAGGGGACTATTAGAGTAAATTATCTATGTCATCATACTCTTCTCTTAAAAAATTAGAACCACTTAGTTCTCCTTGTTCTAGTTCATATGACCTAGTGTATTTTGGCTATATTTAAACAAATTATTGTTTGTGATCTAAGATTTGTAAGAATTCTTCAAACATTCCTAATAGAAAGTCACAAATATCTATTATCACTAAGTCACACAACACTTTATCCTCGTATGAACCAATTTTGATCTCAAGAAGGCAAAAAAAGATTCATAAGCACACTAGGATCCTTTTTAAACCAAATTTTTTTATAGGGATTTTCTTTTTCAATGGAAACAAGATTAAATTTTTGCACCACTAATGTACTCTTGAAATTATCAGTGGAACCTTCATCTACTATAAATATGCACACTTTATCTTTACAATTGCATTGTGTTTGAAATACACTATTTCTCTTCCAAACAACTACAACTTCTTTGTCTCCAACTAACATGATCCTTCTCAACGTCAAATTATCACCTTTCTTCGCTTCCACTTCTTCTATCAAGGGTTCTTTTCCATCTTTAGAGATCACCATTGTTCTCTTAGGGTTTTGAGGGAAATTTAACTCTATGGATCTCACTACAAACAAAGCAACTCATAGGTTTTCAACCTCGATAAATTTGTTGTCCTCATCCTTGATGCAGAGACAGGGGACTCAAACCAACTTCAACCATTCACCTGTCTATTAGAGGCATCTAACAAGATTAATGTGGTCAATTTGACCAATCCAAATCACTCACAAAATCTAAACCACAACAAGTGTGTAAGTTCCCTTAATACATCTCTAAAGGCTTCTAGCCCTCAAAAAAAATAAAATGGTGATATATTGTAGAGAAGGTCTTTCAAATATCTTCTACACACCCTCTGAGACTCATAACATCACCCCACACAACATTCCAACAAATTCACCAAGGTATCTTTGACACAAAATAGGAAACCTACGAACTGCTCTACAAAAAGGCTACTAGGATTAGCTCTGTTTTACAGACAAAGTCCCCTCCAAACACCTTTTACTCACTAAACCTCTTTGTAAAGACACTTAATGTGACACAAGACATCAGATTTACAGATCAAAACATCCACTCAGACCCTCTAAACCACAGATTTAGAAAACCCTCCACTTTCAATGTAAATGCCTAGGGTTTATAGGAACTCACATTTCCAAAGCCTTCCAAGCCTCACCAAAGCATCCAAAAAGTTTAAAAGGGTTTGTACAAGCATTCTACACCATCGTGCAAACCTAAATCCATCAACAACTCATAAAATCCCATCTAGAAACCACCATTTTCATACAAAAATCACTGCTACCAGCCTTAGGGATTGATGCCAACCACACAAAATGCTTTTTATTACCTCCAAAAAGATACTAAACCCCTATCCTACCCTTTTCCAGGCCATTCCTCTAAGAAACAGGGTTAGACAGTAAGAGAAATGACCATTTTCAATTTTAAACTCACAAAACTGTGCTCATTGGCTTTTACCAGTCACCTTTAGAAAACCATCGAGATCTTCCTCTAAAATTGATGAAAATACCTCAAAATGGATTCAAAGGAATCTCAAAAAATGTGTCTATTAAGCCCAAATGTATTTACATCAACACCTAATGCAAAAATTGCTTGTACGACCTGTACACAGGCAACAACATAGGGAAAATAGTAAATTCTTGTAAAATAGAGCAATATAAGAGTTTTTATTCATTCAAAACACCTTCAAAAACCTCCATTCGAGCCTCTCAAGGATATACATAGTATTTTACACCCTTCTCTAACTGATCCATGCCCTCAACTAACTAAAAACCAGCTTTTAAACAAGTAACCATTGCATTTCAAATTTGTTGCTCTAAGCAACTTACAAATTTGCAACTTTAGACTCCTCCAACCCAATGACTACAACTAATGACTTCTAAATCAAATTTAATTTACTCCTAACACATCATTAAGATCTTCCCCCTATAATGTCACTAGACTATCACTCTTGTCCAATTACATACAAATCTAAATTTTGCCTTCAAGGCTTACATTTTAGCGCAAGAGTGCATTTGTGCATATTAACCACCAAGACACACAAACTCCTTAATTACATGAAGGAATGGTCTGTTAGAACTTATTTGAAATGCTATGAAAAAACCTCTAAAACTCCTAAACTCACCAAAACACTTTATGACAAACCATTACCAAGACATATTTTGAATAATGGTTGTAGGTGCCCTTGCACCAATCCTCTACCCCTAAATCCATCTTTCTCTTGGAAGACTAGATTCACATTATCCTCTTTCTTTCCTTCATTATTTTATTTGGAGGAAATTCCTCTTCATTTATTTCAATTGCTACTACATATTTTACAAGCCACTTTGTTGAACCAATTCAAAAATTTCTCTAGTTTTAAGGCTAGTTGATATGTTTCATACATTCAATTTGAGTAGGGCTAATTCATTTTAGAGTTTGAATCTAATACCACACTAACTTCCCTCTAATCCATTCAACTTTTGGCTCTAATACCAAAAATTATGTAACATAATTTTATTTAAACCAACCAATTAAACCAAAAATATATGATTTATTTTGCATTGTACTTGAGTAGGTATCACAATTTCAATAGTAGATAGTCATGAAGGTTTGATAAAACCACTTAGATTATCAATATAAATACATATTAGTAGGTTTTATATTATATTAATAACTAGAAAATTACATAGTAGCTACGATCATTAAAAAACCGGTAAAAGATTGGCATGCTAACAAGAAGTTTCCATGTTCTTGATTCCCCTCAAAACTCATAAAAATTGATGTTCTTTATTTTCTCCATCACTAATACTATAATCCTATGAAATCTCTCTAACTAAATAGCTCACTAGAGATTCTCCTTGAACGAACTCAACTAAAATCTTAAAATAGTAACCTACTTGATAATTGTTAAGTGAAGAACAATAAAAACAAACTATGAAGTAAACATCTAAAAATAGTAATCTAAAATTCCTAAAAGGACTAAATATCCTATCAACCAACTAAATGTGTGAGGGGAATGTTAGAGTAAATTCTACGCATTAGGGTGTCTATGGGAGATTTGCACACATTGGCATCTTTATCTTTCTATTTTTCTTCTTCTTTTATTGTACAGTCAACAAACATTGAAAGAGCCAACCAAGGGAACTTGTTGGGATCAAACTAGATGAAAACACTACCAATAAATTGTTAAAGCCACTAAAAACAACCAATAATTTCCTCTCGTTGTTGACAAGGATGTGTAGCACAAAAGAGAGATCCATTTGCAACACTGTTATCCATGATCCCTTCTTGTGGCTAAGGGAGAAGCCTAGGAGCAAGTTTCCCAGGTACATTTAGTAGAAATAATTTACCCACTGTGGCACCCATAAGGAGTCTATCATCCTTAATTTTGGCACAAAGAGTCTGCCATCCTAAAATTTGGCATTAATAAAGAGTATCATCCTCAATTTTAACATAAGGTTAATTCTTTCATGTTTGTTGAAACTTTAAGTTATTATTTTTATTATGATAATCTTTAGAAACGAAGGGTTTTTTTATCCAAATCAATGTATTATTTGCCTTCAAGATGAAGAGTTTGGTAAGAATCTTCCTTTAGCTTTAAAATTTGCGTCTTTTCTTCACATTTTATGGAAGAATTTTGATTCTATCTAAGACTCTCTTATGAATCAATCAAAATCTCCTTTGAAGATAAAAGCCCTTAAACTTTTACCTAATATCCATCTTGGTTTGATCTACTCAAATATTTGGTTGGAGAGAAATTAGAAATTTTTAATGTTACAACATATAAATTAGGGTTGGGGGAGAATAATGAAGAATGTAAAAGAAACATATTAAGTTTGGATTCAATATTATCAAATGATTTTTTGATGAGAATTAACAATTTGGAGAATCTACAAGAAACATACTAAGTTTGGATTAATTGTATCTTTTGTCCCTCTTTTGTCTCTTTCAATAACAACCCTTAATATTATTAACTTATTCTTTGGGAAGACCCTCCTTCAAGCCTTGTTAAAATTATTGTTGATGGTACTTAAAAAAAAATGTCATAGTTTGGAAGTATCAAAATGATGTCATATTTATTGTAAATACATATTTTGTATATATAGCGACGGTAGAGTCAAGAATATCATGGGTATTGTGACTCCTTTATTATTCAAAATATGGGCAAAAAGATGAAAAATAAATTATAGGTAATTTTTATTTTATTTATGAATAACTATTTAAATTATCATTTATAAAATAATATTACACATATATAGAAAAATGGTGGATAGAAAAAATTCACATCCATAGAATCTACATGGGACAAAAGTTCAGAAGATAAAACCATAAAAACAAAAACAAGGTTGTCAAGTGGCTAAAGCGGTAGTAGACGGGGAAAGGAGGAGGATCCTTATTGTCTAGTTTTCCCCATGAGGTTTGGGTTATATGCAATGCAATCTTCACAAACCTGCAAATTAAACCATAGGAATATACTTTATTTTGCCTTACCCTTGAGTGGATAAAATAATTCCAACAATAGAGATTCATGAAGGCATAGATAAACCCACTCAAATTATCAATAGAAATACATATCTAGTAGTTCTTATATTATATTAATAGCTAGAAAATTATATACTAGTCACAATATTGAAAAACCAATAAAAGATTACCCTGTTAACAAGAAGTTTTCATATTCTTGAGTACCCTAAAAAATCATAAAACTACAATTCTTTATTTTCTCCCTAACTAACTCTCTAAACCTATAAACTCTACTAGCTAACCAACTCACTAGAGATTCTCCCTAAACAAACTCAACTAAAATGATAAAAATAGTAATATACTTGATAGATGTTAAGTGAAGTACAATAAAAAAAATTGTAGAATAAACATCCAAAAGTATTAATCTAAAAGTATTAAATGGACTGAACAACCCTTCAACCAACTAAATGTGCGAGGGGACAATTAGAGTAAATGATCTATGTCATCATACCCTTCTCTTAAAAAATTAGAACCACTTAGTTCTCCTTGTTCTAGTTCATATGACCTGGTGTATTTTGGCTATATTTAAACAAATTATTGTTTATGATCTAAGATTTATAATAATTCTTCAAACATTCCTAATAGAAAGTCACAAATATCTATTATCACTAAGTCACACAACACTTTATCCTCGTATGAACTAATTTTGATCTCAAGAAGGAAAAAATGATTCATAAGCATACTAGGATCCTTTTTAAACCAATTTTTTTTATAGGGATTTTCTTTTTGAATGGAAACAAGCTTTAATTTTGCACCATTAATTTACTCTTCAAATTATCAGTGGAACCTCCATCTAATATAAATATGCACACTTTATCTTTACAATTGCATTGTGTTTGAAATACACTATTTCTCTTCCAAACAACTGCAAGGACTTCTTTGTCTCCAACTAACATGATCCTTCTCAACATCAAATTATCACCTATCTTTGCTTCCACTTCTTCTATCAAGTGTTCTTTTCCATCTTCAGAGATCACCATTGTTCTCTTAGGGTTTTGAGGGAAATTTAACTCTATGGATCTCACTACAAACAAAGCAACTCATAGGTTTTCAATCTCGATAAATTTGTTGTCCTCATCCTTGATGCAGAGACAGGGGACTCAACCCAACTTAAACCATTCAACTGTCTATTAGAGGCATATAACAAGATTAATATGGTCAATTTGACCAATCCAAATCACTCACAAAATCTGTACCCCAACAAGTGCGTAACTTCCCTTAAAACATCTCTAAAGGCTTCTAGCCCTCAAAATAGAACAAATGGTGATATCTTGTAGAGAAGGTATTTCGAATATCTTCTACACACCCTCTGAGACTCATAACATCACCCCATAGAGCATTCCAACAAACTCACCAAGGTATCTTTGACATAAAATAGGAAACATTCAGACTGCTCTACAAAATGGCTACTAGGATTAGCCCTATTTTTCAAACAAAGTCCCCTCCAAACACCTTGTACTCACTAAACCTCTTTGGAGAGTCACTTAATGTGACACAAGACATCATATTTATAGATCAAAACATCCACTCAGACCCTCTAAACCACAGATTTAGAAAACCCTCCACTTTCAATGCAAATGCCTAAGGTTTTTAGTAACTCACATTTCCAAAGCCTTCCAAGCCTCACCAAAGCATCCAAAAAGTTTAAAAGGGTTTGCAAAAGCATTCTACAGCATCACAAACTTGAATCCATCAATAATTCACAAAATCCCATCTAGAAACCACCATTTTCATACAAAAATCACTACTACTAGCCCTAGGGATTGATTCCAACCACACAACACTTTTCTTGCCTCCCAAAAGATACTAAACCCCTATCCTACCCTTTTTCAGGCCATTCCTCTAAGAAACTAGGTTAGACAGTAAGAGGAATGACCATTTTCAATTTTAAACTCACAAAACTGTCTCATTGGCTTTTACTAGTCACCTTTAGAAAACCAATGAGATCTTCCTCTAAAATTGACGAAAATCCCTCAAAATGGATTCAAAGGAATCTTAAAACATGTGTCTATTAATCCCCAGTGTATTTACATCGACACCTAATGCAAAAATGGCTTGCACGGCCTGTACATAGGCAACAACACAAGAAAAACAATAAATTCTTGTAAAACAGAGCAATATAAGAGTTTTCATTCATTCAAAACTCCTTAAAAAACCTCCATTTGAGCCTCTCGAGGCTTTACATAGTATTTTACACCCTTCTCTAACTACTGATCCATGCCCTCAACTAACTAAAAACCAACTTTTAAACAAGTAACCGTTGCATTTCAAATTTGTTGCTTTAAGCAACTTACAAATTTTCGACTTTAGACTCCTCCAGCCCAATGACTACAACTAATGACTTCTAAATCACATTTAATTTACTCCTAACACATCATTAACATCTTCCCCCTATTACATCAGTAGACTATCACTCTTGTCCAATTACATACAAATCCAAATTTTGCTTTCAAGGCTTACATTTTAGTGCAAGAGTGCATTTTTGCACTTTAACCACCAAGACACACAAACTCCCTAATTACATGAAGGAATGATCTGTTAGAACTTATTTTAAATGCTATGAAAAAACCTCTAAAACTCCTAAACTCACCCAAACACTTTATGACAAACCATTACCAAGACATATTTTGAATAATGGTTGTAGGTGCCCCTGCACCAATCCTCTACCCCTAAATCCATCTTTCTCTTGGAAGTCTAGATTCACATTATCCTCTTTCTTTTCTTCATTATTTTATTTGGAGGAGCTTCCTCTTCATTTATTTCAATTGCTACTACATATTTTACAAGCCACTTTGTTGAACCAATTCAAAAATTTCTCTAGTTTTAAGGCTAGTTGATATGTTTCATACATTCAATCTGAGTAGGGCTAATTCATTTTAGAGTTTGAATCTAATACCATTAATGTATTTAGCCAAAACATGCTCATAATCTTCTTAAAAATTAGTTATAATTTCTAACTTCAAATATTCTTTAGTATAGGATGATATGGAGGACTCCTTTTGTTTTAGATTTTTGAATTATCTAAAGGGATTTTGCTGATAATCAAAGGGAATGAATTTAGCCTTCAAATATTTTAATATTTTTGGACATAGCTTGATTTTCTCTTTCCCTTGATTTCTGGCATTTTGGATATTTCCCCACCATAGAGTAGCATTGACTTCATCTTAGATGATGCAAATTTGACCCTTTTTGGGTCAAGTTCCTCAATTCCTTCTATGGCATAGCATTTTTCTAACTCTTAAATCCAATATAAGAGCACATCTAAATTTACTTCACCTTTAAAATCAGAGACCTTAACCTTAACTCTACTCTCTTGTTTGGTGATAACCTCAATGTTTTTTTCTATGGGATCTATGACTACTACTTGTGCCCTTCTAACTTCTTGTTCTTCCTCAAAGTGCTCATGAGGAAACCTAGCCTCAAGGGTTTGTAACCTTCTAAGTACTTCACCTCAACTATATTACCTCTCCATCTAGAATTCCTCTTGCATATTCTTCCCCATGCCACACTAACTTCCCTCTGATCCATTCAAATTTTGGCTCTAATACCAAAAATTAATAAACATAATTATTTTAAAACCAACCAATTAAACCAAAAATATATGATTTGTTTTGCATTGTACTTGAGTAGGTATCACAATTTCAATAGTAGATAGGCATGAAGGTCTGATAAAACCACTTATATTATCAATATAAATACATATTAGAAGGTTTTATATTATATTAGTAACTATAAAATAACATAGTAGCTATCTCATATTATCTCTTTTGCTCTTTGAAGAAAAGTCTGGAGGACAATAAAAAGAATCCCAAAAGATTTCCTATCCTCCATACTGGGTTAATTAGGCTTATTGTTGAATACCTGCATGAGCATGCCCCTGCTATCTCGAAAGCCAATCCTGATGTTGATAGTGATGATACTGAGCCCAGTGGATCAGATTATTTGCCTAACCCTAGCCCTGGCCCAAAAGCCCCTAGTTCGCATGCTGGCCCTTCTAGGGTTCCGGGTAATATCCAGGTTGCGTTTGAGCCAAACTGTCCTCCTCCTAAGTTTAGCCCTGCTGGTAAGTCTACCCAGGCTAGAAGCCTTGTCTCTTACATTGAAGAGTCCTCTGAGCCTGAGGAAGCTGATACCAATACTTCTGAGCGCTGTGTGGGCCCTATTCCAGATACTCAGAATGTCGACAATTCCCCTGTTAACACTGGTAAAGATCCATCCCTTGATTTTCTGCACCTGTCTAAAAACAACTCCGAGTCCCATTCTAAACTTCTCAACTGGACCTTTTTCGAAATCAATGAGCTTAAAATTAAAAATTGGGCCCTGCAAAGCAAGATTGAGGAAATGGGTGTCAAGATTATGGAGTTGGGCAAGAAAGATGTGGCACACAGTAATAGGGTCACTGATAACAATGTTGAGGGCCTAAGGATTAACATCAGAACCATTGTAGAATAGAACAACCGAATAGCAAGACACAGTGCTATAATAATCAATGCAATGACTGAAAAGCTTGACAAAGCCCAGTAGGGTTCCTTGGTGGTTGATCCTGAAGACACTGAAGATAAAAGCCAGGAAACGGATGGAGGCATTTCTAGAGGAACTCACGCCAATTTGAAGCAAAAGGCCCCCTTAACTCCGAAAATGGTTCAAACCTTCAGGCAGGGGGTTACTGATATGTAGGTGTTGGAGGTTGAGATAGAGACCATCCTCAGGTCTCTGAAGTAATTCTGTGTTTTGCTGTCCTTTCCTTTCTGACCCTCCTGGTCTTTCCTGCTTGATCACTGCTGGTTTTTTTTGGGCAGCTATTTTTTTTTGGTGGACCCTTGGTGGTCTCTTCTCTATTCTGTAAACTTTGTGGTTTTGGGTCCCTGTAAAACCTATTTTACCCTTTTATCAAAAACATAGTAGCTATGACCATTAAGAAACCGGTAAAAGATTGGCATGCTAACAAGAATTTTCCATGTTCTTGATTCCCCTCAAAACTCATAAAAAATTATGTTCTTTATTTTCTCCTTCACTAATACTATAATCCTATGAAATCTCTCTAACTAAATAGCTCACTAGATATTCTCCTCGAACGAACTCAACTAAAATCTTAAAATAGTAACGTACTTGATAATTGTTAAGTGAAGAACAATAAAAACAAACTATGAAGTAAAAATCTAAAAATAGTAATCTAAAATTCCTAAAAGGACTAAATATCATGTCAACGAACTAAACGTGTGAGGGGAATGTTAGAGTAAATTCTACGCATTAGGGTGTCTATGGGAGATTCGCACACATTGGCATCTTTATCTTTCTATTTTTCTTCCTCTTTTATTATGGAGTCAACCAAAATAGAAAGAGCCAATGAAGGGAACTTGTTGGGATCAAACCAAATGAAAACACTACCAATAAATTTTTAAAGCCACTAAAAACAACCAATAATTTCCTCTCGTTGTTGACAATGATGTGGAGCACAAAAGAGAAATCTATTAGCAACCCCGTTATCCATGATCTCTTCTTGTGGCTAAGGGAGAAGCCTAGGAGCAAGTTTCCCAAGTACATATAGTAGAAATAATTTACCCACTGTGGCACCCATAAGGAGTCCGTCATCTTTAATTTTGGCACAAAGAGTCTACCACCCTAAAATTTGGCATTAATAAAGAGTATCATCCTCAATTTTAGCATAAGATTAATTCTTTAATGTTTGTTGAAACTTTAAGTTATTATTTTTATTATGATAATCTTTAGAAACGAAGGGTTATTTATCCAAATCAATGTATTATTTGCCTTCAAGATGAAGAGTTTGGTAAGAATCTTCCTTTAGCTTTAAAATTTTCTTCTTTTCTTCACATTTTATGAAAGAATTCCGATTCTATCCAAGACTCTCTTATGAATCAATCACAATCTCCTTTGAAGATAAAAGCCCTTAAACTTTTACCTAATATCAATCTTGGTTTGATCTACTCAAATATTTGGTTGGAGAGAAATTAGAAATTTTCAATGTTACGACATATAAATTAGGGTTGGGGTAGAATAATGAAGAATTTAAAAGAAACATATTAAGTTTGGATTCAATATTATCAAATCATTTTTTGATGGGAATTAACAGTTTGGAGAATCTACAAGAAGCATACTAAGTTTGGATTTATTGTATCTTCCTCTTTTGTCTCTTTCAATAATGGCCCTTAATATTATTAACTTATTCAATGGGAAGACCCTCCTTCAAGCCTTGTTAAAATTATTGTTCATGGTACTTAAAAAAAAATGTAAAAAAGTTGGCATCGATGGTGTTTGTTATGATCATAATGTTGGAATCAAGTTCTAGTTTTTATGAAGTCTTGATGTTTGTTCTAATAATAGTTTGGAGTCTATGACTATTCTTAAGCTCTTTTACATGCTAAGCAAAGACATTTTACAAATGTTATTGTGGTGGCTAGATTCTGCAACATGTTAGTATATTATGCAAATCAAACTAACATGACAAAACCTAACAAACCCTATGAGATATTGCTCCATACTAGATATGCTAAATTAAAACATTTAAACAACTAGAAATGCCAAATGAAATGATTTTAAAGCACAAATACATGAAGCAAATCTATCCCATATTGGATTGGTGCAACTTAGTGTTGTAGGAAGTTGCCCTTTCCCAATCCTTGATAAGCAAAATGCCAAATGATGAGCAAGATATCCTCTCAAATGAAGAGAGTGACCTTGCAATCAGAAAATAGTGCTAAGCAAATGGTGTGGTGATGAGCAAGATTGATTCTCAAGTGAAGAGAATAACCTTGCAATGAAGATGAGTTGTGTGTTGTTGTTTTGTGTTGTTTTGCCTTGCATTTATAGATTCAAGGTTGAGAGATTTAGAGAGTTTGATGAATGTGGGATCATTCATAAGCAAATGACAAGATGACACTTGTCAAGCTATGAGAGGGTGAGAAATGTGCAAGTCTTGGCCAATGTGCCACTTTCAAATTTGAATTTGAAAGACTTGACATGTTTTGGGGGGATGAAAGGTGTAATAAATGCTATGTTGACTTGTGCAAATAGCATTTAAAACCTTGTTGGAAGGGACAAGTCCCTTTTGGGGGGAAGATTCAAATTGGAAGAATATTCCATTTTGATGCCTTTTGAATGAAATTAGAAGAATTATAAATCAATAAATTGATTTATTGGTGCAAGTGGGTGGGTTAGTTAGGAGTTTGGATTTTTGACTCTAGTTGAGTCAAAAGCTGGAGAATGATAATCATGATTAGAAGTTAATTAATTTAGATTAATTAACTTAGGAGATTTTAGGGATTTGACATTTGATTAAATCAGTTTGATTTATTAAATCAAATGAGAAGAACATAAGGATTTGATTAAATAATTTAATTTATTTAATGAACCTTAGGAAAATTAATCAATAAATTGCTTTAATTGATTAATAGGAGAATTCGATGCATGATGTTAGAGCGAGATGTACGATGTCAGTTTTGCATGTCTACAGTTATTATAGAATTTGATTCTAAATTCTTAATTCATCGTTTCAAAAAAGTCTTACTCTTGCTTCAAGCAGTAGTAGCTAAATTTTGTTAAAAAAGACATCAGCATTATCATTCATGGTTTCAATTTTGTTAAAAGGGACAATACTAGAAAGAATGAAAATCAAGTTATTGCTTTGTTTACTAAATCAACTTTTAATTAGAACGACATTAAAGTCGATAATGGAAATAACAAGGATTGCCCTATCTAAAATGTGAATGGAAACTTTAGTGATTTTGTGAATTTTAATTGCAATGCCTCTTGGATTTTATAATTCTTGTTGCCGTGCTAATTATTGTCATATTCTTTTATTTATCCAATATGTTTGACTTTATTATTACTATTTTAAATAGTAGTTGTATTGATCCAATTTTTTAACATAAAGATAAACATTACTTCTAATATTGAAAACATGTATAATGCTTAAAAGAATAAATACTTATACAATGTCTATCTTCAATCCCTTTAAACTTTTCTTGATTTACTAAAATTGATGTGCCGTGAATCTTTTAGGTATACCTACTTTATTATGAATTGTTAATTTAATATACTTGTCTACCTTCATATTAAAAATACAGGAAAGATTCTAAGCGAAAATCTATCTTCTATTAGGTCAAAGATGAGACCTACAATAGAGAACCAAATGCGCCCATGGGTGCAAAGAACCCCAGCTCAAATTTAAAGCGAATGGGGAGCTGGAGGCTCCAACTGAAACATTCAACGTTCAATGGAGTTGATCTATTCGTCGGCGTTCAATGTAGTTGCTTTATTCATCGAGTCTGACCCAGTAGTTCGCCTATTCTTACGTCTGTACCTTTCAACGCCTCTTTCTTAAGGACTACGTTTACCGTTTATATTCACTTTGGCGATACCTTTCGCCCAAGCCAGTTTACGTTGGTATATATAGAGAGAGCGCTATGAAAGCTTGAGTAAAAGATAGCCCAACAGCTCGAAACAAACAATTTGAACAAGGCATTTGGATTTGGGAATATCTAGAATGAAGGAAATGAATGTTGAAGTGACAGTGCCGACCCATCTGAGATGCCCTATCTCGTTGGAGGTGATGAAGGATCCTGTCACTCTCTCAACCGGCCTTACGTACGATCGTAACAGCATTGAAACCTGGTTAGATGCCGGCAGTAATGTCTGCCCGGTCACAAACCAGATTCTGCATACTCATGACACAATTCCAAATCACGCTCTCCGTCGAATTATACAGGATTGGTGTGTGGCCAATAACGGCCGTGGAGTCGAGCGAATTCCTACGCCCAAGCCACCTCTCGATCCGGCCCACCTCAATGCAATTTTGTAGGAGATTTCGTCAGGCGAGAAGGAATCCATACGGAAGCTGAGGCGATTGGGCGGGGAAAGCGATAGGAATAAAAAATGCATCGCTTCCTCAAACGCATCCTCTGTTCTCGCATCTGTTATCGCCAAGCACAGCGCTCAGGCTTTGAATCGGTCGCACCTGTCAGTAGAGATTTGCGAAGAGGCTCTGGGGGCTCTGATTATGACTTTGCCCTTATCTTCCCAGGCCCTGGATGTGCTTGCCTTGTCCGAAGCCATTGCTTGTCTTGTATGCAATCTCCGAGAGGGCAATCCCGAGGCAAAGAAAAGTGCTGTTACAGTTCTTCGAGAAATGATTTCCAAGGATAAATACAGAGGCATCGTAGAAAAAAGTGAAGGATTGGCAGAAGGGTTGGTACAACTTCTGAGAGAGCCCATATGCCCAGCGGTGACAAAAGCAAGCCTGGCCATAATATACAACATTGCCCTAAGGAAAAGGTACCAGAGCAAGGTCGTGGAGGCGGGGGCTGTTCCGTTGCTGGTGGAGATGCTTGTAGATGGAGATCGGAGCATTTGTGAAAGGGCATTGTTGGCGCTGGACGTCCTTTGCCACTGCACTGAGGGCCGATCAGCTGCTTCTGCGCATGCTTTAACTCTACCAGTGGTTGTTAAAAAGATATTGAGAGTGTCTGATTCAGCCACCGAATTGGCAGTCTCTATTTTGTGGAATATTTGTCAGAATTCCTCGGACGGGGGGCCCATCTGGGAGGCGCTGCAGACAGGCGCCTTCGATAAGTTACTCTTGTTAGTGCAGATGGGATGCTGTGAGCAAACGAGGGACAAATCGACCAAGTTACTCAAACTTCTCAACGCTTACACACATGATTACGAATGTGCAGAGACACTCCATTTGCGTCATGTGAAGCGTTCCTTCTAAATTAATTAATTTGGCGACCATCGAGCAATGGAGCAACAATTTAATGTAAATATGTACATTTTTTTAAGGGTTCTTTTGAAGACTATACAATTGATCTATTTGCAAAATTCCCAGACTGAATTGATGAGATGCCTAATGCATTACAATCGATAAAAACCAGAGGTTTGCAAAACGTGTGATAGAACTAAGGAGAAAAGTATAGACCAGAAATATCCTTAATTCAAACCTAATATAAAACCTACGAGTCGTATTGGACCGAGTCCATCCTGGAGAAAGGAATATTTTAAGTTATGCAATTGACAAGCCAATAATTTTTAGTCGTACTGATTTATTTTGTTAAATGTTTAGAGTCATTTGTATTATCGAGGGTCATTTATGCCGAGCTGTTCACAATGTAATGGCTATGGCAGATCTGGCACTGCATTGTTTAGATGAACGTAAACACTGAGCTAGGTAATTCAACACTGTATGCACCACTCTAAGCTCTATGGAACGTATTTCAGGCTCTTTTTAATTAATCTTTACCTCACACCTTTTTGAAATTTCTTTATTTTAAAATTTTTTATTGTTGAATTGTGTGTTTCTTTCGTATATTTTTTATTTCATCAAAAAGTTCCCAGTTCAATAATTTAAATTCTATAATCATCATATTTTTAAATTCTATTATTTTCTTAATAAATCAGTTTTTTATAAAATATGTTTTGACATGTTTCGTAAATTAGTCATTTACACTACTCTCATATCCATTATCAATATGGAATCCCAAATTTGATTTGGAGATTAGTAAAAAAAATCTCTTGTTCTGACTAAGATACAATATACTCTAAGTTCATTAAGAGATTACTTCATATAAAAATTAGATTTCATAATATAATTTTTTTGTCTAATTTATATTTCATAATATCAAATATAATTATGAAATATTATAAATTGTATAAGAAAATAGTATTATTGTTTAAAATGATAAATATTTGTATTATTCAATTATTTTGAAATTTATTATATATTATTAATTATTCTTTAACATTTTTTATGAACAAAATTAAAGCAATTGACTTTTAATTTTAACATTTATCTTTATAAAAATATTTACACACTTTTCATAAATAGTATAAAATTATAAACTAAAAAGTAAAATTATCTTTTAATTTTATATTAAAATGATTCACTAAATATATATCTAACCTAACTCTAACATTTAACCATAAAGATTAATAAATAATCCATCTTATTAACTTTCTTTCAATCTATATTAAATACATCAATATGATGAATATGTTAGATTATTGCATAGTTAGTAATTATGACAAATAAAAATAAGTTATTACATGTCTAAAAAATATAATTACTCTTAAATTATATTTCAAACATTTGTTAGATTTAACTATCTATATACATTTTCTATTATATTATCTTTTAAGAAATTTAAATGAATATGGAAGATAATATATTTTTGTTTCTTATGTTATTGGTTAAAATTTAAAAGTATCATATTGTCTTGGTGTCAACTAATTCTTATTTTCCAATAAAATTACTCTTGAATTATATTTCAAACATTTACTAGATTTAGGTATCTATATACATATTTCTAATATATTCATACCATTTTTATTATAGTTATTAAAAATAAATATATTTTATTAAATATAAAGCAATATGGAAGATCATATAAATATTTTATATTAGAAATTAAAATTTAAAATTATGTAATTCTATTTGTGCCCAAATACTTCCTCCAATTCCACACTCATTCTTTTGCATCCACTCAATATCTAGAAGTGTTATTTTGCATGATTAGAAATTATAACTTAATACTAGCTAATTTTTTGATTGAGTAATTAGATATCATAAAGATTATGTAGTAAAATATCCTTAGATTCTAAATTTTTCATATGGTAGTTATGATAGGGATTACAACCAATCCACTAAGATCAATCAAATCACACTTTTTTTCTCATCCATAATTTTATGAAGGATCCTAGATATGCCTATTAGTTTTTCTATTTCAATATTTCATATAAGACCAACACTAGAAAATCCTTGTCTACAACTAATCATTGACAAAGAAAGAAAACAAGTATTTAATTACTTTGCATCACCAATGTGACATCCTTATGAGACTATATTTTATGGTACTATTCATTCACTATAGTAAAAAAAATTGTTCTTAATTGAAGAAGGTTAATCACACATCTACAAAGTTAGATAGCTAAAAAATATAGGGTAAGGATAAAGGATGTACTAATCTAAACCAAGGGATAGTAAGGGAATTAAATATTTGTAATATAGATAGAAATCAATTGTAAAGATACAACTAGTAGTGTTATTTAGGTCCCACCTTTATGTATTTTACTAAATAAAAGGAAAAATTACCAATTTAAATTAATACAACTAATGATGATATCCATAGTTTTTTATAATACACACATACTTCAGATTTATGGGCATCTTATAACACTCGCATACATTGGATATATAACATCTTATGTTAACATCTCTTTCTAGAACTTGTCAAATTAGTTTTATGACATTCATTTTAATTAGGACACTCAGAAAAATAAGATACCATCAATTTTATTATTTTAATATAAATATTCACACTATAATGATCAAGGTGGCCCATCTTTAATCTTCTTAGGGTAATTAACTAGAGATCTGAGTTTCCAATTGAAAATAATGTTCCTTGATATACCAAGTATGGTTGCAATCATTGTCTCTAATCCTTGAGGGAAACATTCAATTCATGTAGGTTTTGCATGAGATTTGAAGTATGAAATTGTATAGAGTGGAAGGACGTAACTTGATTTTTTCTTAGACTAAATATACACGTACACATATGTGTAATATTGGACATAATGCATTCAAGGTTGCAAAAGGGACATGTTCAAATTTAAACTAAACTGACACTAGAGAATGTTGAAATTATAAACTTGACTCCCTCTCCTAATCTATATGTAACATTAAATGAATATAGCTAACCTAGAAAGTGTAGTCCATAGTTTTAGAATAGTATATGATGTATTTAGGCTAGTGTAGAAGCTAAGCATTCTCTAGAATTATATATTTTTAATATAACTTTCAATTTAGTTGCTTTATTCATCGACTATGACAATTTCTTGTGCAACGCGTTTACCTTTAATTTCTAGTTTGGTGATACAAGAAAAAAAAAAATCAAAATTCTCCTTTCATACATTTAGCATGCAGTTTACTCTGGTGTTAAAAAGAAAAAAAACAATTTAAACACTGAAAAATAATTAGATCTTTCATATATCCAAAAATATTCCATGTAAATTGTTATTTAAACTCTGGTGAATTGTAAGTTGCATGGTGATGTTTAAAATTATAGCAGTACTTATCAACATACTCCCTCTTGATATTAAGTGGTCTCATAAAATGAATATCGAGTTTTAAAAAATTGAATCTTGGCAACTGCTTTTGTAAAAATGTTCCCAAGCTGTCATTGAATCTCAATATACCCAAAATTTACCTTTTTCTTTGAAATAATATTTCAAATTGAAATGCTTCATCCTATCATGATGGACATAATTTTTGGCCAACTTAATTACATTCATGTTATCACAAGTAATATTGTAGATTAAATTTATTTTTCTTTGGTTTCTTCTTAAAAAAAAACTGAAGTCATAATACTTGTTTATCTACAAAAGTGATTGTAATATACTCTATTTCTATAGATGAATGAGCAACCAAAATTTTATTCTTTGAACTCCATGTAACCATACCCAAATCAAGTGAAAAATATTTATTGAATGTGGACTTTCCACCATCCAAACTACCTGCCAAATCAAAAACACTAAAGCCAATAAGTTCAAAATTTTTAAAAGCATAAGAATGACTACAAAATTTTTTAGTACTTTTTACATATGTCGATATCATTTTGACTTCCTTCATATGGATTACAAATGGCTCAATCATATACCTTGAAGCAAGAGAAACTAAATAACCAATATTTGGTCTTTGAGTTAGAAACATCAAACTTTCAACACTACTTTTATAAGTTGTCTTGTCAACTATTTCAACAACATCTTCTCTACATAACACAACTCCATGATTAGTTGGAGTAGAGATTGCTTTACAATTGAACATATAAAATTTATTTAACATATCTTCACATAATTTATTTGGAAAATGAAAATGTCATTCTCATTTCGATGAATTTCTATTTATTTGAAATATTGCATGAAGCATAAATATTTTATTTCAAATTCATTCATCTTAGGAATTTTGAATTCATTCTTTATCTTAGAATTAGCACCCATTTAGAAAAAATAATCAACATACAAACTTACAATAATAATATCATTATCTTTATGCTTGTAAAAAAATTTAAGCTCACTCTAGCTTCTCTTCAAGCCATTGTACAAAAAATATCTTAAATTATGTATTTAATTCTGTGAAGATAGCAAAGATAGTATGATTAAAAGTAAGAGCTTTTTACTACTCTATTGATATAAGCCGAATAGAAATATTCTAATTCTCTCATGAAAATTTATAGCAGATCACTATATATACATACATATAGAGGATATACATAAGAACACACAAAGATTATTTTGAATATGTTTTTGTGTGTATTTGTATGATAAGCATGGAATTTTCACTATTTATTTTGGTTGAAGTAACCAAAGTATTAATCAAAGCTATTAATAAGGTTTTGACACCATAAATATGCACTTATTCTTTTACAAAGAAATAGATATTATGTTTTGCATTTAATAGAATTATATAACAGATATTATGTTTTGCATTTAATAGAATTATAAAATATTTTATTGAATAAAGTATGAAGAGGAAAACATAGAAAAATTAGACATATTTATGAGGAAGTTATTTTGAGTTTAGTGAATAAAAATCTTGTTTTATACCTGCATTACTAGTTGTCAAGTCCTCAATTGACAAATAAAGAGTCACAAATAAGTGTCATTATCTATATACATTATAACTTGTAAAAGAGTTTTATAATTTTTATTGTGAAAAAATAGGAGAGTACTAGACTCTTGAAATAATTGTAAAAAGATATGAACAAGTGGAAGTAGCCAATATATGAGAAATTGTGAGTATGCAATGCGATGTTCACTGTTAGGAATAAGTTTCCATGAACTTAGTCATCTACTGACCATAGAAAGTTATACATTTATATCTTAAATCCTTGTGAAAAGTTAGATAAATAGCCAAACTAGTCAACCATGTGTTTAAGCTTAGGTGAAAGGTCATTTCCAAGTCGAGTTAGAGGTGTGTGAACTCAAGACTAAATTTTCTATGGAAGTTTTTTTATTTATTTAAATGTTGCCCAAAGTAATGTAAAATTATTTTCTTGCATTTACTCAATTTGCAATGCTCTAGATTGCATAATCTAGTTAAATTGGTCATACTTAGTTAGAGTTTGTCTAAATTTGTATGGTCGGTTGAGTTATGTAGGACATAACACTAGTACTCAGATGACATTTATTTGTTGGTTTCCTTTGTCTATACTCTTTGTGAAGGGTAGGGCCACTTCCATGTGGAAGGTGACTAAGGGACTACTGATCTGTGATTGGGGATAAAGCATTCGGGTGATTCTCCCCCTCTTGTAGATGAATTCACTAAGACTTGTGAGAAAGATGCAGATTTACAGATATGAAAGACTATAACTCTTGACATGTGTATTGTAAACCTTATTACTTTAAATGTAATTCATCTCTGTAATGTGAAAGAAGAGATTATCATAATTTTTCATTATTGACATTGTTGCATTTATAATTCAAATGATTATAGTTTCCTCTTAATTATTGTTCATGTAAAATGATTGTTATATGAAGTCAAAAAAATTACTATGGATTTTTAGCTTGTGATTATTTCTTATCTAGTTAATTCCTTTAGTAATTATTTTTGTGAAAGTTGAGTATGTTACATATGGTATCAAAGTTATCGGGTTTAACATATTGACCTATGAGCTCATTATGGGAAATAATCTCAAAAATTAACAGTTAGCTAATGTTTGAAAGTATTCTTGTTCTAGAATGGAAGGAAGAAGAACAAGTAAAAAAAAAGGAAATCTATACCAAAACAATTACCCATACTAGTGACCAAAAAGGAACCATCTCTCGAAGTAAAAATCAAGGAGAATATCAACTACTCAGGAGGTGCATGGCTTGTCAACTCTGAAACCCTTGTCGACACTCTTAAGCACATTTGATTGGAAAGGAAATATTGAATTAAGGTGGGAAAGAAGACAATAGTACCTCTTCCCTTTGTTAAACTAAGTAAACCATTTGCACATCATGATATTCCATTCAGTTGTCGTCATGATGCACCTAAAGTAGGAAATGAGGTGATGGAGGAGTACCTAGATTGTTATGCCTTGCATAACCACCCCATTTTATTTCTAATCAAAATGGGTCCCCCTTTGTCAGGCTGGGCATGTGCAGGATCATCATGGAAAAAATAGGCCCTTAAGTGGCAATAAAATTTAGAAAAATCAGAGTTAGGCAACTTCACATAAAAATTTGAAGTCTAAGTTAACTATATTATTTCAAAAATATGTAAGAATAGAATCTGGTGCAAATTGAATGTAGTTTCTGAACTACTAGGTTTAGCTTTATTTTAAAAAAATCTATTTGGTGAAAATTTGAAATTTCAATGTAGTAGTACTTAAATTTCAGAGAAAAAATAAGAAGTAGGTGTCTGTCTGACCACCCTAACCACAATAAAATGATAATATTTTTTTATAAGATTTTAGATATAAGTAGAAGACTCATGTCCCGATGTGATGCATATTTTTTTGTAATTTTTTCCAAGTAACTAATTAATTATGATTTTTTTTTTACAAGTTTAAAAAAATATAAAAACTCGTACGTTTGACCACCTTAAGTTGGTCAAAACTTCATGAAATTCAATTATTTTTGTTTTAATCCTGTAGTATGTGAAGCATAGAATGTGGCACATGTTTTAGATTCAAAAAAAGTGATATCCTTTGAAAGCTATAGATGTTTTTCAATCAACATATCAATTAGGACTTTAGTTGTAATTCAAATAGAAAATGAATGATAATTATTTATTAAATTCAAAGTAAAGCATAATTTATATTGGTGGAAAGCTAAGAATATCCTTTAAAAACCCTTTTTGTTTCATCAATTTTGGGTAAAAAAATAGTCGTCAGCCACATGGGCCATCATATCACTTACATATCGCCACTTTTTGGCCCATCATGATCCTGCACATACCTTCCTTTTTGTCTTTTTTGTTCTTGTTTGGGCTTTGGGAGTTGTCTTTTTCTTCCCAAGTCTTTATTTATTTTTTTGTTGGATTCGAGTTTCAGATTGAAATCACCACCTTGCACCCATAAAGATGTGAGTTCCTATTTTTATTCCAATACTAACTTCCACTTTTTCTTCCTTGTGCACTTTTCGTCTATCGAAATCAGACTTCTGGACGAAACTAGAACCAAGAACTTTTCCAAAGTTCTTGTTCCTATTTCTAATCCGATCTAGATTTTTTACCCCTTTTGTTTTCTTTGCTTGTGTGTTTCGAAGTCGAACATCGGACTGAAACAAGAACTAAGAAGTTTTACAAGTTCTTGTTCTAGGTTTTATCTTGATCCTGATTCCCATGTTCGTTCTTGTTTTTGTCAAGGTTTAGATTTTAGAACTTTTTCAAAACTTTGAGACGGTGCTTTACATGAGAAGTGTTGTTTCTTTCTTTCCTATTTTCCTTGTTGATGATGATGGATTTTGGAACCTCTGAAAATAGGGTAAGAGTGTTATCGTATGGTTTAGAACATAGAGCACACCCACTTTCAAGATGATTCCACTCAAGGATAACCCTATAGATCTCAATGCAAAAGAAAAAGAGATCTTGTAATAGGGCTATCCTATGGGCTAAAAGTAAACTAATGAGGGGTTCACCACTAATTTAAGACTTGGAAAAGATAATGAAAGGAAATACGCAACACTAAACCCTAATTGAATGTAATGCACTATTAAATGACCTAGAAAAGCAAATGAAATGAAACAAAAATATACAAAAAGGAAGATGTGCACCTGGAAATATAGAGATGGTTGGAAGGAGATCTGAAACACTAGAAATTCTACTTTTATTTTTGACTAGGGCTCATTCACCAAGCTGGGAGAACCAATCCAAAGACTAGGTTTCTATATGGGAATAGGAATCTACCAAATGGGTATTTAATTTGCAAAAATCTAAAATTTGACTAGAATTGGCTCATTCGCTCTAAGTAGAAGCTCCAAAGACCGATCCTTTTTTTCTCTATCCTCCCTGATTGGTTTCTGGATCTGAAACCCTGATTTACAACCTGTAGGTGATCTCCAATGCTCTTCAAGGCTTGATGACAACTTTGACAATTTTGAATGACTTGACAATTTTTTTTGAATCTTGATCCTTAGGAAATCTACAACCTAGACCTACAAATCACACACAAAAGGAGAGGGAATTTTTTTCTTGGGTTAGTCAATAAAATTTTGTCGTGGTTAAACCCCTTATTGGTAATTAATCCTTGAAATACAATGAATGGAGAATGGAGAATGATGAATGAAAAAAATAATATGTTGCAACTCACCAAACCCTAGCAATAGGAGGCTACAAACATGTATGAAGTGGCTCCAATGGATGTAGATCTTGACTCTTTCTTGAATAGTATAGATCTTGAATGAATTGCTAGTTTGAATCATAAAACCCTAAATCGTAATTATTAGCTCCAAAACAAACATGATGCATGAAGTCTTTGACATGATGATTGATGCTTGAATGTTGCTCTAAAAAGATTGATAATCTACCCTTTAATTCTCTTGAATTCTCTTGTGAATGCTTGTGGACTCAAACTTGCTATAAGAATGCTCATTCAACTTCATAGGTGTCCAAAAAATGAATGAAAAAACCTTGTATTTATACTTAATTATGCAAGAATTCTTGAAATTACAACACTACAAGCCAACATCAGATCTAGGAGAATAAAATATCGCTAGAAATTTGAATTAATTTTTATTTTAGGTCACATGGGACTCATTCACCCAAGGTGGTGAATGACTCCCACCAGGCTTAATTTTTGGGACCAAATTAAAAAATGCTTAGAAATGTGTGAAACGAGGTTTAGGACCAAAAGATCAATGTGAGACTCATTCACCCAAGGTGGCGAATGAGTCCCAGATCACTAAATTTGGGCCATTCAAACCCAAAACACCTAAATTATGATTGGGTATTGATTGGTGTCAGAATTATCCCGGAAAAGATGCATTAAATGAGGCTTGTGGATGCAAAATAGGGCCAATTAAAGCATAAGAAAGTCCAATTATTAATGGCAAGCCTAGAAAACTATGAAAGTGTGTTACAACGCTTTACAACACTCCAAATAAGGCATGATTAAGGTTTATTTTGATTAAAAAGAGGTTTATTAGGTTCAGTTAATTAATACAACCTTAGAAAAGTGTGAAAGTTTGTTACAACACTTCACAACACTTTAGCAAGGTACCATTTAAATTCATTAGTTCACAAGGGCCCAAGACCTAATGTGAATGTTTCAACCACATTACAATACTAAATCAAGCCAACATTAAGCCTAATTCACAAGGAGGGCCTGAACAAGTAAGGAAAATCAGAAGCGATACTTTTTTCGTTGCCATAGATTTTAATAATACATATATTGTGAAGTTTAATTTTTGGAGAAAGGTAAGGGATTTGGTGTTGAACTCAATATGGATTATTGTCCAGTAATTTTACAAGACTATGATTGATAATTCTACCTTTACGAGGGTCAAGATACAACTTTATAAAGCCTTATGTTTACAGAGATCAATATGGATTGTTGTCAAATAATTTGTGAAACATAAAGAAATAGGGTTCACCACCAAGATGAAAGATCAAGATGATGAAACAACTAATTTTTCTATGTAACATTCAAATATTAAGGCCAAAATGCCAAAATAATAATAAAAAACTAACCCTAAGTGTTATAGCAACTATGAGGCTCGAGTAACTTTTAGAGCACAAAATGGTGTGAACCTTGTTGCAAGAACCCTGTTTTTAGGGCACAAATGACTCATTCAGATTTAGTGGAGAATGGGTCCCTATTAGGGTTTTTGAGACTAAGATCTAGGTTATTTTACTTGATGTATGAACTCTTAGATCCTCTGTTGTTAACTCCTAAAAATCGGTAATAAATTATGTAGCTTCAATTCTTTGTTCTTAAACTATAAAGGTCAACTTTGCAACTTGACAATTTTGACAATCTTGCTCTAAACTTATTCTCCACTTGATCTTCAACCTATAAATCTACAAACACACACTCAAGAGGAGAAAAACTTGTTTATTATTAGTTAGTAGGAGTTTTCTTAAGTCAAACCCCTTGTAGGTAATTAAACCAAATGGTGAAATAAGGAAATTGAAGCATGAAACATGAAATATGTAATTGATGATACCTTGGAAGTTTTCTTGGAGTGTAAATCTGAAATCTAACATGAAGTGTCCATGAAGAATGTAGATCTTAGATGTGAAAAAATGCTTGCAAGTAGATCTTCAATCCTACATCCACTATCTTAGGTCAAGAACATGCATGCATGCACTATGCTCTAAACATGATGAAATGATCTTGATTTTCTGCCCTAAACTCTTGATAATATGCCTGGAAATGCCCTTGAATTTTTTTTCGAAGTGCTCTATAATGCTCTTGTAAAGTATTAGGATGCTCTCCCAAAGTTGCTAGGATAAAAAATGTGAATTAACCCCTTATTTATACTAAATCTAGAGATTAACCCCAAAAGTTAGACAAATCAAGACGACACCAAATCTAAAAATGAATCTTATTAAAATCCCGCTAGAATCAAATTCAAAAAGGGGGTCCTTATTAAGAGAGGACACATTCGCCTCCTAGGGCAAATGGGTCCTGGCACAAGTTTCTAGTACCTTGTGTTTAGGGGTGAAAAAACATCAAAAAAACATGTCAAATATGCAACGAAAGGGGGGTCCTATAGAGGGAGGACCCATTCGCAACCTAGGGTGAATGGGTCCTAGCACCACTTTCTAGGACCTTTATTTTTCCCAATTAAATGTTTTACAATTTCAATTATGGGTGTTGGGATGGATCCTCGAAAGGTGTCACAAATAAGGCTTAAATTTGAAATAAAGGGACTAATTAACTCTAATTGACCACAATTAATTAATGAGGCCCTAGATAAGTGTTAAAGTGTGTTGAAACACTTTACAACACCATAAATAAGGTACATTGTAGGTGCATTTTATTTAAAAGGGTCCCAAGATCAATGTGAATGTGTACAATACATTACATTAGACCTACGAAAAATTAGGTTAATTCAATGATAATTATTCCCAAATTAAGTAAGGAAAATGGATACTTTTTTGTTACTACATTTTTCCCCCACTTTAGTGAATGGATGACCCCATGTCAAACTCACACTAAAGTAGACATTCAAGACACTTAAGTATGCAACAATAACAAAGATAAGTAATCATACTCTATCAAAGGAGAAGAAGAACAAAAAAAACAATGGATCAAGTACAACCATTCCAACACGATGTGGAATGGGATTGTTTGTCTACAACATGTGTTGCTCACTTTGGGCTAGTGGAACATCATTCTGTCCACTAGGTGAGTTGTCCCATAATATGTATATGCCCACTTTGGGGTAGTGGAACCTTAGTCTGTCCACTAGGTGAGTTACTAAATGAGATGGAGAACGAGAGAATCATATTAGCCTCTCATACCATACCAAATTTATCCTCCTAACAACTTTAATAAGCCACCACAATGTAATTCTTTTTGTAAATGCTTTTGTAATTTCATGTATGCAAGTTTTTGTTAAAAGTGGATTTTTCTTTGTTCATGTGAGGTCTTCTTCTTAGGGAAAATTGTTCCTAATGTCTCCAAGAGAGGACAAGTCAAGGTTATCAGATCACCACTTATGGGATGCCTTGTTCACATCATGCCATGAAGGAAGATAATATTCTTAGAAATATCACACTCTTGGAGGACATCAAACCCAATGGCACCACCAAGAAAAGGACACATCACAAGAAAAAAAGAAAAATCATGCCATGAAATATGTCAAATGATGTCATCAAAGTATTCCCCCACTTTAAAGCAATTGCAACACCATCACTATGAGCAATTTCTTTAAAGTAGCCAATGTTTTATCGTAAGACATGAGAGCTTTCCTTGGAAAACCATATGCTAAGTTATATGTTTCTGAAATAAAGTTGCGACATGAAATAGGAAAGAAGCGTTGCCCCAAAAAATACATAATGGATCTATGGATTCAGGGTCAATATGTCTTGATACAATTTTTTCATAGAGTATGGAACTGTCATCATTCCCCAAATACTCATAGAACTTGAAGAATGACAAAAAGAGAGCAAAAAAAATAAGAATCCTTTCGACTCAACATGGAAGAGACCTAAATGTCTTGATTCCTTGTGTCATCCCCAAAAGGAAACCACAAGACAAGTGAAAAAAAGATAAGAGAAAAATATTTTGGGTCAACATGGAAGAGACCTAAATGTCTCTATGCCTTGCATCATCTCTAAAAGGAAAACACAAGACAAGTGAAAAATTATTATGACATGGAGAAGAATGTAGGAACATATAGAGTAATGCAAAAAAAGAGAGAAATATCAAATGAAACATCACGAGGGATCACATTACGCACATGCAATCACATAAAGAAACATGAAAAATAAAAAGACTAGTTAGGCA
This sequence comes from Sequoiadendron giganteum, assembly GCA_007115665.2. NCBI lineage: Eukaryota > Viridiplantae > Streptophyta > Pinopsida > Cupressales > Cupressaceae > Sequoiadendron > Sequoiadendron giganteum. The sequence goes on along the minus strand of CM021101.1, from coordinate 70,442,319 downwards.
CATGTGAGTCAACCTAAAGCAAGTCGTTTGCATCCCAATCTCGATTGGTATAAACAAGAGGACAACTAGAAAAAGGTTCAAGAAAAAGTGCTGAACTAGGGGAAGCACCAGGTTCAACACCCTTGTTAAGAGATTTTCCATTTAAGCTCATAGAAGAAGAAAAAAATGTATTCAACTCATCATGCACTTCTTCATCAATATTTGCAATGTCAATGTCATCATCTAGATTTATCACAATGGGAGGTCAAATGACAATGTCCATGGAAGGCTCTTGTTTAAGCTGTGGTGATGGTATAGGATCATCATGCATTGCTTTAGGTAAGTTCAGATTTTGATTTTCTATGTTGTTCTTGTCTTCTTGAGTTTGTAACCTACAAGCAATAGCACAAAGTCTACACCTATTCTCTCTAGGACTTCAATTCCTTTTTAATCTATTTTCAATTTGTGTTTGTGTAAGAGAAAGTTTGTCAATTATAGATTTATTCTCTTCCTTAGGAGGAATAGAAGAAACAATAGTAGCTTGTTCAACCACTTTCTCTTTAACTTTGTAAACTTGTTTGACTCTAGGAGGGATAAAAGGATTGTTTTTGTTATCTTGTGGTCTCTTATAGGAAATGATAGGAGTTTTTTCTATAGGTTTTTCTTGTATGTTCGAAAGGGATTTCGGTTTGATCATTACTTTGACAAGGATAGGTGTTTTAGTTATAGGTTGAGGAATGTTTTGAAGGTATAATTCTGCTATTTTCTTTGCCTTGAACTTTTGATATGATTTAAAAAATAAATCCAAATGAGTTTCGAAAGGTTCCATAGGCTTGGTCCTAAACAAATCTAATGAAAAATTCCCTTAGGACGAGGCAGGATTGAATCCACTATGATGCACAGTAAATATATTGCTGCCAAATGAGAGCTTTAGACACTTATGCACAACTGAAGGTACAAAATTCTTGGAGCAAAGCCATCAATAGCCTAGCTTCACACAAAATTGGTTTGATTGTGGGATGATGGTGAATGATACATTTAGTGTTTTTGGCCCAAACTTTAAAGGGAGATCTATCGAGCCTATCGTAGGGCAAGCAAACTCATTATGCTTCTTGATCTATGCTATCAATTTATCATATGTTTCTTGATATAGCTCATGCACATATAGGAATTCTTCAGTGATCGCATTCTCTCCATAGACGAGATCAATAAATATCCCATTAGTGGGCTTGTCATTGATTCAACCAACTATGTAAAGAGGACCAGCAGGTGCACTCTTAAGTATGTCATTTTGTGAGAAATAAATGTCAAGAACATTTTTAGTTGAGCCATTACGAGGTCAACTTCGATAAATTTTACCATTTCAATCGGTTTTTCTTCATTTATGTTTTCATCATTTGTGTCAACATTCATCACTTCATTCTTCATTTTGTTAGCTTTGACAAATGAAATATTGTGCTTAGGCATATGATTTGTAAAGATTTACAAATTTTGATAAGGAGGAGCTATAAAGTTATTACCTTGATCATTCACACCTCTAATTTAAAGTTGATTATTTTCAATAAGGTCTTGCACACGATGTTTAAGATGCTTAAATATTCTGTACCATGTCTATTTTGTTTATGGTAACATTGACAATAAGAATTTTTACAAAAGCCTATAGGAAATGGTATATTAGGGCCACGTTCTCGAAAAGAAGGTAACATAACATATTATTGTCAACTAGCTACAATGTGATATTATGAAGGGTATCGAGTAAAGGAGTGAATTGTCTCTCCTGTTCCCTGAAAGGAGTTGTCGTCTTGATAGAAACCACTTGATTATTAGTTTTTTGACTTGTTTGAGGGAATTTAGTTGAAAAAATCCCTTATTCTACTTCTTGAAAGTTTGATAGCTATTTTGAGTTGTACATTCATATTTTTCGGTATGACTAAGGGGATTTTTCACATCAAGATCGCAAGTTGAATTTTGATAATCATGAAGGGTTGTACATAACTGTGTGAAGGATGGAAATCTCAACATTTCAAGTTTTCTTTGAATTTTATCTTGTAAGTTGGCAATAAATATTTGTTAAAGGTCGGCATCAGGAGTCTTAATGTTTACTTGTGAATAAAGTGTTTGGTATCTTGCTATAAAATTAGTCACTTTCTCATCCTCTTTTGTTTTCATGTCATTAAATCAACAAGGGTCATCTTGGGACCCATGTGAATATGAAAGTGGTTGTAAAAGGCATCAATGAGTTCATTGAATGAACCAATTGAATTGTTTGGTAAAGAAGAGAATCACTCTAAAGCGGTATCCTTCAAGGACCTAGGGAATAGCTTAGCCAAAAGTTTATCCTCAAAGATGAAATCACTACACAAGGTTGTGAAAGTGGAAACATGGCTTACAGGATCTCCTTTTCCACCATATTTCTTGAATCGAGGGAATTCTATACCTTGTGGTATTTGTTCTCTTAAAATGTCAAAAGATATGGGGTTGGATTTGATGTATTGAAAAGGTTGATTGTTGTTATTTTGTTGTAATGTTGTAACTTTTTTTTGGAGAGATTTCATAGTTTACAAAAGTGAGATAATGAGGGTATTATTTTGATTGTAAGTTTGAGGGGGATAAGGTGGATTGACCTATATTTATGCAGAGGGCTAGTGAATTGTAGGTTGGTGAAGGTGGATTGTTGAGGAGTTATTGTGTTCGAATGGAGAAGGCTGGAAGTATTTCCTACAAGAATACCTATGGAAGTGTATGCAGTGCTAGTAGGTAAGATTGTTTTGGTTGGTTGAATGGTTGTGGTTGGTTTCAAGGTTGTTGTAGGTTGAAAGGTTGTTGTGGGTTGTGCACTAGTGTTTGTTGGAATGGAAATTGGTATCATGAAGGATAGAATTGGGATTCCACCTTGGCTTAGAGTAGACCCTAAAGCTTGAGTGGAAGTAGGGATGATGTTGTTAACAAGAGACACACTAGTTGTAGGTGATGGAGTCACAGGCTAGTCTAGTATGCAAACTATGAGCCATAGAGGGTTGATTATCAACTCTATCAGAAAAAGAGTTAGGAAACCCAAGATCCACGGTGAGTGAGATATAATGGGATGACATGAGCCTTGAACTACATCTTACAATAGTATTGTTAATAGGAAATCAAGTTGTAAATCTCATACAAGTTTTACAAACCTAGTGTGCAAATCCTAAATGGAAAAGATGTTAATGCAATGACCTAGATTGGAATGCAATTTTTAGATTCTAAGCAATGCAATTTATTGATTACACAATGTAATAAACTAAAAATGAAACATTTGAATTTATTTTTCATTCTTGACAATGCACTGAAATGAAGCAATTTAAGCTATATTCAATGAATTTGATGCAACAACACTACTATATTTGACTCCAATTTTTGATGAACGTTTATTGGAATATCAACATATATTGTCGGCATACTAACGAACCACTGAAATAATTTTCGTCGCTTTCCTTACTAGATTTAAAACGTCGAAATCATGACACAACTTCGTCGGTTGTCACCAGAGGAAAGGGCCCTCATGTTTGTCGGAATATCGATGAAAATTTTGTTGATCTAGCGACGAATCGTAGCCAGAGCACAAGTGGCATGCATTTTCCAAAGCATCAGATCAACAACTGAAGTTCATCAAACTTGTGACAAAATAGGCAAGTCATTATGACGAAAGTTTCATCAGATGTATTGCAAATTCGTCAAACATTTTTGGAGGTTCATCATAAGTTCGATGAAACAATGCAGTTTTTTTTTTTGAAATCATCTACGTGTCAACATTCCCTTGATATCACGATCGTTAACCATCTTGCAACTCTTGATCATGTGATAGTGGGAAATCGTAGATCTTGATCTTCAACAAACTTGCTCGTATGAATGGTTGACAACTTTGACTTTAAATGTTGAGCACCTTTTTTGTTTGGATTAAAACATCTTCGCAGATTTTAAGCATGTGCATTTTAGATCCGCTTTAGTAGCTCGCCAGTTAATATATTAAGGTCAACTTAATATATCAATACATTCATAATTTTCCTTTGGCCTCTCTGAATGTGACAGATGGTGCCTTCTCGTGATATCCTGATTGTTCAATACTCTATCGTGATATCATGGGAAGGTACCATCGGTCACACTCGAAGAGGCCGAAGGAACATTATGAATGTTTTAATATATTAAGTTGACCTTAATATATTAACTGGTGAGCTACTAAAGCGGATCTAAAATGCACATGCTTAAAATCAACAGAGATGTTTTAATCTAATCATAAAAGGTGCTCGACATTTAAAGTCAAAGTTGTCAACCGTCCACATGAGAAAGTTTACTAAAGATCAAGATCTACAGTTGCCTACTATCACATGATCAAGAGTTGCAAGATGGTTAACGATGGTGATATCAAGGGAATGTTAACACATGGATTTATTTGACGACGTAGGAGATGGTGGGGCCAGAAATGTGAGTTATAAGGTTCCTGAGTTGGAATGTTTTGATTGGAGGAATTGTGGGCCATTTTCTACAATGGAAGTCAATATTAGATTGATTGAATCACAATCGTTCGATGATCCAACCTAGATGAAGATCAATGGTTAAGATTCAAACCTACATCAAATGCGATTGGAGTCATTCGTGAGGCACACGAGCAAGCAATAATGGCATGCGAGTGAGCAATAATGTCTGACCATCTTAACTTGGTCAAAAATTCATGAAATTCATTTTTTATTTTTTTAATCCTATAGTATGCGAAGCATATAATGTGATGCATGTTTCAGATTCAAAAAATGTGATACTATTTGAAATCTATAGATTTTTTTCAATTAGCCTATCAATTCGGAATTTAGTAGTAATTCAAATAGAAAATGAATAATAATTATTTATTAAATTTAAAGTAAAGAATAATTCATATTGGTGGAAAGCTGAGAAACTCCTTTAAAAACCCTTTTCATTTCATCAATTTTTGGTAGAAAAAAAGTCATCAGCCACATGGGCCATCATATCACTTACATATCGCCACTTTTTGGCCCATCATGATCCTACACATACCCCAATATTAGGCTAATTCAATGAAAATTATTCCCAAATTAAGTAAGAAAAAGGGATACTTTTTTTGTTACTACAATTTGAGAATCAGTAATTCGAGAGTTTGAGAAAATGGTACTACAAGAACTCAAGAATTTAGCTCGAAGCTATACCTTTATGAGGGTTATGAGGAAACTTGATGGAGTTTCAATTCAAGATTTTTTTCTTCAAAATATCTCATGAATTCGTATTTATGTAATCAACATGCTTTTTTATGTAAGCCTTAAGGGGGGGGCTTGGCAAGGTTAAGATTGAGGTTTTTATGATACATTTACAAGAATAATGTAATATGGGGGGGAATGTTAATATATTACATTTTATAACTAGCGATGGGTAGGTGTATGCAATTAAACTATTTCAAATGCTTCCTCCTTGAGTTTTCTTCTTTCTTCCTTTGTATAAATGTAGTAGTATTCGCCAAATAATAATATAAAACTTTATGGTCTTCACAAACTAGATGAACCAGATATAACTGCTTCAAAATCAAAATATCAAAGGTAATTATGACCTAATCAAAAGAGCACTTAATAGCCAAATATTATTTTAAAGAGTCCAAAATCTTCTTCCAAGCATACCCAATAAGCCTATGGTATCCTTGGAAGTTTGAATGATTCGTTTCTAATTGATTTTTTTGAAGGATAAATATAAAACTAATATCATAGGCCACCAACATGAAAGAGAAAAAGTAGGACACCAAAAACTAGCCCAAAAATCAGACAAATAAATAGCATAAATGAAGAGTCAATTCCAAATATTCCACCATTGCCTCCAAAGACTAAAATATTGACACTGAAATAAAAGAGGAGGAAAAAATTCCTCATTAATCCCATAGAGAACACATTTATAAGGTCCTAGAAATCCCCTATTTCTAATATTGTCCTAGGTAAGATATATATTTTGGTAAAGAAAGAATAGAAATAAATCACACTTTCATATCTTTTTCAACCACAAAGAATATTCAAACCCATTCTTTTCCTCTTCTAATGATTGATATGTAGTGAAAAATAAATAAACCCCTTTAGGATCATAGCCCCAAGATATAACATTAGCCTCCTCTAGAGAACAATATGGATGATTAGCTAAGATAGAAGATAGATTAGCACAACACTCTAAATATCCCCCCATAAACCAATAATTTATGTCTTTCTAGTGAAAAATACAAGTATTCCCCACTAAATGACAAGCCATAAAATTAAAAAATAGACCAACCAACACCCAAAAAGAACTTACTCAAAGGGTGGAGAATCTAGGGAAGGAAAAGAGAATTGGGGAGTTAAGATCCCTTAATTAATCCAAAAAGAGCTTGATCACTAGATTTAACAATCTAGAAATGGCCTCATGCTTAACAAGAGACGAAACCTTCTTAATGGTATTCCAGACCATAGAGCCTTTCTCAAGTAGATTAATTTTCAAAGCCACTTCAACAACACCCCAACTTAAATATATACAACTAAGAATTTTATGACAAGGCTGATTTTTTTGCACAATTTCTAATAAATTTTAGTAGCTATATCTTGATTATTAATTAGTTATTTTCTACTTGGCCAAGACCAACACTTTCTTAAGCTGACAAAACCTATCTCAGCTAATAAGACTTATTTTTTAGTGTCTAAATTCTCTACTCATAGAAATTCTTAGAAGGAAAATCAAACTCATTTAGATATCTTTTAGGAGTTGAAAGCACCAAAATTTTATAAAATAGAAGAGATTTAAAACTATAATTTAAAAGTGTAAGATGGAATACATAGGATAACCAATGAAAATTCTAGTAATTCACCTACATCTTGAGTTAATCAAGAATCATTTTCCACTTAAAATGGTTAGGAGGGCTAATTAATAGTGAAATACCAAGATAATCCAAAGGAATTTCTATTATTTTGAATCTCAAAGGAAAATTAAATCTCTATTGAATGGCCAAATGAGTATTATTAATAATGGCACCATTCTATGTAATGTAAAAAGCATTGAGCTTACTTTACATTTCAATGGTTCATATATGCCTCTATATCTTCACTTTTATTTAAGTAAAAAAAAATTTTAAATGTGTATATACTATTATTCTAACAAGTTATTCAATATTTGGATTAATTGTTACTCTTTCAACAAATAAATTTAATTTTTTAATAGTTTTTGTAATGTTAGAACTTGTTATCCTTGTTTTCATAGCACAACAAAACACTCTTTTACACATTGGTTGGAATTGGATTCTAACATGAAATAAATACATCACTATCTCTAGTAAAAATAGATTAGAAAAAAATAATTATAATCATTTTTACAATAATTCGAATGTTCATTATCAAATGTTTAGGCAAAAATTTAATGAATATTTAATCCTAATGATGAGTCATGATGTGTGATCTTAAACGTCAATTTTCAAAACATTTCAACACAATTTAACTTAGAAAAATTGTATGAAACTATTATGAACTATGTAAATGTCATATTTTTTTATTATCAATTGCTTGTCAAAAGCACTTATTTTCTATGTATTAATTATAATAACAGTTGTTTGAAACCAACAAAATTATCTTAATAAAAATATTTTTTGAAATACAAACGTGTCTTAATTAAATAATTTGATTCTTCCAACATTATTAGTTATATCATTTTCTAATCAGAATAACAAATATAACATATATCACTTTTTTCTTAATACCACCGATATAAATGAAAGTAATATCTTCATGGGAAATTTTTATCATATGGTTTAGATTCAATATGATAGTCCATTCTAATTTTTATTAAAAAAAATAAAAATTACATTTGAATCGTGACATGAAAATTCAATTATGTACCTCGAACTTAAAAGTACTTATTTATAGTTTTTGACTAAAGTTTTGCATTCTTTTATTCTTTTCTTATTAAGTTTTATCATATAAATTTTCTATCTTTATCATTGCAATCAGAACCATAAAATGTATTACATCAATTCTAACAAAGAGAGACGCGGTGTTAATGTTTGTAAATAAAATATTTTTTCTTGGAGGTGAAGTAGTTGTTGGTAATTAAAGAAAGTTTAGAGGAAGGTGAAACAGATCAGCTTGGACAATCTCTTTGTGCAGACAGTTTGGTTTAGTCAAAAATCATCACCGTTCTTCCAGAGGCTTCTATTCTTTATTTCTGCAAGTATAAATGAGTTTAAAGAAAAAAGAGCAGTCGTACATAGAAGACTGTATAAACTTTCTATGTGGACAATTAAATTTTCAAACCCAGGTGACACGTTATTTAGACCAGGAAAATAAAAAACCTGGGACTTGCAACACCAAATTGACCCTAAAAATTTAGACCCGGATGAGTGCAAACAAGCTGTATATTTTATATGGAGTCATGTATAATTAACAAAAATATTTTGGAACTTTCGGCCGGTCGGTTGTTTTTAACACACTTGTTCAACTCAACTTTCTTGAGTCGGCATTTTCATCTTTCTTAGCATTCATGACATGTACGAGTCTTTATCAATAACAAATATTTGTTAAATGAAATTTTGTGTCCTTCGAAGAGAGCCCCAAAACGAATCTACGCATATAAAGTACATATTTTCCCAGAAGTTCTGTGTATTTACATCAAAGTTCTTATGGTGGACTAGTTTGTCTATATTTAAAGAAATCAACATTTCTGATCCGGGAGTTGTAAGAATTCCGTAAACCTTCCTAATAGAAAGTCAGAAGCATCCATTAGCACTATGTCACACAGCACTTTACATCCTCGTATGAACCAATTTTTAGCTCAACAAGGAAATAATGACTCACAAGAACACTATGACCCTTTTTCAACAATTTTTAATAAGGATTTGGTTTTGCAATGCAAACAAGCTTTAAATTTTGCACTTCTCAAGTTATCAGTGGCCCTCCATCTACAATCATTCTGCACACTTTATCTTTAAACTTGTATTACATCTGAAATACATGGTTTCTCCTCAATCAACTATAGGGGCTTCTTTGTCTCCAGCTATCATGGTCCTTTTCAACATCAAATTATCACCTATCTTTGCTTTCACTTCTTCTATCAAGGGTTCTTCTCCTTCTTCTTAGGTTACCATTGTTCTCTTAGTGTTTTGAGGACGATCTACAACTCTATAGGTCTCAATACAAATAAAGCAACTCAAAGGTTTTCAACCCCCACAAATTTGTCCCCCTCATCCTCTACCTCTAAAGCCACCTCTCCCTTGGAATTTTGGATTCACATTATATCCTCTTGCTTTTATTCATTACTTGATTTGGAGGAACTTCCTCTTTCATTATTTGAATTGCTACTACCTCTTTTATCGACCACTTTGTTGAACCAATTCAATTTTTCCTCTAGTTTTAAGGCTACTTGATATGCTTCATCCATAATATTCACTTTGAGTGGGGATAATTCATTTTGAGGTTCAAATCTAATACAATTAGTGTATTTAACCACATCATGCTCATAATCTCCTTATTTAAATTAGTTCTAATTTGTAACTTCAAATACTATTTAGTATAGATTGCTATGGAGGGCTCCTTTTGTTTTAGATTTTGGAATTATCTAATGAGATTTTGTTGGTAGTCTAAGGGCATAAATTTATCCTTCAAATGTTTTAAAATCTTTGGACATAGTTTTATTTTTCTCTTTCCCTTTACTTCTAATATTTTGGAGATTCTCCCATCATAGAGTAGCATGAAACTTCATTTTAGATGATGCAACTTTGACCCTTTTTTGATCAAGTTCCACAATTCCTTCCATTTTATAGTATTTTTCTAACTATAGAATCCAATATAAGAAAACTTCTAAATTCAATACACTTTTCAAATCATCACCCTTAATCATAACTCTAGTCCCTTGTTTGGTGATAGCCTCAATGATTTTTTCTTTAGAATCTATGACTACTACTCACCCTCTTTGAACTTATTCCCCCAAAATCCTCATGAGGAAGCCTAGCCTCAAGGACATATAACCTTCTAAGTACTTCACCAACTATATTACCTCTTCATCTATCATTCCTCTTGCCTCTTCTTCCCTCAACCACATGAACTCCCCTTTGATCCATTTAGTTTTTGGCTCTGATACTAAAAATGATGCAACACAATTTTCAAAAACCAACCAATTAAACCAAAAACATATACTTTGTTTTACCTTACACTTGAGAAGATATAAAAAATTCAATAGTAGAGAGTCATGAAGGATCAGATAAACCCACTCATATTATCCATATAAATACATATTTAGTAGTTTTCATATTATATTAATAACTAGAAAATTATAGAGTAGCTACAACATTGAAAAACCTATAAAATATTGACATGTTAACAAGAAGTTTCCTTCTTCTCGAGTCCCCTCGAAACTAAAAAAAAAAATTGTTGTTCTTTATTTTCTCCCTAACTAAGTCCTTGATCTTATGAACTCTCCCTAACTACATAGCTCACTAGAGATTCCTCCTAAACAAATAGAACTAAAATATAAAAATAGTAACCTACCTAGCAATTGTTAAGTGAAGAACAATCAAAACAAAACTATGAAAATAACATCTAAAAATAGTAAATTATCTGCATTAGGGTTTTTGTGGCAGAGTCTCACACATCAGCATCTTTATCTTTCTATTTTTCTTCTTGTATTGCACGGTTAGTCAAAATAGTAAGAGCCAACCAACAAAACTTTTTACAATCAAACTAGTTGGAAACACTACCAGTAAACCACTTAGAAGTTCCTCTTGTGGAGATGAGGATGTGGAGCATCGAAGAGAAATCCATGACCAAACCTTCTATTCATGATCCCTTCATGTGGCTAAGGAAGAAGCGTAGGAGAAAGTCTCCTAGTAACACTAAGTAGAAAGACTCTACCCATGATGACACTCATAAGGATGTGAGTGGCTCTTGAGGAAAAGGGAGGCAAGGGAACTTTGGACACTAAAAAAAGAGCATTGCCCCAATGGTCAAGGAGCACCTAAAAATGGTCCACCTCAAGTATAAATTAGCTTGGTCTTATATCTACAATAAAATATTAGAACAAATCATAACTTTATTATGAACTGAAACATGTCAATTATAGAAAATTGGCAAAATTAGTTGAATTTATATTTTTTCATATATTTAGGAGAATCTCGACATTAAAATTATGTTGAATCTAGTTTAATTTATGAGGGATTCAAGGTGAATCCCATATAAGAGCTGTGTGCCATTAAAAAAATTCCAGTTACAAGGGCTTAAAAAATCATGAATCCAAGTCCAAACATTCTGGACTCTTAGACAAAACCAAAATAGGTGTTTGAAGGACTTTGACTGTTGAAAAGGGAAATGGGGGTCAACAACTATCAAATGGGATAACCTAGAACCAATAGGAAGGCCTTCTAAAAGAATACACTAGGAAAAGTAAGCTAATTTACTCTTTAGAAGAGTTGACCAAATGGTGTGAAACATGTGTTTCCAAATAGAGACTTGTGATTGTAAATGTGGTTGTTGATCACAGTAGGAACCATGGGAAGTGGGAGAGATTAGAAGATATCCTTTCTATGGTTTGTAATTTTTGGAAAGTGATCTTTGGACCCCACTTCCAATATTTCCACCAAGGATTGCAAGAATTGACACAATTTTTTTGAATCATATCAGAGTAAATTTCTCCCATGATTATATCAAAAGTTTCACAATCTTGATTAAAAAGGTGAAACTTCGCTTTAGCTTCATTCCATGATAGAAGATTCATGGTAGGTCAAGAAAAAAGGTCCTACCAAGTTCTATCTACTTTAGCATAGGAAATTTTGGAGAAAGAGAGGTGATTATGCCAAAAGTGGGGATTTAAAAGGGATCCGCAACTCCCTATGGTGACCAAAATATCTAATTCATCTTGGTGATAAAATTTATGGAAATACAAGTGCAATACTTAGATACATTGTATTAAAATAGGCTCCCTACATTCAAAATTAGTGATTGAAAGATAAAGGAAAAACTACAAGAAGGTCCCCATGACTAGAAGTGGAAAATTGTCTACTACTCCACCATAAAAGGAGAAAAAATAAGGAGAGGGGAAAATCATAAATTAAGGAAGCAACATAGGCCCTTCTACAATTGAGTGTAGAAAAGAAAAAATGGGAGGTAAGCCCCATATAAATGAAGGTAGGATTGAGGTAGAAAGACAAATGGAAATGTTAACAAGTCATGGAGGAAGAATCTCAAAAAAAATTGTAGAGAGTGACAAGGGCACAATTAGGTAGAGTGAAGATAGTAAAAGAGAATGGAGCCAAGAAAAATAAAAAAATGGTATATATCTTCAACCTCAAATAGAATAAACACATGAAATGGAAGATGGCATAATGGATGTCTAATTTTCATGTATATCATTGTTCACACTAGGAATGTACTTGCAAATAGTGTAGAAATATCATCTAGTCTCCAACACAAACAAATAGGTTATTTAAAGGCAATGATAAACTATATTTTATGGAGTCCTCACCTCATGCTAGACATAATTGAGGGTTTTTCTAAAAAATATTAAAGCAGTAAATACAAAAGGGAAAGAGGCAACAAAAATGGAATAAAATATTAGAAAAGAGGGCCCAAATAAAGTATTGATAGATCTTACTCCCATTAATAGGGAAAATTTATCATAAATACAAACTCAAACTTAAGATCTAAATAGAATGAAAAAGAAAAAGAAAAAGTCACGAAAGAAACCTTAGAGGCCACATAAAACGCTTATAATAAATTGTTAGTAGAAAAAAAAATTCAAAAACAGAAATCAAATTATTGCATGTAGGAAATAATGATGTAGGAATTGGCTAAGGGTTTGCATGATGGCACCACACACAAATAAGAGGAAACAACAAAGGGTCAAAGCAATATTTTAGAAATAATAATAAATCAACAAGAGAAAACAAAAGAGAAGAGCTATTTAAGACATCCTAGAATTTAGGAAAGAATAAAGAACACTATCAAATAGGGGTTTGATAGGTAGAATTAAGAAAAAGGTTGGACAAGATAAGGGGAAAAAATGCTTGATCTAGTATGCAACAATTCATCGCAAGATAAATTTTTATACCCTCAAATGTGTCAAAATTTAGATCAAATGGCTAAAATTAAAGATTTTGTAACCCAAAAAAATTAATTACAACCTATGATGACCTTGCCACCAACACTATTGACTCTTACATTAGCATATCTATAGGTAGATAAACTCAAACCTATCTTGTCCAACAATTTCAAATAAATGATATAACATTGAAAATCATGTTAAAAAATAATGTCATGGGATAATCAAATGCACATTTTGACTCCAATATATCACTGAAATGATACCCAAATCACAATAGGTGCCATTAAAATTACTACAATTTTATCATGTAGTTGGAATATCAAGGATTATGTTTTAATTATTTATTCTTTCAAATTTTTCATATATATATTTTAATATTTTCTTAAACATCTTTCTATATGATTCTCATTAGGATATTTTTTGAAACCCTTTCACCTCACTCCCTCTATTTATATGACACAACTTCTCTAAAAAAGTAGAATTCTCACATGTTTTTAATGAGTTTCCTAGTGTTGAGTTTATAATTTAGGCATGCACCTCTATTGTAACTTGTTATCCTTTGAGGACATCAACATGGTTTCAACATTGGGTTTATTATCTAAACTTTAGTTTCAATGTTGTCTAGTGCGTAATTCTCACATAGGCTGTAGTTTTTTATAATATTATTTTTTAAATAATAATTTAGTAAACATTTTTTGGTTTGGATTAATGATTCAAAATATGATCTTATATTAATATTAATGAATTCATATTTATTCGATCTTTTGGATGAGATATGATAAGTACAACTTAGACATTTGATTAACTTTATATTAGAGTTTGATCTCATAATACCATTAATAAAAAATTAACAAATATTATATATGTGTGTAATGTTTAAAATTGATGTTTAATGCATGCAATAACATTTGGAATACAAGATGACTATATCTTACCTAAAAAAACATGATTTTTCTTAAATAAATTGGTTAAAATTTCACAAATTTATTGAAACATAAAATTCATGGAACAAATGATCTCAATAAGTATATTATTGATTTTATCATAACCACTCACACCCATTGTGTAAAAAGGGATAGATTTTTGATATGCTAACAATGTTGAGAATTATTATTGAATGCATTTCATAACATTTTACTTACAATACAACTATCTTACATAGAAAAAATTATGGTCTATCTTTAGCTAATTAGTTAAAATTTCACACCTTCATTTTTTTTATTAAAAAAAACCATGTAACAAAGAATCTATGAGTTTATCATAACCAATCACACCATTACCTAAAAACATTAATAGGTATATTTTCCATATGTATTTTAGAGTGTCAATTCCCAATAATAAATATATTATTAAATTCAGTTGTTATCAACTTTGATCATTCATTTTCTATAAAAATGGTTTTTCAAAACTTTTTTATGTATTATATTTATTTTAAAGAGGTACATTTTAAAATAAAATGTTAAAATAACTAGCTTATCTATCTTAATATATTAATCTATATATTATATGCTGAGAGGTATCATTTTCGAGGCATATTTTTTCATTAATTTTTCTTTCTTTTTTGAATTTAAAAATATGCCTAGAAAATGATACCTCTCGGCGGATAATATATAGATTAATATATTAAGATAGATAAGCTAGTAGCAGTCACAACACAACACATAACATGAATTAATATATAATTATACAACATTATTTTATTATATTATTAGATAAATAATAATATTTTAGTATATTTAATATAAGTTATGGTTAGAGGTCAAACATGGTTAGGTTCAAACTTTTATTAGGGTTGGGGTAAAGGTTAAAATAGGGTTAAATTGAACCCTTACTCTGACCCTATTTGAATCCTAATTGAACTCTAACCCTTTTCCCAAATCTTATCTTGATATTAACCCCAAGCTTTATCCTACAACCATATCCCTAATTGAATTTAAACCTTTATCATAATTGAACCCTAACCCTAACCCTAACCATAATTCCAAATTTAACCTTAACATTGACCCCAAGGTTTATCTTAGAGCCTAAACCCTAACCCTAACCTAACCTAACCTTAACCGTAGCCCTAATTGATCTTGATATCAATCTTTATCGCAGAACCATAACCCTAATGCTAATTAAACACTTAACCTAACCACAATTAAACCCTACCCCTAACCTTACATTAACAATAACCCTAACACTAACACACAGATTTATCTTAGAACCCTAACCTTAACCTAACCTTAATCCTAATCCTAACCCAAATTAAGCCCCTAACCCTAATCCTAACTTACCCTAATTGAAATCTAACCCTAACCTAACCTTAAAATTAACCCTAACCCTACTTGAACCCTAAATGAGTTATAACCCTAACCCTAACCCTAATTAAACACTAATTTTAATCATAAAGCCTAATCAAACCTTAATCATAACCTTGAATCCTAATCGAATCATAATTCTATTTCAGTCATAAACATAACCCTAAAACTAATTATAACCTTAAATGAACCCTAATTGAAACCCTAACCATAAGTGAACCCTAAAATTAACCCTAATTAAACCCTAATTGAACTAACCTTAATTAAACCCTTAGTGTAACCTAACCTTAATCCTAACCCTAACCCTAATTGAACCTTAACACCAACTACAACCCTAATTAAAATGGCTATAGTTGAACCCTAATCACCCTAAGTGAACATTTACCCTAATCAAACCTTAACCCCAATTAAACCTTAACCCTAACCTTAATTAGACTCTATCCCTGATTGAACCCTAACCCTAGCTTAAACCTTATTTGTTCCTAACCCTAGTTGAGTCCTAACCACCCTAAGTGAACATTTACCCTAATCAAACCTTAACCCTAACTAAACCCTAACCCTAATCTTAACCCTAACCCTACTTAAACTGTATCCCTGATTGAACCCTAACCCTAACCTAAACCTTATTTGTTCCTAAACCTAGTTGAGTCTTATCTGTAACCCCAACCTATAGCATGTAACCCTAATGTTAAGCCTAACCCTAATTGAACCCTAACCTAACCCTAACCCTAACATAACCTTAACCCTTATTAAACCCTAACCTTAACCCTAATTGAAGCCTCACACTAGCTATAACCCTAATTAAAAAAACTATAGTCGATCCATAACCAAAACCCTAAGTGAACACTAACCCTAATCAAACTTTAACCGTAATTAAGTCCTAACCCTCACCTTAACCCTAACCCTAATTGAATCCTAACCCTAACCCAAACTCCATTTGTTCCTAACCCTAGTCGAGTCCTAACCCTAACCCCAATCCTAACCACAACCTTTACCCCAAGCTATATTGTATAACCCTAATGTTAACCCTAACCCTAATTGAAAATTAACCCTAACCATAGTTTAACTCTAATCAAGAACCCTAACCCTATCATAATCCTATCCCTAATTGAACCCTATGCTTAATTAAACTCTAGCCCTGATTGAACCTCAACTCTAACCCAAACCCTATTTGTTCCTAACCCTAGTTGACTCCTACCTCTAACCATAACCTTTACCCCAAGCTATATCATACAACTCTAATGTTAATCGTAACTCAAATTGAACCCTAACCTAATCCTAACCATAATTAAACCCTAATCTAGAACCCTAACCGTAACATAACCTTAACCCTAATTGAACCCTAATCCTAATTGATCCCTAATATAAATCCTAACCCTATCCCTAATTTAATCTTAATCCGAATTGATCCCTAACCCTGATCCTATCCCTAATTTAGTCTTAATCTTGATCGATCCCTAACCTTAACCCTAACCCTATCTTTTATTGAACATTAACCCCTAATTGTAATCCCGATCTTACTCCAATCACCCTAACCCTAACTGCAAGCTTTATCTTAGAATTCTAATTGAATCATAATGCTAATTTTATGATAAAATTTAGTGTGCATTAATTTGTTAAATATAAGTATGGTAGTTTTAATATATTAATTTTAAAACTTATTTTTATGTGTAATAATGAAATTATTATATTTTTTTTGTATTTAATTTATAATTTATAATTTATTTTAGATGTGCACTTATTATGGAAAGCTTTTATATTAAATTGTATATCTAAGTTATTGTATTTTTGTAAAATAATTTATTTAATAAAGTCTTAAATTTAAAATATTTATTTAGAGATATACATTATTTTTTAAAATAGAATATGGATGATTTTTTCTTTTTGTAATGCTTTCAATTTTTTTTTAAAATATTGATTTTTTTTAATGTGTAACAGTAAATTTAGGATATTTCTTTTTTATTTAGCTTTCTACTTTTTAGTTTTAAATACATTACTTTAGAATTGAGCATTGCTACTGAAATTATTCAACATTATTTCTTTTTCCTTCTATTTTAATTTTTTTGTTTCATGAAATCTCTTTCATTTTTATTTATTTTTATCAAATCTCTTTGATTTTGATTCTATATGTGTGCTTATTGTGGAAAGATTTACTCGTACATATTAATTTTGAATAAAATAAAATATGAATGATTTTATTCCTTTTAGAAATATTTTCTTCTTTTAAAAATATTAATTTTTTTTTATGTTTTAAATATATTCATTCATAAACATATTTTTATGTGTAATAGTAATTTTAAGATATTTTCTTTTTATTTAATTTGTAAAATATATATATTTAAAAAAAAATTAATATTTTTAAATTTTAAGTACATTAATTTAGAAATAGAATTTTTTATGAAATAGTAAATTTAGAAAACTTCTTAACTTAAGTTTTTAAATTTTAAAAACTTCTATATAAAAAATGTAAGAGATATCTTGTTTTAATTATATGATATTGAATATTTAATTTTAAGTATGTACTAATTTTTTTATTTCTTTTGGAAAAGGTAGGTACCTTTTCATAATGTCACAAGTTTAAATAGTTGTTTTAGTTAATATCAATTTTGATTTTCAAATCAGAGATATTTTTGGTTTTTGGTCATGTTTTGTTATTGTTAACTTCAACTTTGATTTTTAAATTAGAAATATTTCTGCTTTTTTTCATGTTTTGTTATTGTTAACCTCAACTTTGATTTTCAAATTAGAAATATTTTTCTCTTTTTTTCATGTTTTGTTATTGTTAACCTGAACTTTGATTTTCAAATTAGAAATATTTCTGCCTTTTTACCATGTTTTTTTATTGTTAACCTCAACTCTAATCCAACTTCTAAAACATATATAATACCCATTTTTCTGTAATATTGAAAATAATATCAAATATTAAAAAAAATTGCTATATTTTAATCAATTGCACTTGTTCTTAAATCAACTTATTACATATAAACATAAATAATATTTAGATTTTCTAAAAAATATATAAAACTATAAAAAATTACAGCTTTACTAATGTTATATAGATTTTTTTAAATCATTTTGTTACTTATAAACATAAATGTTTATAGATTTTCTAAAATATATATAAAACAATAGAAAATTACACCTCACCCCACTTAGACACCTTTACATAGATATTTGGCAACAAAGCGTATTGTGATATATTTTGATCCATTTCAAAAAGAAGTGTTGTTGCAAATACCCCCAACCCTATGTGCTTATATGATCATTCTCATATTTTTGCTCCTAAGCGTTTATGAAGTGGAATGCCACAAATAATGGCAGCTGAATTGATGTTATCATTTCTCCTATATCTCTTGACATGATGTGTATGTATTCCCTTGATTTTAGATGTCATTCGAATTCATCTCGAGGAGTAGACTCGGCTCTTAACATATTCTGTGTATAGTAGATCTCAATCATATTCTTAACAAACCCTCCTTAATTTTAAAGGTAACAAATGCATATACTACTTTGTCTGCCTCTCATTTAATAAGTATATCAAAATATCCCCACAATGCTCACAATAACAAATTTGGATCTCCACAAATTTAAACTCTTTATGGTAGATTCTTTAGGCATGTTAGACCTACAGAGCTGACAATTTCTTTTGGCCATAATAGAGACTATAATTGATCTGAACCACTTCCACCATTTTATTAATAGAAAATGCAAAGAAGAGAACCCATGTGTAAAGAATGAAAAAGAAATAATGCGATTCTCTATTCTTATTGCCAATCCTTTAAAGAATATATTAATGCACTCCTGAGTGCATTGCTCATTTTTCTTTATCAATAAATCTACTTAGTGCATATTTTTGCAATCACTTCATCCCACACAATGACATCATCCTAGACTGCTATGTTATAATGCATAAATAAATTTTAACCAAAATGCTATTCAGGTAAGCCATCTTCCATGACATTTAAAAAACAAAAAATTTCTGGGCTTAGATCAACAACAATGTACTCATGAAAACCCTTGGATGTTATTCAGGAAATTCACTATTGACATCTGCGTTTTCGGTTGAAAAACTGCCGATAATGCTTCCTTGACTTTCGGACCCAAACAACTTGCACATAAATGACAGTTGCCTATCAGATTAAGACCATTATTTGAGAGCGAGGGTTTTACATGTGAAATATAGCTCTACGGAACGAGGCGACACAAAACAGATTTTTGACAAAATAAAATAACAAAAAAACCTAGTTTGATATACAATATTTTACCATTTATTATCAACAATCGAAGTATCTCCATTGCGTAACTAAACACCTGAAACTACTATCAAAGCTCCTCTAAGCGCTGCGAATGCCAAGCCTCCTCTACCATGAGTGGATAAATAAGGCATTTAGTGGAAGGCGAATTACGTCTGTTTTGTTCTCTTGGCTCTTCATCTTCCATCCGTAATTGCCATCAATTTAGCAGGCTTCAGTGATTACCATTGCTACTCACTTACTGCACTTACATTGTGTGCCACAGATCACAGTAGGCAAAGAAACATGCCTATTTAGAAAGCACTAATAAAGAAAACTGTAAGATGCCAGCATTCATCTTAATCCGTTACAGCGAAGACCAAACGCCCGACCTTTCACTACCATTCAGGGAATATGTAATGCGTCGATTCCACTCACTTCACACCAGCCGCTGTGCCAGCCACCTGCACGTCAAAATAAATGCCGCTTCAAAAAATGTACACGGATTTTGTGATGCCACTGTCGGGAACGCCTCTCGACGTAATTATCAACTTTATATGTTTCTTGTAGATATTTTTGATAAGTGTCTCCAAAGTAATATTTCATTTTTTTGATTGTTTAAAACATCCTAAGTATTCTATTTGTTTAATATTTGGTATGTTTTGGGCTACAACCAAACCTTATAGAATATCTCTAAGGAGAGGTTCTCCTCTTCATCTTGATTTTTTCTATGAACAACTTAACATTCTCAAAGATAATACTTCATTCTAATTTTTATATAGAAGATAAAATTTGAATCAAGAATCAAAAATTTGATTATACGTCATTTGTATTGTTTAATTAAAAATTTGCATTCTTTTAACTTTTTCTAATTCCTTGTTAAATTTTATCATATAATTTTCCTCCTCTTGATATCCTTATAATGAGCCATAAAATGTACAATTTTTACTTTAACTATAATTAAAAAATAATTTATCTTGGAGGTGAAATAGTTCTTGGTAATTAAAAAAATCTTAGAAGGTGAAAATTTAATTAAGTTTTGAAAAAAGTTTAAAATTGATCTTTAGAATTAATTCACTTGGATTGTTATTCTAGGTGATGGGTTCAATTATTAATTTCCTCTCTAAAAAAACTACAACTCCAGATTACTGGACTGAACTCTTTGATTCCAAGATGTAAAGAAAAAAGTCAGAATAACTGCAGATTTGTTGCCCACAGTTTAGAGCAGTCAACAATCATCCCCATTCTTTCGCAAGGCTTTTATTCTTCCGTTCTGCAAATATTAATGAGTTTAGAGAACTGAAACGGTCCTACACACAAGACTTGTATAAACTTTCTACGTGGGCAATTAAATTTTGAAACTTACCTGACACGTTATTTAGACCACAAAAATAAAACTCATGGAGGTTTTATATTTTTAATTTATGATTCGATTTTGTTTTGTATTTTATTCGGATTTGATTCCGTTTAAATTTTTAAATACTATTATTTTAATTCATAAAAAGTAACATAAATTTATTCATTAAAAAAATTGAACCTAAAAATTTAGACGCAGGTGGTGCAAACAAACTGTATATTTAGCAAATTTCGTTTTGTACTTTCGGCCAGTGGTTGTTCTTTTCAGACTTGTTCAACGCAATTTTCTTGAATCGACATTTGTTTTTAACATTCATGAAATTTACGAATCTTTAGCAACAAAAGAATTTTTGTAAAGAAAATTGTCTGCTCTCCAAAAAGAGTCCCAAAAAGAATTGAAGTATTTACAGTAAAAAATCTCCACAGGAGCTGTGGGTATCACGCCAGATTTTAGTAAGAACGCTTGACATAATGCAAATGGATTGTGTGCGCACATTCCAAATCCTGTGTATGGGCGTTGAAAAGTTTGAGTAGCTTAGTTGCTTTATCCTTTGTTATATCAGAACATCCCACCTGCATTAACACCAACAGCTTATCAAAGGCGCCTGCATGCACCGCCTGCACCACCGCTCCACCATCGGAGGAATTCTGACAAATGTTCCACAAAATAGAAACTGCCAATTGGCTCGCCAGATCGGATACCCTCAATATTTTCTTAGCAATTACGGCTACAGTTAAAGCATGGCCACATGCAGCCAATCGGCCTTCCGTGCAATTGCAAAGGATATCCAGCGCCAACAATGCCCTCTCACAAATGCTCCTTTCTGCCAGTACGAGCATCTCCACCAGAAGAGGAACAGCCCCTGCTTCCACAACTTTGCTCCTGTATTTCTTCCTCAAAGCAATGTTGTAAATGCTTGTGAGGCTTGCTTTGGTCGCCGCTGGGCATATGGGCTCTCTCAGTAGCTGAACTAGCCCCTCCGTGAGTCCCTCTGTTCCTCCTATCATATCCCTGTACTTATCCTTGGAAACCATTTCATGGAGAAGCGCAACGGCGCTGTTCTTTGCATCCGGATTGCTTTCTCCAAGAATGCAAATAAGGCAAGCAATGGCGTCGGACATGACGAGCAAATCCAGGGCCTGAGAAGTCAAGGGGAAAGTCATAGCCAATGCCCCTAAAGCCTCTTCGCAAATCTCTACAGACTGTTGCGACCGATTCAAAGCCCCTGCGCTGTGTTTGGCAAAAACGGATGCGAGAACAGACGATGCATTTGACGAGGCAATGCATTTTTTATTCCTGTCGCTTTCCTTGCCCAGTCTTCTCAACTTACATATCGATTCCACCTCGCCGGCTGCAATGTCCGCTAGAATGGTACTGAGGCGGCCGGAATCGAGAGGCGCCTTGGGCGTAGGAATCCGTTCGACTCCTCGGGCACTGTTGGCCACACACCAACCCTGAATAAACCGACGGAGAGTGTGATTCGGAATCGTATCGTGGGTATCCAGAATCTGATTTGTGACAGGACAGACATTGTTGCCGGCATCTAGCCAGGTCTCAATGCTTTGGCGATCATAAGTAATACCGGTGCAGAGAATCACAGGATCCTTCATTAGCTCTAGCGAGATGGGGCATCTCAGATAGCTCGGCACTGTCACTTCAACATCGAGTCCCTTCATTGTCTCAAAATATCCTCCCAGGCTGTGAAAAAGTTGTGCGGTTTAATGGAAGCTCTTTCGCTCTCTATATGCTAAATTGCGTTAAAGGTATGTTGGTAAGATGGAAACAAAGGATTCGATGGAGGCCATTATATATCTAGTTATGGGACCGACCTAGCGTAGCGCGTGGGAAACTGTAGAAATGAGGTGAGGTGGAATTTGAAGGCAAACGCGGTGCACACGTTCAAAGTAATTAGGGCGCGATGACCGGGTCGTGGAAGATAAAATAAGAAACGTTGAATGTTGACCGGGTAATGGATTCTCAAATGACGTTTCGGACATGCTTTTATTTTTATTATCAATATTTGAAGCGTTCCAAACGATGACTGGAATGACGAATGAATGCCGGTGGGCCGGTGGTACATTTAACAGCTCATACCTAGGAATTTTATGTCATAATCACGCTTTGCCGCGTCTGTGGGGTAAGACAAATGAGAAATGGAATCTCTGTTTACTTGTAAGGGACGTAACCGACAACTTCGTGATTTTTCTAGTGTGAAACAACAAAAACTTTGTTTGATCTTTCTAGTGTGAAACAACAAAAACTTTGTTTCAACGGTAGTTGATAGGAATGGTTAAGCTTAAATAAGCTTTTATATTGTACGCGTACGTTAAAGACATATGTTTGAATAAATTTATAATTTGTCACCTAAAGTCAAAATTAAATTTGAAAGCGAGTTCTCAAGACTTACGTATATATTGGATTAATAAAATAAATGGTTGTTTATTCTTTTTTATATTAGATGATTTATGGTAGGGGTATTTGGATGTAAGTGATAAAAGTAATATATTTTGTGTTATTTTTTTTATTCTTTTAATGAGAGTGTCTCTATTATCATTTATAAACTAGTATACATATATTAATTAATAATATATATAAAGAACGGTGAAAGTTATCAATATTTAACATTGTTTATTATAATATTAATTAATAAGATATATTAAAAACTAATAATATATATAAAAAACTATTTAAGCATACATATCTTAGTTTGTAGTTTTAATAAAAAACTATTTAAATTAAAAACTATTTATTGGAAAGTTATAAATTTAAATTTTTTTTCAAAAAATAGAGAAAGAAAATTTATTCATGTGCTTGCTATTCTCAAGTAGCACATACTTCCACCTGTAGTTTATAAAATATTCCTTCGTTGCTTTAACTGTATAACGCTTTCAACATAAATAGTGTTACACATATTCAAAAAGAGTTAGATTAATAAAATAATTGGATGTTTATCATTTTATATATTAGATGATTTAATATGATAGGGATTGTTGGATGTAATTAGTCGATTTGGATTCTTCATAGATGAAATTAATGTATTTTGTCACATTGTTTTGATTTCTTAGTTTATAATTATTTAATGAATACTGCTTATATTATCATTTATGAAATAGTGTTACACATATTCACACAAAAAAAAAGATTAATAAAATAAATGGTTGTTTATCAATTGTATTTTAGATGACTTAATATGGTAGGGGCATTAAGATGTAAGTAGTGGATTTGGATTTGTCATAGATGAAATAGCTATCCTTTTTTTTTGACTATTTTGATTTCATGGTATAAATTTATTGATATATTCTATATTTTTTCAATGAGGATGTTATTGATATATTTTTATTATGTTGGTATGATATAAGACATTACATCTCAAATACTCATTTTGAGTGTAATAGTGCAAACAACTACGTCTTGCATGGATATTCTCATTAGGAATAAAGTAGTCTCAAACCTTGAGGATTGCGTTTGCATATTTTATCATTATGTTGTTTTTGGATTAGTGCTAAGTTTGTTGTTTTGTTTATATTTTGGTACTAGGGATTTTACCCCTTTTGATTTTCATAGTAGACTATAGTATAAGGAAAAGTTGGAGTTTATGGGATCTAATTTTAACGTTTTAAATCTCACATTATATTAAACTTTAATCTTGTGATTTTAATTTTTAATCTGTGTTGCTTTGTGGGAAGCCTCTCTTATTATTTAGGAATATATTGTAGCATTATTTTTTCTAGTGAAGAATAGCAGAGGGGGTAATGAACCTTGGGAAAATCAAATCTTGTCTTTTGGAGAAGCTATGGTTGATTGTCAATTAAACTTTGATTTTGATTTTCTTTTGTCTTTTCTAAGGATGGTTTGGTTTCATGTATTTTCTCAAAAAGTATTTGTCACCATGCTTATTAGATTCTTATCCTTGGTGGGAGAATGTGAATTGAAAAGAGGAAGATGTGGTTGTTTTAGTTTCATTGGGGGTTAAAAAGAAAGAAGAGGAAATGTTAACAATATATCTTTCTATTATTTTATTCTTAGAGGGACTAAATCTAGAACTAGAGCATGTAGTTCTCATATGTTATCTTCACAATGATAATTTTTGGATGAAGAGTATTGTTTTATATTATGAGTGTAGCACTTATGGATTTCTCAAATTTTGATTTTATTCTTGCAATAACAAAAAGCCAAACCTTGCGTTGGGGTTAGCTTGTGCTACAATTGAGTGGTAATTTACTTCTACAATAAATCCATTGATTAGAAATTTATTGTTTAATCTTTAGTTAATATTTTATTATTTAGTCTTCTATAAAAATTTAATGCATTCTTGATTTCCCCCTATGATTATTATTATTACTTGTATTCCCTTATGTTTTATCTTGAAAGGTTGAATGATAAGAGTTGAGAGTTCCATTCTTTGAAAATGATTGTTGAGGAAATAAATGTTTAAATTTATTCTTTGAGTATCATTAAGTTTTCCATGAGTTTTAGTTATTAAAATAGTCCATGAAATCATAGATAAAATCTGTAAAGAGCGGAAAACTCCTTAAAAACATAATGACAATACTTAAAATAAATTCCATTATATTCCAAATAAGTCATCATCACATTCATTCATTCATTCATAAGAACAAGTCGAATACATAAAACGACATAAAAGTTGAAAGATAACATCATATTATTCAGTCTAAATCTTACAAGTGTCGAAATACACATTTCAAATAACATTTACAATGGAGGATACTAATCCAGTTTACAAATTCGAGACTTAGGCAGTCAGTCGCCATAAGCTCGTCAATATATACATCATGAATAATAAAGCATTTTAAAAGAAGAATTAGTCAGTCGATCTTCCATCCATAAGCAAATCTTCAAAGAAGATGAGAACAAGGATCAGGCGCTTTTTCGCCCAACCTCGAAGCTTACGCTTCCCCGAAATTTCGTAGTCAATCAAGAAATACCCGACCTTGCACGAATTTCTTAGCAAAAAGCAGTCTACAAGCAAGATGGAATCTGGTGCAAGCCTAGTACTACTAGTAATCCACAAGCATTTTCAGTTTTCTAATTCAGTTAAGAAAGAAGCAAGTTCGGTACTAGGATATGGTAGAGAGCTCAAATAACCCGTCTATTTCAATGGTACAAATAATTACTTGGCCAAGTAAGATGTCATGCACGACAATAAAAAGTAGTTTTGGAAAAAGAAAAACTACCCTCTCTATTTACCCATATTCGGCACCCATCCCGGAAGGTAACTTTCCCAAAAACAACACATGTAGAATTATCTATCATTCATGCATGGTTCAAACAATCAAACACAATCTTTCGCAATCTTTCAAAACATAAACTGAAAACAGTGTTTAAAATGAATAAAGTTTATAAAACATCACTTTTCGTTGTTCCAATTCACAAAAAGACATAAAATCAACATCTTAATTTTGTCATTTAAATAATCAAATAAATTTCAAAAACGAAGGTGTATCTCCAGTATGTCAAAAATACATATGAAACGTAAATTAAAAGAGCACACATTTAGTTGTTTCAAACTCTTCTTTAATTTAAGTTGTTTTAAAGTTCATTCAAATTGTTTTCATAAATTGACTAAACCTCAAGTTTATACGTTTCAATTCAACTTCGTTCTATTTTCAGCATTTAAAAGTCCATCATTATCAAATTTAAAGCTAACTATTTAATATTCTGAGTTTTGATGTTTTCTGTCAAAGAATTTCATAATTTCAGTCAAAGAAATTTAACTAGTTTGCATCAGCATATTCGTTTCACTAATTTTGGTCATTTTGTTTCCAAGTTTAATTTAGTTTTCTAGTTTTCAGTTCAATGATTCATAAACGATTTTAAAACAAAGTTTATAAATTCTCAACATAAAATTAAATAAAAATAAATAAATTTCTGTTTCAAAGTGTTTCTGTCAAAAATCTTCGTTTACTATCAGCACGATTTTAACTATTTTCTGTTCTAGGTTTTTTTCGTATTTCTCAAAATTGTAAAATCGTTTACAGACTTAATACGTATTTCTATTCAGTTACTGATCTAAGCAAGATTTAAATCAGTAATTCCTAAATTCTCAGCAACAATTTCTAAGTCTCTGTTTAACATGGTTTTGAATCTAACTTTACAAATTGTTTTCGGTTCTGAGTTGTTTCTAAATTTCTCTAACATTCTAGAATTATATACATTCTAATTCGTTTAATGTTTAAATAAAATGAATAAATCTGCAATAATTGTTTTAAATCCCTCTTTCCTAATTTTCAACAAGAAGATTTTATTTATAATTGAATACTGATTTCTAGAAATTAAGAATAGACTTGATAGATTTATTGAAATATTCAACTTATGAATTCTTACCTGGCAATATACTAAGTTCTGGGAGTTGTAATTTTCTGATTCTTTTACTAAAATCTCTATCTCTGGTTCTTTTCTCCTTGGCGCCTCTTTCTTATTTCCTATCTTCCTCTGTAATTACGCCCTTCCTCTTTACAAGGATACACCTTACCTGGCCTTCTCCCTAACTGGCTGGTTGGCTGAATGGATCCTTGCACGCCCCCTATGACCTCCTTTTTTTTGCTGTGTAGGAAGTAAATAGAAGAGGGAAGTCTAAGTGATTATGTATACTTCTCCCTGGTGAATACGTGGTGAGAGGAGGTCCCTGCGCCTACTCCTTAACTAGCTGTGTGGGTGGAAGGCTCCCTTCTATTTGATGTGTGTCTCCTTCACTTGCTGTGAGTGTGAGGGAAATTTCTGGTGATGACTTCCAAATCGGCGCCTCCCTCCTCTATTAGCAATTTTCTCTTAGTAAATACAAATGAATATTTTTTGCTTTTTTTTCTCAATTTCAGATTTCCTGTGAGTAAATTATGTGTCTCTACAATTGACTATCAATTTCCAATCTTCTGAGTGTCCCCCTTGATTTTGGATTTTTAACAAGATATAGATTTTCTCATGCATGCTCAGATCCACCATTCTCTCCAATTGATCTTCAGATCAATTTTCAAACTTTCAGTTCAAGATATTTAAAGATATTTTATTCTTTTATTTTATTTTTTGCTGAGTTCATGATTTATTTTCAATTTGAATTTTGAATTTTGAACAGAATTCTGTTTCCATTGTTTAATTTAACTAAACTAAATAAAATGAATTATATTTCTAAGTATTAAATTCATTTATTTTCATTATTTCAAATTTAACAATAACTTTATTTAACTAAATTTAATCAAAGTCAAGTTTAAAACAATGTTACCTTTAATTTTCAAAATTCAACTTCGTATTTCCAATATAAGAATAAAATACTCAACAAACAAATCTATCTTATTTAAATTACATTAAATTTCATAAACTTAACAAAATCATCTACGAAAACACATTTTTACAATTTTTTAAGAAATCACCCAAAACCAATTTTTCGATTTGCAAGCATAATATACGCATGAGACATATAAAATATCAATCTACCTGAGTGTGTGAGATCCCATCTATTCGCACATGTCAATCAGCTAAACAACTCTACCTGATCGTTATTCTCGCCTTCAACCTCGTTCACCTGTTTCCTGCATTCACTTGCACTCAATTCATCATCAGTAATGACAAACCCCGAAATAAATGTAAATATGATATTTTGCATTTCAATTTCAATTCAATTTCATCTTCATTTCATTTTGAATTTCAATTAAATCATCTTCATAATAATCATTAAATAATCTAATTCGACATATAAAGTAAAGTCTGCATTTAAATAGATAAGCGTAAATTTCATACATGACATCCTTCCCCTCTTGGAAGAGACATCGTCTCGATGTCTTATTAGTCAATCAATAAGCATAACATCATCATCATCATAAAAACATACTATCTCAATCAATAAAGCATAGTATCTCAGTCAAGCATAGTGTCTCAATCAAGCATGATAAAATAGTAACTAGCAACGTAGTTCTCTAGCATAACATAAGAAAATAGTAGCATCCACCCTATCAAAGTTCTCAACATGTAAATCAAAACTAGAGTATCAAGTATCTCCACACAAAACAAATGCTAATCTAAGAAAGCAGATGAGGAAAATGACAATCTATCGTCTCAGAATCCTCCCATGTAACGCTGTCCTCAGTATACTGGTCCCACTAGACCTTATATTGGGTACTATCTCTATTACGTAGCTTAATGCTATGCCTATCTAGGATTCGAATGGGCTCCACTAGCACCACCCCTAGATCCTGTACCTGTAATGAATGCTAATCAAGAATATGAGTCATATCACGATGATAAGGTTTCAACAAAGAAACATGGAAAACATTATGGATTCGAGCAAGAGCAGGTGGTAATGCTAGTCTATAAGCAACTGGATTTATAACTTCCAATACATCAAATGGTCCCACATATCTTGGTGCCAACTTTGATGAATTCCCAAATGAGATAGAGATCTTATGAGGCCAAGAATACTTTATCTCCAACAAAAAATTGCCTATAAGTCCTGTTCCTATCAGCATAGCTCTTCTATCTATTGGCTACTTCCTTCAACCTACCCTTGATCAACTTCATCTGCTCATCCATTTCCTTGAGCATGTCTGGTCCAATAATTACCCTGTCTTCCATCATGTCCCAACTGATGGGTGTGTGACATTTTCGTCCATAGAGTGCTTCAAAAGGTGCCATACCCAATGAAGAATGATATGAGTTATTGTAGGAAAACTCAACCAATGGTAAATATTCTTCCCACTTGTACTATTGATCCATGCAGTACATCCTCAATAAGTCCTCCACAACCTGATTGACCCTTTCAATTTGGCCATCAGTTTGTGGATGATATGCAGAACTAAAATTCAGTTTAGTTCCCAAAGCTACATTCAATTTAGTCCAGAACCTAGATGTCGTCCTAGTATCTCTATCAAAGATAATGGTCTCTGGTACACCATGCAACCTGAATAGCTCTTACACAAATTTCCTTGCAAGAGTCAATGATCCATCCTTCAAATTCCCTCGTATGAAATGTGAAACCTTCGTCAGCTTATCCACAACTACAAGGATAGCATCATGCCTGTTCCTGCTCAAAGGTAATCCTTGGATGAAATCCATATTAATTACTTGCCACTTATACTCAGGTATATCGTGGGGATACAAAAGTCCTGCTAGATGCACATGCTCAGCCTTGACCCGCTGGAATTCCAAACATCTCACCACGTACTCCATGACATCTTTCTTAAGTTTAGGCCAAAAAAACAAAGCCTTCAACTCTGCTACCATCTTCGTGACTCCTAGATGCCCTGAATAAGGTGCATCATGAATTTCTTCAAGAATCAACTTCCTCAAATCTCCACCTTCAGGGATATACATCCTTCCCTGATATCTGACAATGCCATCATTCTCCATAACATAACAATCAAACCTATGATCTGAAGGATCCACCACTAAGGCTTTTCTAACCTTGTCATAATGCTCATCACCTAAAAGATACTGCAATACTTGCTGTCTCAAATTTGACCTTGTGGTCACCATAGTAGATAGATGCCTTCTTCTACTAAGAGCATCAACAACTTTGTTCTCCTTACCTTTGATATACTCGATACCAAAATCGTACTCACTCAGGAACTCAAGCCACCTCCTCTATCTCGCATTAAGGATCAGCTATGTGAAGATGTACTTAAGTCCCAAATGATCAGTCTTAAGCTCAAAGGGCTTCCCTAGGAGATAATGTCTCCACATCTGCAATGCATGCACAATCGTTGTAAGCTCAAGATCGTGTGGCACATAATTCAACTCATACTGCTTCAGTTTCCTAGACTCATATGCCACCACTTTGCCTTCTTGCATTAGCATTGCTCCTATACCTTCACCCGATGCATCTGTAATCACAATGAAGTGACCATTAGGATCCGGTATAGTCAACACTGGTGCTAATGTCAACTTCTATTTAAGAATCTAAAATGCTTCTTCACACTTCTCTGTCCACTCATATCTCTTTCCCTTCTTCTGAAGAGAAGTAATAGGTGTTGCAATTCTAGAAAACCCTTCAACATACTTCCTATAGTAACCTGCAAATCCCATGAAACTACGAATTTCTTTGACACTTCTCGGTGTTGGCCAATCTACTATCGCCTCTATCTTCATAGGATCAACTGAGATTCCCTCAGTAGATATCACATGCCCCAAATAGTGAACCTTCTTTTGAAAGAAAGTACACTTTGAAAAATTGCCAAAAAGCTTCCGATCTCTCAAATGTTGCAAAACAATTCTCAAGTGCTCCTCGTGTTCCTCTTCTATCTTAGAGTAGATCAAAATGTCATCAATGAATATGAGCACGAAATCATCCAAACAGTCTCTAAGGATACTGTTCATAAGGTTCATGAATGCCGTAGGAGCATTCGTTAAACCAAAAGGTACCACGGTGAACTCATAGTGTCCATACCGAGTTTTAAAAGCTGTCTTTGGAATGTCCTCATCCTTAATCTTCAACTGGTGGTAACCTGATCTAAGATCAATCTTAGAAAACATAGTGGTCCCTTTCATCTGATCAAACAACTCATCTATCCTAGGTAGAGGATACCTGTTCTTGATGGTAACCTTATCAAGCATCCTGTAATCAATACACAGTCGCAAGGTTCCATCTTTCTTCTTAACGAAGATTACCGATGCACCCCATGGCAATACACTTGGCCTTATGAATCCCTGTTTCAGCATCTCCTGCAACTGAGCTTTCAGTTCATACAACTCAGTAGTAGTCATTCTGTAAGGAGCTTTGGATTGTGGCTCCGTTCCAAGTAACAATTCAATTGAGAAGTCAAATTCTCTCTTTGGCAGTAATTCTGTAAGTTCTTCTGGAAAGATATCCAAGAACTCTCTAAGTACTGGATAGTCCTCTGGACTCTGCTAGGCATTCTCTAAATCACTCACCAAAATAGAAAAAATGGAACATCCCTTCCGATGTTCCTTCTTCAGCTGCATAGCTGAGATGTGTCTCAACTCTAAAGGCTCTCGAGATCCTAGAATCTGTACTGGATGTCCATAGTCATCCAAACAACTTACCACCTTGTCCTCACAATTCACAATGGCCTTATGCTCAGTCAACCAATTGATCCCTAAGATCACATCATAAGAACCCAACGGTGCTACGTAAAGGTTAACTTGAGTTTGGAAGTTAGGTAATTCTAAATCGCTGCATGATAAACATGTATCTACCCTCTTCTTTGCTCAATTTCCATATTGAACCATCCATGATTGTGACATAAATCCAGGTCTAACAGGTAATCTATCAACTACTTTAGGGTCTATAAAACATTCAGAAGCTCCAGTATCTATCAAAATAGAAACAGATTGACCGAAAAGCTTACCCGACATCTGGATAGGTGTAGATTGAAAGTCGGCTTGATGATTGTCATCCGCTGCATGTATCTGATGCTGTGGTGCTCGCCTATCATTACCACCTCACTGATTTCCTATACGGTGAGTGCAATTGGAGGCATAATGATCTCCTCCACATGTATAGCATCCACCTCGTGGCCCTTGCTGACCACCTGTCCTGTTCCTGATATTGGAGAAGTTGGTGTTATTGTTGTTCACCCTTTTGTTCCCGCCAAAATTACCTTCTCCTTTATCCTGGGTATTATTCCCCCTCTTAAGATTCCTGATCTGCTGATTACTGCTATTTCCCCTCTGGTTATTGTTATTGTTTTGAAACTTCCTGTTTCCAAAACCAGATTTTGCATTCACACTTTTCCTGTAATTCACTCCTTGCTACAGCTTCTGTTCCTATTTCATGGCCTTCTCAAAGACCTCATCCATCGTCAATGGATTATGCATGTCTACATCAGCTCCAATCTGTGGCCTCAACCCAAGAATGAATTTACGGATGCGAAATCATTCATCCATCTAGTACTGTGGTACATACTTAAGGAGATTGGTGAACCTCTCCCAGTACTGGGTAACTGTAAGACCACCCTGTGCCAAATTCTAAAACTCAGTCATTTTCCTATCAAAGAAAAATTGTGGAAGCCACCTCTTCCTGAACAGGTTCAAGAATACTTCCCATGTAGTTCCACTTGGTAGTAACTTCTTCTCAGTCTTTTCGTTATCCCACCAAGTAGCAGCTTCTCCAGTAAGTTGGTATGCAACCCATATTGCCTTGGTTTCATTGGACATGTTCCTGAGTTCGAAGTATTTTTCCATCTCTATGACCCAAGCTTCTGCTCCATCACCTATTGTCTTACCATTGAACTTGGGCGATGCTACCCTTTTCAGATCTTTTGCTAATTCCCCTTCAATCCTTGCTTGAGGATTAGGTACTTCACCCCTTACATCATCATTGTTAGGTTGTTCCTGATTTTGGGGAATTTCAACTTGAGGGTTTTTCCCTTCTCTGATACCTCGAACTTCCTATTCCATATTGTCCATTCTAGAACCCTGTTGATTCAAGAGCGAGAATTTGATCCAACCTATCAGTCTCATTTCTCATAGTAGCTTTACCTCTAGTACCCATTATGTCTCACAATTCCTACATCAAGGAATGTTCGTTTAGCGTAATGGACAAAGGACCCTATTGTTCAAACCTAGGGCTCTGGTACCAAATGTAAAGAGCGGAAAACTCCTTAAAAACATAACGACAATACTTAAAATAAATTCCATTATATTCCAAATAAGTCGTCATCACATTCATTCATTCATTCATAAGAACAAGTCGAATACATAAAACGACATAAAAGTCGAAAGATAACATCATATTATACAGTCTAAATCTTACAAATGTCGAAATACACATTTCAAATAACATTTACAATGGAGGATACTAATCCAGTTTACAAATTCGAGACTTAGGTAGTCAGTCGCCATAAGCTCGTCAATATGTACATCATGAATAATAAAGCATTTTAAAAGAAGAATTAGTCAGTCGATCTTCCATCCATAAGCAAATCTTCAAAGAAGACAAGAACAAGGATCAGGCGCTTTTCCACCCAACCTCGAAGCTTACGCTTCCCCAGAATTTCTTAGTCAATCAAGAAATACTCGAACCTGCATGAATTGCTTAGCAAAAAGCAGTCTATGAGCAAGATGGAATCTGGTGCAAGCCTAGTACTACTAGTAATCCACAAGCATTTTCAGTTTTCTAATTCAGTTAAGAAAGAAGCAAGTTCGGTACTAGGATATGGTAGAGAGCTCAAATAACCCTTCTATTTCAAAAGTGCAAATAATTACTTGGCCAAGTAAGATGTCATGCATGACAATAAAAAGTAGTTTTGGAAAAAGCAAAACTACACTCTCTATTTACCCATATTCCGCACCCATCCCGGAAGGTAACTTTCCCAAAAACAACACATGCAGAATTATCTATCATTCATGCATGGGTCAAACAATCAAACACAATCTTTCACAATCTTTCAAAACATAAACTGAAAATAGTGTTTAAAATGAATAAAGTTTATAAAACATCACTTTTCGTTGTTCCAATTCACAAAAAGACATAAAATCAACATCTTAATTTTGTCATTTAAATAATCAAATAAATTTCAAAAACGAAGGTGTATCTCCAATTTGTCAAAAATACATATGAAATGTAAATTAAAAGAGCACACATTTAGTTGTTTCAAACTCTTCTTTAATTTAAGTTGTTTTAAAGTTCGTTCAAATTGTTTTCATAAATTGACTAAACCTCAAGTTTATACGTTTCGATTCAACTTCGTTCTATTTTCAGCATTTAAAAGTCCATCATTATCAAATTTAAAGCTAACTATTTAATATTCTGAGTTTTGATGTTTTCTGTCAAAGAATTTCATAATTTCAGTCAAAGAAATTTAACTAGTTTGCATCAGCATATTCGTTTCACTAATTTTGGTCATTTTGTTTCCAAGTTTAATTTAGTTTTCTAGTTTTCAGTTCAATGATTCATAAACGATTTTAAAACAAAGTTTATAAATTCTCAACATAAAATTAAATAAAAATAAATAAATTTCTGTTTCAAAGTGTTTCTGTCAAAAATCTTTGTTTACTATCAGCACGATTTTAACTATTTTCTGTTCTAGGTTTTTTTTGTATTTCTCAAAATTGTAAAATCGTTTACAGACTTAATACGTATTTCTATTCAGTTACTGATCTAAGCAAGATTTAAATCAATAATTCCTCTCAGCAACAATTTCTAAGTCTCTATTTAACATGGTTTTGAATCTAACTTTACAAATTGTTTTCGGTTCTGAGTTGTTTCTAAATTTCTCTAACATTCTGGAATTATATACAGTCTAATTCATTTACTATTTAAATAAAATGAATAAATCTGCAATAATTGTTTTAAATCCCTCTTTCCTAATTTTCAACAAGAAGATTTTATTTATAATTGAATACTGATTTCTAGAAATTAAGAACAGACTTGATAGATTTATTGAAATATTCAACTTACGAATTCTTACCTGGTAATATACTAAGTTCTGGGAGTTGTAATTTTTTGATTCTTTTACTAAAATCTCTGTCTCTGGTTCTTTTCTCCTTGGCGCCTCTTTCTTATTTCCTATCTTCCTCTGTAATTACACCCTTCCTCTTTACAAGGATACACCTTACCTAGCCTTCTCCCTAACTAGCTGGTTGGCTGAATGGATCCTTGCACACCCCCTATGACCTCCTTTTGTTTGCTACGTAGGAAGTAAATAGAAGAGGGAAGTCTAAGTGATTGCGTATACTTCTCCCTAGTGAATACGTGGTGAGAGGAGGTCCCTGCGCTTACTCCCTAACTGGCTGCGTGGGTGGAAGGCTCCCTTCTATTTGATGTGCATCTCCTTCACTTGTTATGAGTGTGAGGGAAATTTTTGGTGATGACTTCCAAACTAACGCCTCCCTCCTCTATTAGCAATTTTCTCTCAATAAATACAAATGAATATTTTCTGCTTTTTTTTCTCAATTTCGGATTTCCTGTGAGTAAATTTTGTGTCTCTACAATTGACTGTCAATTTCCAATCTTTTGAGTGTCCCCCTTGATTTCGGATTTTTAACAAGATATAGATTTTCTCATGCATGCTCAGATCCACCATTCTCTCCAATTGATCTTCAGATCAATTTTCAAACTTTCAGTTCAAGATATTTTATTCTTTTATTTATTTTTTGCTGAGTTCATGATTTATTTTCAATTTTCAATTTGAATTTTGAATGGAATTCTGTTTCCATTGCTTAATTTAACTAAACTAAATAAAATGAATTATATTTCTAAGTATTAAATTCATTTATTTTCATTATTTCAAATTTAACAATAACTTTATTTAACTAAATTTAATCAAAGTCAAGTTTAAAACAGTGTTACCTTTAATTTTCAAAATTCAACTTCGTATTTCCAATATAAGAATAAAATAATCAACAAACAAATCTATCTTATTTAAATTACATTAAATTTCATAAACTTAACAAAATCATCTACGAAAACACATTTTTACAATTTTTTAAGAAATCACCCAAAACCAATTTTTTCGATTTGCAAGCATAATATATGCATGAGACATATAAAATATCAATCTACATGAGTGTGTAAGATCCCATCTATTCACACACGTCAATCGACTAAACAACTCTACCTGATCGTTGTTCTTGCCTTCAACCTCGTTCACCTGTTTCCTGCATTCACTTGCACTCAATTCATCATCAGTAATGACAAACCCCGAAATAAACCTAAATATGATAATTTGCATTTCAATTTCAATTCAATTTCATCTTCATTTCATTTCGAATTTCAATTAAATCATCTTCATAATAATCATTAAATAATCTAATTCGACATATAAAGTAAAGTCTGCATTTAAATAGATAAGCGTAAATTTCATACGTGACAAAATCATTGGATCACTTATTTACTTTCAATATTTTATGCATTATCTTACAAGTATCCCAAGAATACTTATCCATGTGTGGCATTCATATCGTAAGATGCACCACAAGTAAATAACAATGCTACATCATTGTGCAGAATGTACAACACATTTCCCAACAGCTCAAACCTTATTTCCCCTAAATTTTACTAGTTCTTGAATCAAGAAAATATTATCTACAGAGAATGCTACATCCCAAAACCTTGAAATACAAATTGTATAGCCTAGACAAGTTATGTATGCATTTAGTATATATGTACATGCATGCATGCATGTATTTTTTATATATATGGGCGTGCATGCATCTATTAATATATGTGTAGTAATTATATGCATGTTGGTGTGAATGTGTATGCATTTCTATTTCTATGAATGCATATGTATGTGTATATGTACATGTATTTATGTGCATGGATAATGTATGTGTGTAAGTGTATGTACATGTATGTGTGTATGCATGTGTGTGTATGTATGTGTATATGCATATGCATATGCACATGTATATAAATATAAGATTTAAATTAAATAAATCTTTATTTATTTTTCTTTTAGTTTATAAATTTATAGATCTATATCCATGGTTCATCTCAATAAGACTAATTAAAAAGATTCAACTATTTTAAGGCTCTCAATTTCTCTTACACATATTGATCAAAGAACTCATAACACCCCTAACCTACCTAATAAATATAAATTGACATCTATTAAGGAAAATTTTACTCATATGATCATGTAATCCCTATGATGACACTAGTATTAATTAGTCATATTTATCATTTTCTAGTAGTGGCGGAGGGTTTTTTTTCTATTTATAGAGTCCATAGAACCAAATAAAAAGTGAAAGTAGACTAACTTGTACATACATTTATCATGTCATTTTAATGTACTAAATCTAGGTGATTGAAAGAGTAGTCCATGACCTTTTGAAATAACAAAAAAAACACTAAAAAAAATTGTGATGTAATAAAAGTGATTCTTAGGGATTTAACTAGGATTAGCTACCTTTAACTTACAAAACACTGGAATTCGAATAGGTACAAGGGTATGAGATTAAATTACAACCTAAAAGGTGAGTAAATCAACATTGGATTTGAA
This sequence comes from Sequoiadendron giganteum, assembly GCA_007115665.2. NCBI lineage: Eukaryota > Viridiplantae > Streptophyta > Pinopsida > Cupressales > Cupressaceae > Sequoiadendron > Sequoiadendron giganteum. The sequence goes on along the minus strand of CM021101.1, from coordinate 70,404,473 downwards.
TTCTTTTGGGTTTTGGGATTGGATTTTGATGAAATGCAAATATGCAACTAGCCAACTGTGAAAATGTAGTGTTTTAAGATGAATATAGACAATATAAAAAATAATAACCAAATTAAATGACTAGAAATGGATAGAGCAGACATGTGTGCACATGTGTGATTTGAATTTGAGTTTGATTTGACTAGAAAAGGGCACCTAAGGTGCCCTAGACTGGAGATATAAAACTAAAATCTACTTTCATACTTCTCAAGTCCTTGGTTTGTGGCTTCTTCCTTGTCATTGGATCTTCATCTATTATTGAGATAATTGAGTTTTTGTACCTTTTCAAGTTGTAGGGCTTGAATGCATCATTGAGAAAATTTCCTTCAATCGACATCCAATTCTCTTCAAATATATAACATGAACATTCAAAGAGAGAGGAAGGGTTGTTCCATATAGGGGCTTGCCTCGATCAAACCATGTGTTGGTATTTCTACCCCCATAATGGGAAAATTGATGATATAGAGAGCTTATCCTTTATAGGGATAGAGGCTAAATGGTAGTGGAGTAATGAATCAACAACTTGCTACAACTCACCACTCAAATTTGATCTCCTTGAGGGACCAAAGTCATGCACATCACCTTCAAGGCTTGATTTGATTTGAAGACCTACAAACATTAGTACTCACAAACAAAAAGCATGCATAAACATGAAAAAACTCCCATAAAACTTGACATGATGCTTTGATGATGAAATGCTACAATAATTCTACGATTTTTATCTTAACTTCTCTTGAATTGATTTTTGAAACTTATAATGCTCTCCAAAATACTTGATAATCATTTTTTTAAAATTTTGAAAATAATATGTATCTTTATGCAATTAATCTAATTTTTCACAAATTAAATCCCAATAGCCGACATTTCAGATTTGAAATTGAAATAATAAATTGCCAAACCCAACATATTTAAATTTGGGGCCATTTTAAGAGGGTAAGGGTGCTAAGGGCATCCTTGTCCAAACTCACTTTTTGAGGATTTGAAGTGTCGAGGGAAAAATATTAAATGCATACTTTGATCTTGCATATTTGATTTTCCGATAAATGTTTAAAATGGGCCATAGAATGGATAATTTAGGATGCATAATTAGGTCCAAGCACATAGGGGGAGCAAAATCTAGTGTGAAAATGTCAAGGGTTACAATTTACGATGCTACATATACCATGCATCTAAAAATATATGATAAAACTAAAATTAATTATAAATATTGAGATTCAAATATTTTCATGCAAACTAAAGATTAAATCAACATTTAAAATATCTAACATTCTCACCCATCATGTTGAGTTGACCAACTAGCTAATCAAAAAGATTCAAAATTTGATTTTTTCTTCTTTGAGCTCCATGTAACCAAACCTAAACCAAGTGAAAAGTCATTACTATATGTAGAATTCTTAAATCCAAACTACCTCCTCAATTAGAATCAGTCTATATAAATCCTTTTGCAACTAATCATGTTTTATGTCTTTCAACACTACCATCACTAACGCATTTGCTCTTGTAAACTTACTTAGTATCAATATGTTTCATTGCATGTGGAAGCTCTTTAAGTTCTCAAAGTCTCACTATTATCAATTGAATCCATTTATTCTTGCATTTCTTACACTCAAACACCATGAATATATGCATCTTTAAAATATGATAGTTAAAATTCAACTTATAGAAATAAGAAAAATTTACCATCTCAACTCTTAGATCTTTTTTATGTGTCATATATATTAAATAATATGAATCTTCCAACATTATTAATTATATCCATTTTTAAATACAATAATAAATAAAGGAAAAATCAATGTATATAAATTAATATAATACTTCACTCTAATTTGTATATATAAAATAATAATAATCATGAACTAAAAGTTTGGTTAGGTGTCTTGAGATATATAAACTTTTACTTTTACTTTAATTATAATTAAAGAGATGCGGTAGTGACGTTTGTCTATGAAATAATTTATCGTGGTGACCAATTTTTTCTTGCCTTCGAACAAAGCTCAGAATAAGTGTGTAGATTTGTTGCCGACAATTTGGAGCAGTCAACAATAAGCTTTAATATTGTACGCGTACAAATAGACATTAGGTTTGAATAAATTTATATTTTATTCCTAAAGTTAAAATTAAGTTTGAAAGCCAGTTTTCAAGACTTACTTATATATATTTATTTGTTGGATTATTAAAATAAATGGTTGTTATCATTTTCTATATTAGATTATTTAATATGGTAGGACATTCCTATACAAGTAGTGGACTTGGATTTATGATAGATGATAGTAATATATTTTCTTATTATTTTGATTTTATAGTATATATTTTAATAATAGTATTTATATTATCATTTATAAAATAATGTTATTCATATTAAAAAAAAGGTTAATAAAGTAAATAATTGTTTATCATTTTGTATATTAGATGACTTAATATGGTAGGTAGTGACATTTATATGTAACTAGTGGATTTAAATTTGTTATAGACGAAAAGATAAAAAAAAATTATTGTTTTGATTTTATGACATGAAATAGGTTTTCAATGTCGAAATTACTATTATATTTTTATTATGTTGACATGATACAAGTCTTTATATCTCAAATATTTATTTTGAGTGTAATAGAGAAAATAAATCCAGGTCTTGTATGGATATCCTCGTCAAGAGTAAAAGTAAAATAGTCTTAAACCTTGAACATTGTGTTTTCATTTTTTATCCCAAAGTGGCATGCACATCCTAAGATGCACCACAAATAAATATCAATATTTACATCATTGTGAAAAGTATATGTCAACACACCTTTCCCAAGATCTCAGAACTTATTTCCCCTAACGCTCACTCAATCATAAATCAATAAAACCTTATATACACTAAACCATACATCCTAAAACCTTGAAAATTGAACCTTATACCCCAAACCTAAGTTATGTATATATGTAGTATGCATGTATGTATATAGGTGTGTGTGTGTGTATAATTTTTTAATTTTTGTAGCACATGTGTATGTATGTTTCTATGGATGTGTATGTATTTAGGTATGTGCATTTTTGAAAGAGTGAGTATGTATTTGTATGTGTGTATGTATGTGTATATGTACGTGTATATGTATGTGTGTACATGTATATGTATGTGCATATGCACGTCTATCAATACAAGTGATTTAAATTTAATATAATTCTTTTTATTTTTTAAAATAAATTTAATCTATAAAATATATAGATCTAGATCCATGGGTGATCCTAATGAGATTACTTAAGAATATTAAACTATTCTAAAACTCTCAAATTCCCCTACACACATTGATCAAATGACTCATCACACCCTTAACCTACCTAATAAAGATAGATTGATATTTATTATAAAAATATTTACCAATAGAATCCCTATGATGAACTAGTATTGAGTAATTTCTTTTAGAATTATCTACTAATGTTAGGGATTTATGTCTTTTATAAATTCATATCCACCAAATGAATAGTAAATAAAACTTAAAATATATTGAATGTTACATGTATTTATCATGTCATTACAATATTTTAAATAGGAGGATAAAGGCCATCAATTATGCTTGTTATATCTAAAACTAGGTTCCTCACCGAGCCTTGAAGGGAGTCAATAATTTTGAATCTTAGAGTAGTCAAAATAAATAGTTAAGCACTTCAATTTTTTTGTTTCTCTTACATGAACCCACATTCTTGAGAAACATAAGGTCGTAGATTTGTAAAGAAGGACTAGAATTCCTTTGAAATTATGTTAATGGTTACTAGTTTCTTCACAATAGTACACATGATTTATTCATTAAGAAGAGTGTTCACTTTGAGGGAGGATTATCAAATTCCACTTGGCACTTCTCTTAACCCTAGTATATTGACATTGGAGTCACTCAAGCTAGATGGTGATTCTAAAAATTCAAATCCACCTAAGCAATTTTTTTATGATGAGTAGTCTTCTTCCTCCACTTAAGATTTTAGGAATAATGATGAGGATTCACTTAAACTTCTTCTCCTAATCATCATTTAAAGGTTGATTATTCTCCTCATGATTCTTTAACTTTATTTCCACTTTGTGCATGAAAAATACTATAGTTTGTATGTGATTAGGTTAGGAATCTATCAAACACAAGGTCATCATGTTCATAATTTTAGAGACTTCCACATGTACACATTGATTTTACCTTTAATCCATAACATTTTTGAGAGATATATGAACTGTATGGAAAATAGGAGGAGGGGATGCCTTCCTATTCTATCTAGGTCATTCAATTATGTCCTAAGAACCTTGATTGTATTAATTATTGACCTCTCAAGGTGAGTCAATTCACAATTAGGAGGAGTTAGGAGGGGGTTCTTTTTAGCTTTCAGGGGTTCATCACCAAGCAAATGCTTGGAAAAGACAATTTTGGAAAACACAATGTGAAATATAGACTAACCTAAAATAAGCTAAATGAAAGATGCAAATACAAAAAATATGCAACACCAAGTTAGGGTGTGTGTACCTTGGAAGTTTGAAGATTCAATGAGGATTCTGGAAATGCAGATATGCTATAAAAATGTTCCTTGGAGGAATAAGACGTCCAAGATGGCGTATTAGTCTCGTTGTTGTTTTTCGGGGCAAACACAAAATCTTTAGATGTCAAAATTGGATCTAAAGAATGTCTAAAAGATATGCTTGGGAGGACTAAGATGCCCAATATGGCATATTATTCTCACTATGAATTTTTGAAAAATCTGAATGTGGTCCTGAGCTCCCAAATCTGCACTTACTTCCTTTTGGATCTCAGGTTCTGAAATAACCAGATTTGACCTATAGGTCAGTTTCTATGAAGATGACAACTTTGCGATGCAAATTTTCAACTTCGACAACTTTGCACTCCAAGTGATCTTCAATTCTTCAACCTAGATTTACAAACACAAATATGCAAGATGGGAAAAACTTGTTGATTTTTAGTGAATGGGGGTTTTCCTTGGTCAAACCCCTTGTTGGTAATTAAACCTTGAAATGAAATACAAATGATGAAGGAAATGGTGAATGAGCAACATACAATGCTACAAATCACCAAACCCTTGTAATGGTTGCAAACTTGTGTGAAATGGCTGCAATGGATATGGATCTTGAAATGCTTGATAAATATTGAATTGATTGCTTGCTTAGATCAAAAACCTACATCACAAATGTTAGCATAACAATACACATAATGCAAGAATAGCCTTTGGAATGATACTTGAATCTTGATGATGGCTCCAAATTCTTGATGATTTTCTCTTGAATGCTCTTGTGAACTCAGTTAGCTATGATGAATGCTCTCACAAAAGACTTAGATTGCTTATATTTCTTTTTAGGAGAAAATGAGAGAAGGAACCTTGTATTTATGCGTATCTATGCTTAATATCCCGAAATTATATCACACCAAGCTGACATATGAATTCATTAAATGAAGGAAGTTAAATCTCATTAGAATTTGAAATTAAATCTCAAAAGTGATTCAAGGAGGACTAAGACGCCCTAGGTGGAATCCTAGTCCCAAGTGATGAAACTTGGGGCACAGACACCAAAAAGGGGCTCAATTAAGATACCTCAAAATTAGGGTCTCGAAACCTCGGGGGGACAAAGATGCCCTTAGTGGCATTTTAGTCTTGATCATAAATTAGGGATACACCAATCATAATCATTAGGAGATCACTTATGCATTGGAGAATGTTAAGATTAGCCAAAAACAATACCATTCATAGGGTTTGTGGACACAAAATAGGGCCAATTAAGCCATAAAGAAGAATAAATAAATCAAGGCGGGCCCAAACAACTATGAAAATGAAAGGGTATGCATTTTACTACACTACATTTAGCCCCCACTTTAGTGAGAGGATGAACTTGCTTCAAACTCACACTAAAGTAGCCAACCACACAATGAAGAGGGGTTCAAATGTACAAATGTTAGGGTATGTGTAGGATCATGATGGGCCAAAAAGTGGTGATATGTAAGTGATATGATGGCCCATGTGGCTGATGACTTCTTTTTTACCCAAAATTGACAAAATGAAAAGGGTTTTTAAAGGAGATTCTCAACTTTCCACCAATATAAATTATGCTTTACTTTGAATTTAATAAATAATTATTATTCATTTTCTATTTGAATTATGACGAAAGTTCTAATTGATAGACTGATTGAAAAAAATTATAGCTTTCAAAAGGTATCACATTTTTTGAATCCAAAACATGTGTCACATTCTATGATTCACATACTATAGGATTTAAAAAAAAAAATTGAATTTCATGAAGTTTTGACCAAGTTAAGGTGGTCAGACATACGAGTTTTTATATTTTTTAAAAATTTTAATAAAAAATTCATAATTAATTATTTACTTAGAAAAAAATTAAAAAACAATATGCATCACATTGGAATATGAGTCCTCTACTTATATCGAAAACCTTATAAAAAAACATTATCATTTTATTGTGGTTAGGGTGGTTAGACAGACACCTACTTCTTATTTTTCCCTAAAATTTAAGTACTGCTACATTGAAATTTCAAATTTTCACCAAATAGATTATTCTTTTTTTTAAAAATAAAACTAGTAGTTTAGAAACTACATTCGATTTGCCACAGATTCTATTCTTACATATTTTTGAAATTTTATAGATAAATTATTCAAATTTTTATGTCAAGTTGCCTAACTCTGATTTTTTGAGTTTTCATTACCACTTAAGGGCCTATTTTTTCCATGATGATCCTGCACATACCCGTTAGTAAGATAGGATGACAATAATCAAGAGGGTGGTCAAGCCCCCAGGATCAAGATCCTATGGAAAACTAACATAGGCACAAAGGAACATGCTTGTGGATGATATATGAAGCCAAAATTAGATCACAAACACACACCATCAAAGACAAGAAAAAGGAAAAAGGAAAAGAACTGCAACATATCAAGCTTCGACTGGCTGTCGTGTTGGAAACATGTGCCACAATATTCTAAATTGAACCTCCTAAAAGAGAAAAATCAGTGAGACACCTGGGATGTCTTTCTGATAGGCAGTTTATCTCTAAAGGCTTGAAGTGGTTAGATCAGTGATACATGTGGTCGGTCTTGCCGATGGTAGCCATTGGTATGAGATGAACTAATGGTGTGAGTTTCATGACTCAAAACGATGTTATAAGTCTGGCCGAGAAGTTTCATCAAGGAGAGTCTTACTGATCTCACTGGCATCCAGGTAACATTGGTCTTCAGTTGGACCTGAAAATGTTATACCATCTTCGATGGCCTTGTCAATGGCTATTGAACGTTGGTGTCACTCTTGTCGATCTGAGGAAAGTTCATCTAGCTTGGGTCATCGGGGAGGCATGGAACTTCAATGAGACATTTTGAACTTATTTTGAAGCACGTTGTTTTTCCAATGAGCCTGTTCTGGTTGAACATTGGTGTGACTCCTTCCGATGAGGTGTTTCAAACTACATTTGAACTAAAGGTCATTGGGATGAATTGGGACCTCAGTGAAACATTTTTTACTATCTCCGATGCTGGATGTCTTGTCAATAAGGTTGGTTGGTTGATGTCGGGGAGACTCTTGGCGATGTGTGTGGTCATGATGGTTATTTTGGGATGTCGGGGTGACTTGGGACTTCCATGAGACTTTTCAGTTGGTCATCAATGGTGTTGGTCATGCTGATGGACTCGAAGGTAGACTATGGTTGAACGAGCGCTGACTTGGTTGGCTGTTGAGTTGTTCGATGGAAATTGGAGGATTGTGCTGAGTTGGAGGTGACCATTCACATGATTAGTAAGATCAATAGTTGTTCCACATAAGAAACTAAACCAAACCATTTGTATAGAGATCGAATCGTCCATGGCTATAGTATATACATTGCAATGAACTATAATAGAAAAAGGTTATTGAAGGTCAATAGTTGATGTTATTCATTGTATGTTGTATAAGTGTTGTAATAGTGAGTGATAGAATTGTAATCAGGATTTGATTTGTACAAGGTTGATCAGGGAAATGTTGTTGCTATAAAATTGATATCTACAAAGGGAAACTACAACTTTGTATCGAATTTTTATTTACTGTAATACAAAGTGTTTTTCTTAGTGTGGTAGGTTTTTCTCCCATAAGGGTTTTCTGATGTTAAATATTGGTGTTCAATTATGTGTATTCTTTAACTGTCTATTATGTTACCAATAATGTGCATCTTTGATGAACTGTAATTAAATTTTAACCTATAATTTGCACTATTCCTCTTAGAATTAGCATTAGGAAGGCATTTTTTGCACCTTTGCTTTCCTTACAAGTGGTATTAGAGTCTGGCCAATTGTGTTATCCTTGTGGGTAGGGTTGGTTTTTTGTGTCAATTTTGTAGTGGGATTTTTGTAGAAGTCTGGTAATTGAAATTACAAATTAAAATGGAAAGTAAATCTAGAAGAGTAGAAATTGAAAAGTTTAATGAAAACAATTTTGAGTTGTGGAAACTTAAAATGGAAGATCTGTTAGTGGATTGTGATCTCTAGGTTGTTGTGTCTGGAACTAAACCTTCAGGCATGAAGCAAGGAGAATGGGACCTAGCAGATAGAAAAGTAAAAGGGTTGATAAGACTCTGTGTAGAAGACTTTGTTCTTCTGAATGTTCATGAAGAGAAGACTGCATCTTCTTTATGGAAAATACTGGGAGATATTTATCAGGGCAAGTCCTTGGTGACTAAGTTATTCCCGAGGAAGAAGTTGTACTCTTTGAAAATGGAGGAAGGGGCATATGTGGCTTATTATTTGAATACATTTAACATGTTGATTGCTCAGTTAACATATGTGAGTGTAAAAATTGATGACGAAGATCGATTTATGCTTCTATTATGTTCTTTGCTTGACTCTTGGGATCATTTAGTAATGGCGATTGGGAGTATGACAACCAATTTCAAGATGGAAGATGTGGTTTCTTCTTTGTTATTAGAAGAAATGCGATGGAAGTCTTTTGAGATGGAAAATGAGGCTCTTATTGTTCGTGGTAGATTGAAAGAAAAAGGCAATAAGAAGGATAAGAAGTCCAAATCAAAATCAGAAGGGAGATCAAAGTCTTTTGGAAAGAAGTCCAAGGTGAAGTGTTGGAACTGTGAGCAACTTGGTCATTTTTGAAAGGATTGCAAAGAGGATCTAAAAAGAAGAAGAAGAAGAACTCTTCAGAAAATGGTTCTTCTCAGAGCAATGCAGATGCCTTCATTGTAGCCTTGGCAACTTAGGCATCAGATGATGTTTGGATGATTGATTTTGGAGCATCTTTCCACATGACATCTCATAGAGACTGGTTCACAAAGTATGAAAAATATGATGGTGGAAAGGTGTATTTGGCAAGCGATTTGTCTCTATAAATAGTTGGTCGTGGAAGAGTCATAATTCAATTACTTGACAGAAGAATAAAAGGGATTGATGGTGTAATACACATACCAGGTTTGGCTAGAAATTTACTTTTTGTAAGAAAGATGAATGATGTTTGGATTACATGTTTCTTTTTTGAATGGTGGCTATTAAATGACAAGAGGCTCAATGGTGTTGGCTAGAGGTTCTCGAATTAGCACTCTGTACAAGCTGGATGCACATGTTGTTCAATGTAATAGTATCTCTTGAAAGTCAAGCAAGGATTCTCGTGTAGAGAAGGAGACTGAAGTTCCTTTGGGTGCAAAATATTTGGAAGATAAGCTTCTAGAAGAGAAGACTATGCTCTAGCATCAAAGGCTTGGTCATATTGGTGAGAAAGTCTTAAAAGCCATGAAAAATAAAAACCTGGTTGAAGGGCTTGATGATTGTAACCTGGAATTTGAATTTTGTGAACATTGTATATATGGAAAACATCATGTGTTTCATCTATTCTAGTCCTCACAAATCTTCTGGTGTTCTGGATTATACTCACTCTAATTTTTTGGTCCAATAAATGTTCCCTTATTGTCAAATACAAAATACTATGTATCTTTCATTGATGATCATTCGAGAAGGGAATTTGTATATTTTTTGAAAACAAAATTAGAAGTGTTCAGTCGGTTTAAAGAATTTAAGAACTTGGTTGAAAATTAGACTGAAAGAAAAAATAAATGCTTGAGGACAAATAATGGTGGTGAATTTTGTTCTACAGATTTTGAAAGGTATTGTAAAGACCATGGAATTAAAAGGCATAAAACTACACCTTACACTCCAAAACAAAATGGAGTTGCTAATACGTTGAATAGGACGTTGATGGATAGGGCGAGAAGTATGTTGAGTAATGTTGGTCTGGAGCATAAGTTATGGGTTGAGGCTATGGCTACAACATGTTACTTAGTGAATCGGTCTCCCTCTATGACTCTTTTTGATAAAATGCCTATGGAAGTGTGTTCTTGTAAGAAGCCCTCTCTGAGACATGTTTATGTTTTTGGATGTGAGGCATATGCTCATGTGCTGAATGAGAAAAGATCTAAGTTGGAAAACAAAGTTGTAAAATGTATCTTCATTGGGTATGGCATTGGTGTAAAAGGATACAAGCTTTGGAATCCTGTTACTGAGAAGGTATTGTAAAGCAGAAGTGTAATCTTTCGTGAGTTGAAACCTTCTACATTGGATCTGTAGTCAGAGATGAAAGAACAAGAGAAAAATAATGAAGTTGTTGAAATTCCTCTAACACCAGAAAAAGAGGAATAACAAATTGATAGTGTACCTAAATCTGAGGAGAGTTTGAGCAACTTTGAGAGTTCTAAAGAAGAACCACAACCTCAGCCTCAACCTGTGAGGAGGTCTACACATGAGAAGAAGCAACTTGATAGGTATGGATTCTCTATGTTAGATTCTACATGTGCCTATGCTTTCATTACTAGCACTAATGAGCCTAGGACTATAAAAGAGGCAATTAGAATGTCTGATTCAAACTCTTGGTTGGAAGCCATGAATGAAGAAATGACATCATTAGAGAAGAATGAAACTTGGAGTTTGGTGCCCTTGCTTGAAGGTAGGAAACCTATTGGTTGTAAATGGGTATTTAAAAATAAAATCGGTTTGGATGGTGGTGTTGAAAAATATAAAGTGAGGTTGGTTGTGAAGGCATATTCACAGGTAGAGGGAATTGATTATGGAGAAATATTTTCTCCTCTAGCCAAGCTGACATCTATCAGATTTATTTTTTCACTTGTAGCAGCATATGACATGGAGATTGAGTAGATGGATGGGAAGACAACTTTTCTTCATGGTGATCTTGAAGAAAAAATCTATATGTCCTAGCCTGAGCACTTTGTGGAAAAAGGTAAAGAAAATCTGATTTGCAAGTTAAAGAAATCTCTGTATGGTTTGAAACAATCACCTAGAATATGGTAACTGTACTATAAATTTGACACATTTATTTTGTCATTGGGATTTGTAAGATCAAAATCAGATCATTGTGTGTAGTTCAAAACTCAAAATGGTCATATTCTTATTATTTCCCTCTATGTTGATGATATGTTGTTCATAGGGAATAGTAAGTTTACGATTTCTGATCTAAAATCTCAGTTGTCTGCAAAGTTCACAATGAAGGATCTTGGTACAACAAGGTATATTTTGGAGATGTAAATAGCTAGGGACATAAAAAGCAGAAAGATTTGGCTCAGCTAGAGTAAGTATATTAACACTGTTCTGGAGAGATTTTCTATGAATGATTGCAAGCAGCTAGTTGTTCCAGTTTTATAGGGAATGAAGCTATTTGTTGAAGATTGTCCAAAATCTCCTACTGAGATGGAGGACATGACCAGAGTGCCTTATGCAAGTGTAGTTGGCAGTTTAATGTATGCAACAGTATGTACAAGGCAAAACATTTCCCAAGCAATGGGAGTACTTAGTCAGTTTATGGAAAATCGAGGAATGCCACATTGGGATGTTGTGAAAAGAGTATTTAGATATTTAAAAGGTACATCACACTATGCTTTGTGCTATCATGGCAACTCGGTTAGTTCATAGAGATCACTTAGCATTTGTGGTTATGTGGATTTTGATTGGGTAGGGGACATTGATAGTTGAAGGTCCACCAGTGGATATATTTTCATGTTAAATGGTGGTGTAGTTAGTTGGATGAGAAAGCGATAGGCTATAGTCGCTCTATCCACTACTGAAGCAGAATACATGGCAGAAACTCACGCCTGTAAAGAAGTTGTTTGGCTTAGAAGTTTGTGCTATGATATTAGGTTCAGTGTAGGGAAAATTATAATTTTTTGTGATAGTCAGAGTGCTATCTTTTTGGTGAAAAATCCAACTTTCATGCTAGGTCGAAACATATTGATGTGCAGTATCACTTTGTACAAGATATGGTGGAGGATGGAAAGGTATATTTAGAAAAAGTGGATACTCTGGAAAATTCGATGGGCCTTGGAGCCCAGGAATCTTAGTAGTTCCTGAATGCTCTAGAGGTGTCAGAAGATCTTCATCAAGTGGGAGTTTGTTGGAAACATGTGCCTTAATCTTATGACCTGAACCTCCTAAAAGAGAAACATCAGTGGGACACCTAGGATGTCTTTCTGATAGACAGTTTATCTCTAAAGGATAGAAGTGATTAGATCGATGAGACATGTGGTCAGTCTTGCCGATGGCAATCGTTGGTATGACATGAATTGACGGTGTGAGTTTCCTAACTCACAACAATGTTAGAAGTCTAGGTGAGAAGTTCCGTTGGGGAGAGTCTTATAGATCTCAATGGCATTGGGGTAACATTGGTCTTCAGTTGGACCTAAGAATATTATACTATCTTTGGTGGCCTTGTCGATGGCTATTGAATGTTGGTGTGAATCTTGCCAATCCGAGGAAAGGTCGTCTAGCTTGGGTCATCGAGGAGGCATGCAACTTCGATGAGACATTTTGAACTTCTTCCAAAGCACATTGTTTTGTAGATGAGGTTATTCTGGTTGAACATTGGTGTAACTCCTACTGATGAGGTGTTTCAAACTACATTTGAACTAAAGGTCATCAGGATGACTTGGGACCTCGATGAAACATTTTAGACTATCTTCGATGTTTTTTCCTTCTCGATAAGGTTGTTTGGTTGATGTCAAGGAGACTCTTGGTGATGCATATGATCATGATGGTTCTTTTGGGATGTCAAGGTGACTTGGGACTTTGATGAGACTTTTCAGTTGGTCACCGATGGTGTTGGTCATTCCGATGGACTCGAAGGTAGACTATGGTTGAACAAGCGCTGACTTGGTTGACTATTGAGTTGTTCGATGGACATTGAAGGATTGTGTTGAGTTGGAGGTGACCATTCATATGACTAGTAAGATCGATACTTGTTCCATAGAAGAAACTGAACTGAACTGTTTGTACATAGATCGAATCATCCATGGCTATAGTATATACATTGCAGCGAACTATAATAGTAAAAGGTTACTGAAGGTCAATAGTTGATGTTATTCATTGTATGATGTATAAATGTTTTAACAGTGAGTGATAGAACTATAATTGGGATTTGATTTGTACAAGGTTGATAAGTGAAATGTTGCTATTGTGAAATTGATATCTGCAAAGGGAAACTGCAACTTTGTATGTAATTTTATTGATTGTAATACAAAGTGTTTTTCTCGGTGGTGGGTTTTTTTCTCCCATAAGGGTTTTCCCACGTTAAATACTGTTTTTCAATTTTGTGTATGCTTTAATTGTCTATTTTATTTCTAGTAATGTGCATCTTTGATGAACTGTAATTAAATTTGAACGTGTAATCTATACTATTCCTCTTAGAATTAGCATTAGGAAGGCATTTTCCATTCATTTTATTTCCTTACATGTCTAATGTGGTGGAATGAGTATAGGCTTGAAAATGGTTTACAAGTGGAATGCACTATCCACTATGCAAACAAAATACATGCTCACGAGGGATAGTGGGAGCTAGTTGTCCACTAGGTGAGCCCTAAGAGGGACCATATAAAATCCATACCTTCATGACTTTAATAAGGTACAAAAATGCATGCTCACACGAGCTAGTGAAGCTAGTTCTTCACTAGGTGAGCCCTAGGAAGTCCATATCAAAGCCATACCTCCTTGAGTTTAATAAGGACAAAAGGAAAGTGCAACAAGAAAGAGAGATGTTCGAACGGATTTTACTTAGTTCATGCAAGGTCTTACTCTTAGGGGACATCATTCCTAACATCTCCAAGAGAGGACCAATCAAAGGATAAAAGATTCATCACTTATGGTATGTAGTGTGCCAGGCCACCACTACGGGGAATAGAATATGCTAAGATAGGTCACACTCTTGAAGGAAATTACTCCTAATGTCACTGCAAAGAGGGAAACACATTGTATGAAGTCATAAAATCACATCAAGGAACATGAGAAAGGAAAAATGCAATAAAAATAATGCCAATGTATGCCCCACTTTAAAAAAATTGCTAACACCATACTATGAGAAATTACTTTAAAGTAGCCAAAAGAAAAAGGAAAGAGGATTGCCCCCCAGAAACACATAAGGGATCTATGGATTTGGAGTCAATATTTGTCTTTCTTGCAATGATATTAGAGAGCTTTGAACTATCATCATTCCCCAAATATGCATAGAACTGGAAGAATGACACAAAGAGAGAAAAAACAAAGAAAAATCCTTTTGGGTCAACATGGAAGAGACATAGGGTATAGATCGATGCCTTGCATCATCCTCAAAAGGAAAACGCAAGACAAAAATAAAAAGATAAATGAAAAGGAAAAAGCTTACGACATAGAGAATAATGAAGGTACAAATAGAGGAATTCACAAAGAGATAGAAACATCAAATAGAACATCATGAGGGATCACAATATGCACATGCAAGTGAAAGTGAAAAGAAAAATAAAAAGACTAGTAAGGCACATGCAGATCAACCATCCAATAGGTCATCTACATCCCAATCTTGTTTAGTATATGTAGAGTGAAAATCACTAGCGATAGGATCACATCAAGTGTTGTACTAGGAGAATCACCAAGTTCAACACATGGTGAATCGTTCAGTTTATGAGGATCATCATGGTTCTTATTGTTTAAGCTCATGGATGAAGAAAATAACAAATTCAAATGATTAAGCACTTCCTCATCGATTTTAGTTGTTTCCTCATGTCATCATCCAAGTTAAGCACAACAAGAGGATGAATAATAATCTCCATAGAAATTTTTGATCCTTGTTGTGGTGAGTTTACAGTTTTTGGTAAGAGAGGAGGCTCATTGTTTATTGCTTTTGTCAAGTTTAGATTTTTATTTTCAATGTTGTTCTTGTTATTCATATTTCAAGCAATAGCACGATGCTTATGCCTATGCTCTCTAGCATTGCGGTTTCTTTTATTAAAATTTTCAAATTATGTTTTGTAGGAGCAGGTTGATCAATCATAGGTTCCTTTTCTTCTTGTGAGAGAAGAATGGAAGAAACCATGGAAGGTTGTTCAACCACTTTCTCTTTGGATTTATAAATTTACTTAGGAGGATTAGGACTTGTTTGGTTTTCTCTAGGTCTCTTGTAGGAAATGGGTAAGGGTGTGTTTATGGATGGGTCTTGGTTTTTTGGGAGAGCTTTAGACTCAACATTATCTTTTTTAGATGGAGGTTCAAGCATGGGTGGAGGTTTGATCATGGGTGGAGGTGGGTTTTCAAGGGATATCCTGGTTATGCATTTTTCTTTGAACTTTTGGTAGGATAGGAAAAGGAAGTCTTCATGCTATCTTATAGGTTCCATGGGCTCGGGCAAGAAATGATCTAAGGAGAAATTTCCATGGATGGGGGTCTAAAGCCACTATGGTTTACGGTGAATATTTAATTGTAGATTGGAAACTATAAGCACTTATGGACAATAGATGGGACCAAATTCATGGAGCAAAGCCATTTGTAGCCTAGCTTCACATGAAATTGGTCCAAATTAGATATAATAGAGAATGATACATTTGATTTCTTCAGTCCTACTTGTAAAGGGAGTGTGATTGAGCCCATCATATCACAAGAAAAACCATCATGTGTTTCAATCCATTATTTTGGTTTATCATATATCTATCTTGAGTGAGTTCATGGACATATAAAAATTATTTTATGATCACATTCTCTCCACAAATAGGATCAATGAAAATCTCAGGAGTGGGCTTGTTATTGATTCTGTCAGCTATGTAAAGAGGACCATCAGGTACATTGTTTATTGTTTCTTCTGAAGAGAAAGTAATGCCAATGGTTTGTTGTTTATGAGGCTCGATTCCAATCACTCCTATCATTGTATTAATAGGAATATTTTCATTAGTATCCATTGGACTCTATTCATCATCATCCATAGGATTTTGTTCTTGATTTCTCATATTTTCATCATCTATTTCAACATCATCACATCAAGCCCTTAGTTGCACTAGCCTTAACAAATGAAATATTATGGTTAGGCATGGGATTAGTAAATATTTGCAAGTTTTAGTTGGGAGGAGCTACATACTTATTACCTTTATCATTCACACCTCCAATTAGGATATGATTTGAATCAATGAGGTCTTATACAAGATGTTTAAGATGCTTGCAATGCTTCGTGTCATGTCCTTTTTGTTGGTGATAAGCACAACAGGCATTGTTTCTAAATCTTAGAGGTAAAGGTTTGCTAGGGTCAAGGGGTTGGATGGGAGGTAAGGTAAGCATAATTGTGTTTCATAGTTGGGTCATGATGTTGTGAAGGGTGTCGAGTAAGGGAGTAAATTGCCTTTGTGGATCCCAAAATATATAAGGATTGCTCTTCTTTATAGCAACTACTTGGGTATCAATGGGTTGGGTAGGTTGAGAGGTGGAATTTATTTGAAGGAAACTTTTGTTTTTCCTTTTAAAAGGTTGATAAGTGTTTTGGTTTGCGGATTCAGAATTTTTAAGATGAGCAATAGTTGGTTTTGGTTCACTACTACCTAAAGAATTTTGATAATCATGAAGAGCAGTGCATAGGTGCATGAAGGAAGGAAATTTCAGATCATTGTGAGCTTCTCCCTTCTCTTGTTTTGTAAGTTTTTTATGAACATATTTTGAAGGTGGAAATTGGGAATCTTCAAACTGATTTGGGAATAAAGCGACAGGTAACGTGAAATAAAGTCAGTGACTTTTTCACTTTCATTTTTCTTGTATCTCATCAAATCAGCCATTGTCATTTCAAGAACCATGTGCACTTGGAAATGGTTAATAAAGGCCTCAACAAGTTCATTTAATGAACGAATTGAGTTATTCGGTAATGAAGAAAACTACTCCAAGGCCATGTCTTTCAAGGATTGGGGAAAAAGTTTAGCCAAAAATTTATCCTCAACCTGATAAAGTCACTACACAAAGAAGTGAAGGCATTAACATGATTATTAGGATCTGAGGCTTTCTTGTTGGCAAAACAAGGATAGACAACTAAGAGGGGGGGTGAATCAGTTGTTACAAAATTTAAACTTATTCTACTTTAATCAACCTTTAATCTTAGATCTAATAATTAACAGTGCAAGAATGAATTAAGGAACACAACAGAAACACACAAAACCAAGATTTTTGTGTGGAAACCCTGTTAAGGGAAAAAACCATGGTGGAGGTTAATCCACAATTATACCCTATTAAAAGTATAATGAAAAATGAATAGGGAATGCACTTGCATTCAGGCACACTGCCTAGAGCTCACTGTTCAAAAGAAGGCTCACTGTGTTACATAAAACAATCAGATTAAATCCATTTGATGAGGTTGAATTGAGAAATTAGCTTCTACGAAAGCCTAATGACAGTTCTAGTTAGACACATAAATACTTCTTCACACTTCACTCAAAATTCTTCACTCTCTACTCTGGACTCGAATGATCTAAACTTTACTCGCACATATACTTCACATACATACATCGAGCATACATCAAAATCAGGAAACAATCATTCTTATATATCCGCTACAAGGATTCACATCAATAACTCTATCAGCCACAAATAATAAATGAATTACAAACTATCGGCCTCAATACATGAACAAATCTCAATGCGCACCAGATCAAGTCAGTCATGACATAAAGTGCACCCAAAACAACACCTTCAAATATTCCAAGAAATAAGAAAATAATCCATAAGGATCTACAACACGCTACAACCATCATGTCGGCCAAGAACATGAAAACCCAAACACACATTGGAAAAATCTCTGATCACAATCACACCAAATAATGTAGATGTGCAAAAAATACAGAACATGATCTAAAATCATCCACAAACATCACATAAACATACACAACAACTATAATTACTAGAATTTCATCCTCTTCTTCCAAGAACAACTGCTACAGTAGCAAAATGACTGTAGGAACACCGAAACACACAACCTGCACAAATCTTGATGCATACCACTAAAAATCCTGAGGTACAAGCTAAATAGACTTAAAAACAAACCCATTTGAGTGCAACACCTAAAAATGAATGTGCACAACTTATCATTAGTTAGATCTTCACAGCATCATAGATTGCCTGCAACATATTTATTCTAATTTTCTCAGTATCCTCGACATATACAGCCTTCAGAATCACCAATTCTAATAGTGTTGACATAAATGACAACCACATATCAGCAACACAACCATAACATCGAACAATCTCCCCCTTTGGAATTGATGGCAACACATGATGTTTAAAATACCATCAACACAACTAACTCTTCTTCCAACAATCTCCCCTTTACACATTGCTCTTCTCCCCCTTATTTCACATTGATCTTCTGTGGTTTTTCACATTACTCTCCTCCCCCTTTGACATCAATGGAAAAGGTACACATGATCTAAACCAAATATATAAACATTTGACTACTCCCCCTGAGTAGCAGCCACCATAACATCAATCCAGAATAAAATATAGCTATGAATTCATGGAATGATGCAAAGACCTGCATCTTTAGTTTTGATCAAGAGGGGAAACCGCCTCTAATTTTCCTCTGAGGCACTCAAAAGTATCCTTAGGTAATGGCTTAGTAAAGATGTCTGCAATTTGCTCCTTGGTAGGTACATACTCCATTCTAACTTCTTTGTCACTCATTTTATCTCTCGAGAAGTGATATTTATGGATATATGCTTTGTCTTTGAATGCAACACTGAATTCTTAGAAACGTTTATGGCACTTGAATTATCGCATAATATGGCAATAGGCTCTTCACACTCAATTTTGACATCTCTCGGCATCTGTTTCATCCATAATACTTGAGTATAGTTGTTTTCACCAAGAATGTATTATGCCTCAACAATAAATAAAGAAATGAAATTCTTCTTTTTACTTAGCCAAGATACCTGTAGACACCCAAAATTGTCCATGTCATAACATTACCTAGTCGATACATGACCTTGTAAAACATCTTGTAATATTTTACCCTAGGTCATTACATTATCCCACTTATCCCATTTATTCCACTTAATCCCCCTCCCAATTAATTAAATAAATATCATTTATTTATTTAATTCCTCTTCACATGTCTCAAAATAATTCAAATTAAATATTTGAATTAATCCCCCACTTTTACCACATTGCAACATGTGTCACTTCAATACAACTCTTCACATGCACTCATAATTTAAATAATTTTATTATTTAAATTATGAGATTGTCACTCACATCCTATTTTTAGCCCCATTCATTGTGCGTCATAGGCATCTTTTCTCTCCAAAATAAATAAAATAATTCCACTTATTTCCTCACATCCTAATTTTAGCTTCATGTCATAACCCACTTAATGTGTGCCATAGACACTAAAATCAACTTTTAATCCTAGCCATACACATCACACATTTGACTTTTAATCTTGACCATCAAATTATATCAACTCTGTCCTATAAATCAAGCCTTTCACAGGCCATTTGAGAGGATCTTCTTCTAGCATCCTTACTCTGCTAAAATTTCTTTCAATCTTCTTATCTATCTATCTATTTTTATTCTATCATCTCCATCTTATTGTTATGTTGCAAAAATGAGCAATCAAACATATCAAAATAATCAAACCTTCAAAATCTTGCATTCTCATGTAGGTGGAGAAGAGCAATGGAGATAAATCAAATCTAGCTTGGAGATTGGTTTGCTTTGCTTTCTTGTTTTGATTTTCATGCTAGTTTGTACTTTATTGTGCTTGTTATGGTTTTTCATTATAATTTGTTTATGTATTTTTCTCTAATATTTTTACCCTAATTTACATTGGTGAACCTGATGTGAATCCTTTGATCTAGCTTGCTTTTTTTTGCAAGTTTCATTAACATTTTGTTGCAAATCTGCCAGTTTTTGGACAGAACCACAAGTTTTACAAATTTCGCCATATCTTCCAAATGACTACGTATTTTTTTACAATATTTTCAAAAATATTACAAATCATCTCAAGGGTCTAAAGTAAAAAAAATTGAGGGATTATCGCATTTTTCTAGGAGTCATCACTATTTTATCTGTTTTTCCTAAAATTGACTTTTTGGACACAAATCAATGAAGTTTCAAAAAAAAATTACATTTTTGGAAATCTCTTGCAATTTTAATAGGGGTCTTTGTTTTATAGATTTAATTTAGAGGTCAAATACAATGCGAAAAAATCTGATCTTTGTTTTCTATAGGTTTTTCATAAATCCGCATTTCTGGGCACAAAACAAAGAATTTTTCTAACTTCTTTACATTTCTAGAAATCTCACAAAAAATAAGCAAGGGTTTATTATTTTATTTTTATTTTTCAGATCAATAACATCTTCAAATAATCAAATGTAATTCGGTTATGTTAAAAACATGTATTTGAAATTGCAATTTTCTAATGAGCTTATTTCTTTTTTATGGTTGCATTATAATATTATTATTTATTACTTTAAAGGTGATCATACGGAGCTATAATAGCAGCAATATCAGTTATACACAATATATTGGAAAGAAAATTTTTTTGGGTGCACTCATTCTATTATCTTTATCTTTCATTTAATCAATCAATCTTGTTTGCAAAACACTTCAATTTGGGGCTTTAAATTGAACATCTTGTTTGCAATCACACGTTGAAATTGGGTGTAAAAAATAAAGAACCATTATCTTCCCATCACACATTTTGGCTTTGGATAAAAAAGAACAAGTGTTTGAACTATTTTACACACATTTCAATTTTTTAAAAGGAAATTAACAACTGTGAGTGTGAATCAAGTGTGTGTGTGATAAAAAACACCTCACTTGGTTTTCTTTTGTCAAACCCTTCATAGGAGGCCTGCTAGGGGATTTCATCACCCCTAGGGATGACCTCAATCAAGGTGTGAATCGAAAGAAACGCTTCTTTGGGAATTAAAATCTTGTCACTCTTGGCTAAACCCCAAAGAACTTTATACCTTTGGGAAGTGAAGGTGAAGGGTGAGCTACCCCTTTCTCTCGGTTGTGAGGTAGGATTTTGTTTTCAAATCATCCCTAGTCAACCTCACACATCCTAGCTTAAGACCTAATTTTCCATACCCACTTGACTAACACTAAGCTTGTTATTATGTATTCAAATGTTTGTTTAATCATAAAATTTAATCCTGAAAGACAAATTTATAATTGTGTTTGGTGTGTGTGTTCATGAACTTACATGTGAGATCTTATGTTTGATATTTCCCATGTCAAAATTCCAATAAAAATTTTCCACATCATCTAATCTTTCCAAGCCAAATCATCCTAGTCATTCAAGCAATCACATCATTTTAAATCATCATCGTAATATTAATCAAATATTTTTTTAAAGTGACACCATGCCAAAATTAGAAGACATAGCACAAAATCTCGTTCACATACTTCAAATAGCTCAAACAAGTCAATCACCTTTAAACCAAAAAATAATTCAAGGAATCCATGACATGATCCAAAAACTTCAAACAAGCCAATCACCTTAAATGCAACATCTCATATCACAAGCCCAATATCGCATAGCCACTTGTCAAACCCAACAAGAACATCATCCACTATTCATTCATATGTGGCATCTCCCTCCATTCCATATCAATATAATACATCCACCTATCAAAAAATTTCCACATCACCTTATCCCACCTCTTTCCATGTCAATGCCACATCATCATATCAATTCACTTCGCAACAAGAACATGTGAGCCAAATTCCACCTTCACAACAAGATCAAAATCCTTTAAGTCTTATTGCCACCTTTGACAAGGGAAATACCAATCTAGCTCATGCATCCTATAAATATATTATACCACCATCTAATCAAAGGCCTATCCTAAATCAACCATGTCCTAGTCCAAATCCATTGGTCCCCATACATTCCAACCCATCAAACCCTTCATTACCCATATTATCACCTAATCCTCCATCAAATCCACGCCCTAAGTTCAAACATTTCAAAAGTAAACCTATGGCATTACCCAAATTCACCCATCCACCTACAAAGGATGTGAGCCAAGTGCTATTAGAAAGGAATCAAACATCACCATGTCATCCAACCCATATGTTTGAACCTACCAAAGAGTCTTCAAATACCATGCCAATTCTTACAACCCCATCATGTAGTATCCCCCTTGAGCCTATTCAAGAGTCTCCCCCATTGAGCCCAAGTCAACCTCCATCATGTCTCCATTTTGTTGACCATCTAGAACATATCAAGCCTATTCAAGAGTTATCCCCTTCCACTTCCATTCAAGCAACCCAAGAGTTATATCAAGAGCCTAATCCTAAGCATGTGGAAACATCAATCCCTAGTCCTAATCAAGATCAAATCGCTTTCATCCAACCTATCCATAATCTATATCTTTTCTATGATCAAGATGATATCCATAATGATGAAGATCTTATCCATGAGAAACTTGATCCTGTACCCACCCATGAGAAAGATATCCCAAATACACCTTCACCTAGTTCTATCCATGATCCACCAACATCCACTTCCTTTGATGAGACATATGCCTCCCAAGTCAACATAGAAGATCAAACAAATATCTTGGATCTTAGTGAACGCAATTTTAATGAAAATCCCAATGATCCTTCCACATCCACCATCAACTCCATTTCAAATCCATCATATCCACTTGGTCTTTCCACCCTCATTCATGAATGTTCCTCCTTAGAACAAAAACAACCATTATCTTTTTTTGCTTCATTTTCCCCATCCAATAAGGAACTTGTGTCTAGTGTTCCACCTACACCTAGTCCCATTGTCCATCATATTCTCCAAAACATGAACTATCAAGGTAAAGGTTTAGGCCTTCATGAACAAGGTATTTTGGAGCCCATCCATGTCAAAGTCCCTCCATGCTCATTTGGCCTTGGATACTCACCCCAAGGAAAACAAGCTAAAGATGTTGGTACTTCCTCCATCCATCCTAAGTCCTCTTTCCACCATAAATCCTATCATATGCCTAAAACATATGTTGCCATCCCTCCTCCATCATCCTACAATATCAAAAGCGTGTGACCATACACATTCCACCATCAACTTTGCCACCATTTATTCCAAATCCTAATATCCCTCCATCTAATCTACCTTTGTTACTCCCAACACCTAATATTGCCATTATACAATCCCCTTATCCATCCATCCATATATCTTCTAAAAATCCTAATCATCACCAATCAATGCACACATTGTCTAAACATGAAGCTTCCACTCATTTCACCATACCCATGGGATTCAAAAGAAAAAAATTATATGCCTCTACCTATAAAGTAAAAACTCCTAAGGGCCCTCATGCCTTAGGACACAAAAGTAAATAATCAAAGAAAAATCCATCTAAAAATCAATATAAGCTCATACCTTCAAAAGAAAAGTCTAAAACAAAAATGGTTTGGGTACCTAAGAAAAAAGAAAACAAGTAAAACAAGACATCTACATCTCAAAAATCCAAACCATGCACTTCCACCTCACATTCCCACTCTATTCAATAATCTTATATTCCATCCCACAATAAAAATAAAAGTCATAAAAATACTAAGTCTATATGGCTACTGAAAGCACTTCATCACCCATCTCCTAAGAAAACATCTTCATTACTTCCTACACTCCCTTCACATCAAAAGCTTCAACTTTTATCACAGTGTGTGCAACCATTGGTCATGGTTCCCTTCCATTTCATAAAAATTCCACCTACTTCCATCTCCTCATCCTTCACTCATTATCCTACATATCTCCACCATCACCTTCCTATGGTCCATTATTTTGGCTAAGCCTCTCCTTCATCTTCCCTACATAACCCACATAATAATCCACCAATCCCTCCATAATCCACATCATAATCCATTATCTACCTAATCCATCTCACACTCATGCAATTATTTACCAATATCTATGAGAACACTTGACATGGTCCATGCGATGGAATCCATCTAGCAGGACTATCACCTTTCATGGAACTAAATACTTGAGTCCCTCCTATCCTTATTCTATTCAAAAAAACAAAAAAGGGAAAAAGAAAAAATAAAAAAGGGAAAAAAATAAAAAAAATTATTGAGAAATCCCTTTGTCTAATGGTGAAAACCTGGTAAATAGGTGCCTTGGATAAGTACCATGATGACAACCTGGAAAATAGGCGTCATGTGTAGGTTGATCTTCTATGTCACTTACACTTTGGGGTACAATGTTTCATCTATCCAACCTATCATTTTCATGTCATATCATTCTACCTTACCATCCTACCATCTTTAGCCATCATACCTACCTATCATATTTGAGTTTGCTCATCCTCCCTTCCTCCTTTTAATCTTGATGAAGATATAGGGGAAAAATGTTGAAACATGTTTTGGGTATCTCTTGACATACTTCATCCTTTCCAACCAATCATATCATTATCCTATTTTCATATGGTTTGTCAAGAAAAATCCTAAGTATTGTACCTATAACGAGACATTTTTTTCCTATGCGACATAGTCTTTGGAGATCACATCCTTGCTCTCTTATGATGCATACATCCATTCCATTCACTATGACCTATCCTTTTTATCCATCCATCTATCATGTATTTTTTATCCCTTTTCCTATCACCCACCCATTCATCCACCAATCCCATCTATCTCCTTGCACCTAGACTTTTTTTTCCCTCATCATTGGTATCTAGCACAAAGGCTACCCAAATTGTCATCCATTGACATCTCAAAACATTTAAAAAAAACAATCTAAAAAAATACAAAAAAAATAAAATGAAAAAAGGTCCAAAAAAAAAATCCAAAACAAATCAAAACATTTCAAAACAAAATCTAAAAAATCAAAACATTTCAAAAATCAAAAATCAAAATCAAAAATTTCAAAAATCCAAAAATAAAAATAAAATGTAACAAAATCCAAAAAATCAAAACATTTCAAAAATTTTAAAAGCAAAACATTCCCAAAATCCCCCCCAAAAAAATCAAACATCCATAACAAAATCCAAGTAATAAAATAAAATAAAATAAAATTTTCAAATTCCACAAATCAATTCACCACTTCTTCAAATCAATCCTTCAAATCAATTTCTTCATCAAATTATCCAATCACATCACTTATTCCAATCAAATCCATTCCTCTAATCAACAACATCACTTCTTCTAATCAAACCCATTCTTCTAATCAATCTAATCATTATCATCAAATCAAATCATTTCTTCATCAATCCAATCAATCAAAATCATTCCAAGTAAATCATTATTCAATTTAATTCATCAATCATCATCCAAATCTTCAAATCAATCATCTTCACTCATTCCAAGAAATAATACAAATTCAAGTCAATCCTTAATCCATACCAACCAAGTTAACCAATCTTGCCAAATTATCCAATTGCATCAATGGTCTTGATCCTAATCTTGTTGTAAACCCAATCAATCAATCAATCATCCTCATGTTGATCTAGGGATATATCATTCCATACAATGACAACACCATCATCATCATCATCATCATCATTCAATCAACTAATCAGTGGTTTATAGCTTGACAAGGGCAATACCTTGTTTGTTTTTGTATCATTTGTGCATGCTTGTTTTCTTGCTTGTGTGTGTTATCATTTTTATCTTGCATTTGCATCAAATCCAAGTCACTCCCAACTAATATTCATATCTTGTATCTAGATAAGGTTGTATTACATTGGGGCACTTGACACATCATCACCTTGGTCTTTATACCTTGGTGCATAATGTCTAGTGCTATATCAAACATATGATTGCTCACTTTATTGAAGCATAATGTGTTATTCCTTTTTTTCATTCACTTCCTATCTTGTATCATTCATCTTATCCCTCCTTTATCATTCCATTCATTTCAAGAGAATACCCATGTTTGTCCAACTTGCCTATCCTCTCGAGGGGTCATCATCATCCCATTTCTTCATATCTTTTGCATCATCGTATTCTTCTATCATCCCTTTTCTTCATTCATCTTACTCTTCACTTCCTCAGGTGGCTGGGGCATCATATTTTTTTCCTCTATCCATACCTTAGCTTCTTTGTAATGATGTTACTCGACATAAATCTCATCATCTCAAAGAGGGGAAAAATGTAGACACCCAAAATTGTCCATGTCATAACATTACCTAGTTGATACATGACCTTGTAAAACATCTTGTAATATTTTACGCTAGGTCATTACATTATCCCACTTATCCCATTTATTCCACTTAATCACCTTCCCAATTAATTAAATAAATGTCATTTATTTAATTAATTCCGCTTCACATGTCTCAAAATAATTCAAATTAAATATTTGAATTAATCCCTCACTTTTACCACATTGCAACATGTGTCACTTGACTACAACTCTTCACATGCACACATAATTTAAATAATTTTATTTTTTAAATTATGAGATTCCCACTCACATCCTATTTTTAGCCCCATTCATTGTGCGTCATAGGCATCTTTTCTCTCCAAAATAAATAAAAGAATCTCACTTATTTCTTCACATCCTAAGTTTAGCCTCATGTCATAACCCACCTAATGTGTTTCATAGACACTAAAATCAACTTTTAATCCTAGCCATATGCATCACACATTTGAATTTTAATCTTGACCATCAAATCCTATCAACTCTTTCCTATAAATCAAGCCTTTCATAGGCCATTTGAGAGGATCTTCTTCTAGAATCCTTACTCTGCCAAAATTTCTTTCAATCTTCTTGTCTATCTATCTATTTTTATTCTATCATCTCCATCTTATCATTATGCTACGAAAATGAGCAATCAAACATATCAAAATAATCAAACCTTCAAAATCTTGCATTCTCATGCAGGTGGAGAAGAGCAATGGAAATAAATCAAATCTAGCTTGGAGATCGGTTTGCTTTGCTTTCTTGTTTTGATTTTCATGCTAGTTTTTGCTCTATTGTGCTTGCTAGGATTTTTCATTATAATTTGTTTATGTTTTATAGTTTTTCGCAGCAGCAATGTATTATGCCTCAACAATAGATAAGGAAACAAAATTGTGCTTTTTACTTAGCCAAGATACCAACTTCTTCCGCAAGAAGAATGCACCACCACTAGTACTTTTTTTGTCATCCACATCTCTTGCCCAATCTGCATTAGTAAAGGCGCTCGGGATAAGATCATCATCCTTAGGATACTAAAGCCCAAAATCAACTGTTCCTTTTAGGTATCGAAAAATTCTCTTTACTATAGCCACATGTGATTCCTTCGGATCCGCTTGATATCTAGAAACCATGCACACAACATTCATTATATTTGGCCTAGTCTAAGTCAAATCGAGTAATCCACCATCATTGACTTGTATCTTGTTTGATTTTCTTTAGGAGAATCATCATTCTATGTGAGTTTGCATCTAGTTACCATAGGTGTACCAACTGTCTTTGAATCTTCCATGCCAACATTTTTCAGTAACTCTCTTACATATTTGGATTGAGATATAAAGATTCCATCTTCTAACTAGGTGATTTGTAATCCTAAGAAGAATTGCAGTTCTCCAATCATTGACATTGCAAATTCACTTTTCATTTCATCAACAAACTTCATACATAAGTCATCATCACCTCCAAAAATAATTTCATCAACAAAGACTTCAATTATCAGCTCTTTATCTTGATCCAACTTGAAATATAGATTGTTGTCATCAGTGCCCTTACTGAATCCAAGCTTCAACAAGTATTTATCCAATCTAGCATACCAAGCTCTAGGGGCTTGTTTGAGTCCATAAAGTGATTTCTTCAATTGGAAGACCATTTTTTCCTTGTTAGTCAATTGAAATCCATCTGGTTGCTCAACATATACTTCTTCTATCTCACCATTTAGAAATGTTGACTTTACATCCATTTGATAGACTTTGTAATTCTTAAAAGTAGCATAAGCAAGAAATAATCTTACCATTTCTATTATAGCAACATATTTATTCTAATTTTCTCAATATCCTTGACATATACAGCCTTCAAAATCACCAATGCTAATAGTGTTGACATCAATGACAACCACATATCAACAACACAACCATAACATCCAACATTTCCTCCATATTTCCCAAATCTAGGGATCTCTATACCTTGTGGCACCGAAGTTCTCAATATCTCCAAGGATCATGGATTATGCATGACATAGTATGAAGGTGAAACATGTTGATTTTGGTTTATGGTAGCTTAGACTTGATGTTGAAGGGATGAAAAGCTTTGTAAAAGTTGGTTAATGATAGGATCATTGCTTGTGGTATGAGATGGAGATGAATATGGTGGTGGTGTGTATGTGTTGGAAATGAATGGATTGTTTGTGGGAGGAGGTATGAGATTAGA
Source organism: Sequoiadendron giganteum (assembly GCA_007115665.2). Taxonomy (NCBI): domain Eukaryota; kingdom Viridiplantae; phylum Streptophyta; class Pinopsida; order Cupressales; family Cupressaceae; genus Sequoiadendron; species Sequoiadendron giganteum. Next base: position 70,375,843 of record CM021101.1, on the reverse strand, counting down.
TACCACATAGGTATAAGGAGCACTAGTGGAAATGTGTGAGGTAGGAAGGATATTACTTGTTGGTTGGATCGTTGTGGTCACTTAAGGAGTTGTATAGGTGGGAATGGGTGCTATGGTTAAAGAGGGAGGATTTTGATTTCCTCCTTGCATATTGTTTGAAGTTTGAGCACCATTAGTGGTGGAAGGAAGATGTTTTCCAAATATGTGAGCTATGTTACCTACAACTTCCAGTCCTTCGTCACTTTCCATCATGCGGTGAATACTATCTATGGTAGGTATAACAGTGTTGGAAATGTTTTCAGTACTCACACTATCTTGTAAATGGGCTAGGTCTTCATGCATTTTCATTATGTTTTCTTGAGGAATATGATCAACCGTTGTTTGAACACTTGCCATAACACTTGTAGGTAAGGTAGGCATGGAGAAAGAGGTGTCAAAAGTATGGTCCATACCTAGTGAACTAGTGTTAATAACAAAAGTAAGAGAGCTTGATAAACCAAGATCCACAATGAGTGTCTTATCACAGGATGCCATGAGTCTCACACTTCATCTAACCATAGTATTAGCAGTAGGAAACCAAGTACTATAGCTCATACAATAAATAAACCACATAAAATGCAATGAACACAATATCCTATGCTTGCAATTACACTTAAAATGAAAGAAATTGGAATAACAACAATTATGGAAACTGAAACTGAAAAATTGAAAGCAACCCATAGAAACATAGAAAAGCAATTTAAGACCCTGAAAACTAGATATTCAAAGTGAATAGGGACTAATATTCCAATGAGGGAATTTTAGTCCTCCTGGTGAGATTCTAAAGTTCTAGAGGCTGAAACAGGCAGTAAACAATAGAGAGAGGATTCTAAGCAGGGAAAACCTAAGAGGGACTAAGACACTAGGAAGGGAGTTTTAGTCCTAACAAAGGATTTTCTAAGAAAAAAAGAAAATTCTAGCTCGATGACAAATTTCTCAGGTTGCCTACCCAGGGACTTGATGTTTGGAAAAAATAAACTATGCAAATAGAAGCAAAGAAAAGTAATGACTAACAAGAAATTGAATGCAAGATTTGAATATAATTTTTCATTTTTCAATGCAATAACAATGTTTCTAAATGTAATTAAGAGAATGAACAATGCACTTTTCATATTTTCAATGAATTAGAATGATGCAAGTAGATAAAAATACAACCTATATGCACTTTTAGTAATGCAAAAATAGGAAACCCTAAATGCAATTTCAATAATGCAAGATGCAAGAAACCCTAGATGCATAAAGAAATGAATGCAATCTAGATCTAGGACTCTAAAGGAATCTAAATTAGAAAATTAAGAATGCTCAAAGAAGTTGGGCTCACCAAAATGAATCGTATGGAAAATAAGAGGAGATGCCTTCCTATTCTATCTAGGTCATTCAATTATGTCCTAAGAACCCTAATTGGATTAACTATCGACCTCTCAAGGTGATTTAATTGACAATTAGGAGGACTTTGGAGGGGTTTCTTTTCAGCTTTAAGGGGTTCACCACCAAGCAAATGCTTAGAAAAGACAATGCTGGAAAACATAATGTGATATGCAAACTAACCTAAAATAAGCTAAATGAAAGATGCAAATACTAAAAATATGCAACACCAAGTTAGGGTATGTGTACTTGGGAAGTTTGAAGATGCAATGAGGATTCTGGAAATGTAGATAAGCTGTCAAAATATTCCTTGGAGGACTAAGACGCCTAAGATGGCGTATTAGTCTCACTACTATTTTTTGGGGCAAACATAAAATCTTCGGATGTCGGAACCAAATCTGAAATAATCTCCAAAAGAATAAGATTCCAAAGATGGCATATTAGTCCCACTATGAATTTCTAAAAATTCTGAATGTGGTCCTGAGCTCCCAAATATGCACTTGCTTCCTTTCAGATCCTAGGTTCTGAAACAACCAAATATGATATGTAGGTGAGTTTCCATGAAGATGAAAACTTTGCAACTTTGAAAACTTTGTACTCCAAGTGAGCCTCAAGTCTTCAACCTAGATCTGCAAATACAAATATGCAAGATGGGAAAAACTTGTTGATTGTTAGTGAATGGGGGTTTTCCTTAGTCAAACCCCTTTTTGGTAATTAAACCTTGAAATGAAATAGAAATGATGAAGGAAATGGTGAATTAACAAAATGCAATGCTACAACTCACCAAACCCTTGTAATGGTTGTAAACTTGTGTGAAATGGTTGCAATGGATATGGATCTCAAGTGAAATGCTTGATAGATCTTGAATTTCTTGTTTGCTTAGATCAAAACTTTGCATCACAAATGTTAGCACAACAACACACATGATGCAAGAATAGCCTTTGAAATGATGCTTGAATCTTGATGATGTCTCCAAATGCTTGATTATTTTCTCTTGAATTCTCTTATGAACTCAATTATGCTATGATGAATGCTCTCGCAAAAGACTTAGATTGCTTAGATTGCTTGTTACGAGAAAATGAGAGAAGGAGACTTGTATTTATACTTATCTATGCTTAATATCCTAAAATTATATCACACCAATCTAGCATATGAATTCATTAAATTAAGTTAAATACTGCAGGAATTTGAAATTAAATCCCAAAAATGACTCAAGGAGGACTAAGACACCCTAGGTGGCATCTTAGTCCCAAGTGATGAAACTTGGGGCACAGACACCAAAAAGGGTCCCAATTAAGATAGCTCAAAATCAATGTCCCAAAACCTTGGGGAAAAAAAATGCCCTCAGTGGTGTTTTAGTCCCGACCAGAAATCAGGGACACACCAATTAGAATCATTAGGAGATCACTTATGCATTGGAGAATGTCAGGATTAACCAGAAAATATACCATTCATAGGGCTTGTGGACACAAAATAGGGCCAATTAAGCCATAAAGAAGGATAAATAAAGCAAGGCGGGCCCAAACAAGTGTGAAAATGCAAGGGTATGCATTTTACTACTCTACGGTATATATGAAATCCTTAAGTAGGATGCTACTATGTAGGAGTATAGATACTTTGTTAAGAACCACACTTAGGACCTTGTTCCCTTTCTTGAGGAAAAAATCATTTAATACAAGTGGATCTATCATAAAAATTTAGAATTTTTTAATTAGTGGATGAATAAGGCATAATTGAGGGCAAATTATTTTTACGAAGTTCCTATTCTTTATTACTCTAAGATATTGACACCCAATATAAAGATGAAATCTATTTAAATCATACTTTCTATTACTACAATACATCATTAAGAGTTTCACCAAATCAACATGAATAATAAATTATTCATGAAGATGTTTAGGAAGAGATATAAATATATCAACCATGATAAATTTTCTATATAGTACTCTTCTTTAGTCAAAAACTTAAGATATATATATATATGGAATAAAGTATTTCCTTGCTCTTAGTACACAAATATGGATATCTTCCTTCTCACAATTGTTTATTGAGAATTTTCATTCAATTTTAAATATTTATATTTGATAGCAGTAGTATCCTCTCCTCTTTCTATTTCACTATATTGATGACATATGGAATACAAGGAATCCTTCTTCATCCATTATGGTAGTGAAACTACCCTTCATGATAAGATTTTGATGAATGACTCTAGTTTGTTGCACTAATTTATTAAGATTGAGATATCTCAATATATTTCCAAAATAATCATTGCATAATCCAAGTATTTTCTATATTTTCTCCCATGCAGTGTCATGTGGTTGGTTTCAAGCCCATTCTAATCTCTCTTTCTTTTTAAATTCAATCTCAATGATCTATGTTTGTCACCTTTAGTTTATGGTAACTTATATCAATAACTACTTCGAATCATTAGTTATTTGACTTGTATAAGAAATGATATTTCATATGTTCTAGATACATTATCTTGGTTTTCTTAGGATCACTATGAGTTGCAATAGAAATTAGCCAATAATACTATCTACTATATTTAGGGTACTCACAATTTTATAATTCACTACATAGAAAACATTGATATTGGCTTGGTAGGGTATACAAATTTAGTTTTGATGGGAAATTCTTAGGATTTTAAGTTCAATTCTTGAATTACAAATTCACTCTTCTAGTTTAGGTCCTACTTGTTGTTTGAATATAAACCAATATGATATTGCTCTATATTCCACTAAGGATGAATATCAAGCGGATATAAATGCTACCACTAAGGCTATTTTCACTCAAACACATTCTCATTGAGTTTAGTATCTAGTTCAAATGATCAACAATCATACTTTTTGAAAATCAAAGTGGAATATAGAATTTCATGTTCCATCATCCATGGACCAAGAACATAGAGTTTCACATGCGCTACATTCACGAGATTATCCATGGATGGTTCATTTTTCTTTACTATTTTTTGACTTTTGAGTAGGTTACCAATATGTTTACCAAATACTTTATAGAAAAAAATATTAATCTACAAACTTTGGTAGGAGTGTTAAATACTTTACCTTTAGGGGGCTACTTATTCCTTTATTTCTCTATCTACTTTGAGGGGGGTTCTTTTATCTCTCTATTTAAGGGGTGATATTCTTTATTTTCTTGGGAGATTTTTCTCTTTGGGTAATATTTATATCTACATGAGTATCTTTAATATTAATTTTTGGGACCCATCTTTACACCCACCTAAGTTATACTTAAGGGGGTTTCTAGTATAGATTTTTATTTTCATATTATCAAGGTTATTCCTATGATTTTTTTTAATATTTCTTATGTTAATAAAGTGGGTATTGGTATGAGTGGAATTATATTTTGATACCTTCCATGGAATTTAAATTTTCTATTTTGCATACTTTTGGTGTATGCTCCCTATTGATTATATTTTTTATTGTATTTTTTGCCTCTTCCTTCCCATAGTTTATATTTACTAACTCTCCTAACTTGTATTGTAGTTCATAATTCTTGAGATCTCTTAAGGATATTTTTCTTTCTAATCATTTACATTACTCTCATGCTAGAGAATAAATTTGTTATAATATTTTCATTTCTTGAACCATCTATATTTATAGTTTGATGGTTTCCATTCCCTAAAATCATTTTAAGGTTATTATATAGTTTGCATATTCTAGACCTTGAAATTAAAACTAAAAAAATGAATACCATAAAAATCCCACATTCAATACCCTAAACCTTGAACTATTTAAATCTTTAGTTACTTATAATTTTTAAACCCTAAAATATAAATTGTTAATGATGTACATCATAAATCCTATAATAAACCCCAACACTAGAAATCATGTTAGGTAAACCTTAAATTGTACATCCTAAAAAATAAACCATAAATCCTTTAAAATCCTTAAACTCCAAACCCAAAAACCTACATTTTGTCTCCAGTTCTCATCATAGTCAATCCAGGATCATGATGGACCAAATAGGGCCCTTAAGTGGCAATGAAAATATAGAAACTTAGAATTAAGCAACATAAGAATTTGAATAGATTAATAACATAATTTTGAAAATATGTAGGCATAGAATTTGTAGCAAATTGAATGTAGTTTGTCGGCCACTATACCTTTTTTGGAAAAATGTAATTTGATTTGGTGAAGATTTAAAATTTCAATGTAGTAGTAATTTAAATTTTTGAAAAAAATAAAAAGTAGTTTATTCGGTCACCCTAAGTATGAGAAAAAAATAAAAATCTTTCAATATAAGTAGAGGACACATGCCTAGATGTGACACATAATTTTTATAATTTTTTGCAAGTAGATAATTAGTTATGAAATTTCTAGTTAAAATTTTTAAAAATACTAAAAACCATTTGTCCATCCACCCTAATAAGGTCAAAAATTTAATAAATTCATTTTTTTTAAAAGCTATCTATTTGTGAAGAATAGTGTGTGACACATCTTTTGGATTCAAAATATATATAACCTTTTAACAGTTATATATTTTTTCAATCATCCTATCAATTAGGACTTTACACATAATGCATGAAGAAAATCAATAATAATTATTGATTGAATTCAAAATAAAATATATCATATATTGGTAGAATGCTGGTAATTTACTAAATAAACCCTTTTCCGTTCATCATATTCAAATGAAAAAAGTCATCAACACAAAGGGTGATGTTAAAAAAACCATTGCAACCCCTATAAACACATTGGGGATGTTTACTTTTCAGGTTTGACACCCCCAAGCCAAATCCCAAAGCAATCCTAAAGAAAAATAGATATTCGTTATTAATGGATATTCAAAAGAAATGGATATTTATTTCTTTTAATTAAAAATATTAATATATGAATATCACTATAGATTAAAATATAACATGTTATAATATTAATATTAATGTAAATATTTATATATACTTAGAATATTAATCTATATATAATATACATTATATTTAATATAAATATTATATGCCATATTATATAAATATAATATTATAATATATTATAAAAAAATATTTGATGGATTGTTGCAAGGGAGTTTTAAATATCATATTTATTATAATAAAACTACAAGGAGCTACTTGAGCAATATATACATCTCTCTCCCTCTCTCTCACCTTACCTCTATACTTTTGTTTATCTCCACTCACCCTCTCCCTCTTTACCTACATTTATCTCAATTTTTCTCACCCTACCTCTCCCTCCCTCTCATCTTCCTCCCTCTCTCTACCTCTCTCTCAAACCCTTCCCCTCTACTTCTCTCTATATCCCCTCCTTTCCTTCATCCCTCTCTACTTATCTCTATATCCCCTCTCCCTCCATCTCTCCAATAGCACCTCTATCTCCACTTACCCATCCCTTTATCCCTTTCTCCCTCCCTCCCTATATCTCTTCGTCCTTTTGTCCCTCACACCCTACCTCTCCCTCTCTCAACCCACCCCTCTCTCTCTACCTCTCCCTCCCTCTATCTTAGCTATCTCACACATGCTAGGTATGTCTCTTTGTACCTCTCCCACCCCGCCTCTCTCTATTCCTTGCACCTAACCATTCTCTACCTACCCCTCCCTCCCTCCTGACTTCCCTCTCTCTCCCTCCCTCCCTCTCTCTATATCCACTCACCCTCTCCCTCTTAACCTACCTTTCCCTATATCCATCCCACCCTACCTCTCTTTATACCTACCTCTCTCTCCACAAATTCCCTTCTCTCTACTTATCAGTATTTCCCCTCACTCTCTCTACCTACATCTTCATCCATTCCTTCCACCTTACCACTATCTACCTACCTCTCCATGTCTCCCTCATTTCCTCTCTCTCCCTCTATCCTTCCCATGCTACCTTGCTACCTCTTCCCCCATCCTTTTCTACTTCTCTATATCTCTCCTCTCCCACCATCCCTCCTAGCCTTTCCCTCCCTCCCTTTGTCCCTCTCTACCCCTCTCTCTCTACATACCCCTCCCTTTATCACTCACTCCCTCCTTCCCTCTCTCCCTCCCTGTTATCCCTCCCACCCTACATCTCTCTCTCTACCTACCTCTCTCTCTACTCCTACCTCCTCTCTTCTCTCTCTCTCTCACACACACCACCTCTCTCTACATCTCCCTCTCTTTACCTACCTCTCTCTATTCCTTCCACCTTACCTTTCTCATCTTATGTCCCCCCATATCCCTCTTTCTCTCCCTCCCTTTATCCATCACACCTTACCTCACCCTAGCTCCCACATTCCCTCTCTCTCTCACACATAAAATCTCTCTCTCTCTACCTATCTCTCCCTATCACACACACACACAACCTCTCTCTATCTCTCCCACCCACCTCTACCACCCTACCTCTCACTCTACTTACCTCTCTCTATTCTTTGCACCTTACATCTCTCCCTCCTTCCCTCTTTCTCTCCATCCCTCTATCCCTCCCACCCTACCTCTCCCTATCTCCCTCCTTCCCTATGTCATGTCCCATTTCTAAATTTAGAAACTTTATATTTATAGTAGGTTTGGTGTCCTAGAAAAAGTAAGTTGGAATTTACAATTTAGCTGAGAAAAGTAGATTTTTCAAGATAAATAAATTAAATTATTTTGCAATAAAATATCAAATAATTATGAATTAATCAATTTGACCAAGTTTTGTCTTGGATTTTTGGGAAGGACAAATTGTTGTTAATTAGCTTGAGAGTGGTGCAAGATGAGGTTTCTACTTTGGAATTTTTTCCAGGTGCATGTGATTTTTGGTTCAACACATGGTAGTGGGAGTTATAGTTTATCCATGTGAGATTCTTCTCTTGGGCATTGGGATTTGGATGCCCAAGTTGGTGGTTAGGGTTTAGGACAATATTAAAATGTGTGCTTTTTGATTTCTTATGTTTTCATGTTTGCTTTCTTGACATGGGTTATAGCTTTCTGGAAAAGGTTGATAAACCATTAATGGAGTAATCTCTAAGGATGGAAAACCAAAGATATTTGAAACTCGAAGACAATGGCTTCAAGAGTTTGTGGGAGCAATTTCACCCAAGAATTGCATTGGTGTTGAAAGTTGTTTATTTTGGTATTTTGGCCAAGCAGTTGATAGGAATAGATTATGTTGGAGTGCAAGTTTTTGGTCGGGTTTGTGTTTTTATTTTTAACATCTAATTTGTAGAAAATTTTAGAAGTTTAAATCTGTATTTTGATGTCCATGCATTTTATTAAGTGCTAATGATTTTGTATGAATGCTATAGTTGCTTGGGTTGAATTTTAAGCCATTATTTTGTACCACAAATGGTGTAATTTGCAGCAAGATTGTGGTTATTGTTTGTTGTGTAAATGGAAAAAAATAATATTAAAATCATGGTTTTTCTATTGTAAGGTGCCTCCATATCATTTGCAAAATATTTAGTAATAAAAATAGTTTATGGGTGAAATTCCATTATACCCAATTTTTTATTTTTGGTGTTTGAGAAAAATATTTATGAAAATTTTAAAAAATATTTAAGAGGGGATATTACAAGGGTATCAAAGCTATGATCTTGCTAGCCTAAGGTTTTAACCATTTCTATGCATCCAAGTGATAGGGAAAAGAGGTATTTGCAATGGGAGAAGCATAAAGAAATTTCCTCAAATCCACAGCTGGAAGGAAGTGAAGTTGTGTCTTCAAGGGATAGAAAAATGGATGATGCAGATGAAATGCATAAGAAATTTTTCCAAGATCTTCAGAGGAGTCAAAAATTAACCATTGACAGTCTTGTTGAGACAAGAGAGTTGATGAGATTATTGGCAGAGAAAATAAAAAATCTAGCAACACCTAAAGAAAAAGGTATTACTTTTGAGTCACAACAAAGCATTTCAAAACATTCAAAATAAATTTTCTTACATGAAGGTGATCCTCCAAAAAATAACCCAACCCTAAATACCATGGAGGATTTGGCAAAAGAGCTTGCAACCATCAGAGCTTCCTATGAGAATCAGGATAAAGGGTGTAAAAGTGCAGCCTCATATAATGACTATGTCTCTCAAATGCAAAGTATGATGAAAGTAAGGGGTTATAAGAATCACCATGGTTCTAGTAGAGGATAAATTAAGAGTAAAATTAATAAACTCCCAGCTCCTACCTTTGATGGAACTGATAAAATTTGAGTTAGGGCATGGTTACAAAAATTGTAGATCTATTTCACACTCATTCTAATGAAAGAACAAGATTTCATACAATATGCAACCTTGCACCTAGAGGGAGCAACCTATGATGAGGGGTACCATGGAGTGACCACTTAAGGTCGTGATAAGGTAAAAAAAAATATGATTTCTCTCAAAGATTAATAAATAGATTTGAGCTTAGGGATGAAGATGAGTATTTTAAGGAATTGTCTAGCTTAAGAAAAACAAATTCCATAAATGAGTATGTTAAAAAATTTGAAAAGTATTTTACTATGGTATCAGATATGTCTGATAAAATTATCATATGCCTTTTCTTGGAAGGCCTTGAAGAACCTATTAAGGGACTAGTTAAGGAATTCTCACCCACTACCCTATAGGAAACAATTAAGAGAAGTTTGCAACTTGACATCTCCATGCCCAAGAAAGTGAGTTTCCATCAATACAAACCTCCAAACCCATGGAAACACAAAGGAAATTTTCAAAAAAAAAAAAACTCCTATATTTCCCCCACAAAAGAATATTTCAAACTTAGCTAGGAAGAAGTTGGATGATGTGAAAAAATATGAACTTCAAAGGAAGAAGCTTTGCTTTAGTTATAGGTGACTATGGACTCAAGAGCATATATTCTTGAGAGGAAAAGTGCATTTTATTGAGTTAGTTTCAGACTTGGACACAAATGATAATGAGGAATTCCATGATTCCAAAAAGGAGGTAGAATCATAGGAAGAAAAAGAAACTAGTAAGGGAATTACTATAGCAGCCCTATCTTGAGCACCTAGATATTATCTCTTTAGAGTTTAGGGATTTATAATTGGACTAAGGAAAACAATTCACATAGATAGTGGTGCAACACATAACTTTATATATGAGGGTTATTTGTCAAAGAGAGTATTAAATAATGAAGACTTTGAAGGTTTTAGTGTTACTGTTGATGATGGTTTCACTATACCTTGTAGATGAATGGTTCAACAACTCAAAATAATGTTGGGTGACTATGAGGTATGTGATGACTTTTATGTGGTTGGAATAATGGAAACTGATTTTGTATTGGGTGTTTAGTGATTGCATTCTATTGGAGGGTACTATACAAACCACCAAACAATGGAGTTCAAGTTTTAAGCCAATGAGAAATAAATTGTGTTGAGAGGCCTATTAAATGGAGCACCTAGAGTGGTTTCAACTAAGAGAATGGAAAAGACTTTTAGGAGGGGACAAGTAGCTTGGAAAGAAACAATCTTAATCCATACAAAAATCTCCTCCAAAAATCAAGGTAAAAATAATTTTGAAATTCAATTAATTCTTGATAAGAATGGTCTCATTTTCAATGATTTTCCTCTGAGGTTACTAGACCAGATAAATCATTTGACCATGTCATAAAGTTGGAATAGAGTTCGAAACCCATGATTACTACTCCCTACCACCACCCAAGGAGTTATGAGGAGGAGATAGAAAAAACCATCCAGGAGCTTCTTGATTTGGGTTTCATAAGGCCTAGTTCTAGTCCATTTCCCTCTTTTGTAGTCTTGGTTAAGAAGAAGGATAGAACAATGAGAATGTGTATAGACTATAAAGCTCTAAAAATAAAAGAATTAAGAATATGTATTCCATACCAAGGATAGATGAAATTATTAATGAGTTGCATGGGGTGGTTTATTTGATCTGAGGTCGGGTTACCATCAAATCTACATGAGGAAAGATGTGGAGAAGACCACTTTATGTTACCTCACAAATGTACCACTAACTTTCCAATCTTTCATGAATAAAGTGTTTAGTAGTCAACTTAGAAAAATTATTTTAGTGTTCTTTGACGATATTTTAATTTACAGTAAAACTTGGAAAGAGCATCTAGAACACTTGGATATATTTTTGGGCATTCCAGAGCAGCAATCCTTTTATGCTAAATTATCTAAATGAAAATTTGGGCTAACTGAAATTTTATATTTGGGACACATCATAAGATCACAGGGAGTGTAGGTTGACCTACATAAGGTTCAAGCTATAATACATTGGCCAACACCCACCAATCTTACTTAGTTGAGAGGGTTCTTTGGGTTATGTGGTTACTATAGAAGATTTATCAAAGGTTTTTCTTGGCTTTCTGCCCCCTTGACTCATTTTACTAAGAAAGGAGCCTTTGCTTGGTTTGAAGAAGCACAGGGTCTATTTGAAAAACTCAAAAAGGTAATGAGCTCCTACCCAATGCTTGCAATTCTTGATTTTTCTCTCATATTTTTTATTGAATGTGATGCTTCTGGGGAAGGTATTTAGGTTGTTCTAACTCAAAAGGGACATCCCATAGCATTTGAAAGTAGAAAATTTAATCCATTGGAAAAGGGGTATTCTATTTATGATAAAGGGATGTTGGCAATTATGCATGCTCTAGACAAGTTTAGACAATTGTTACCTATTTTTAGCTACATCTCAAAATAGGTAGAGCTGAATTGAAAGTTCAAGCCAAAAGGTACACAAGATATTCAAAATTTTCTTCTAAGTACTCATAATTGTGCAATGACTAATTACAAAGTGAATTTCAGTTATATTATGCAAGAATATTTTGAAATAATATCATGAAATTGCATAGTTTGCTTTTATTCATAATGTAAAAACACAAGGTCCCACACAAGTCATGGGAGTAACTCTATCTCATCAGATATAAGATAGAAAAGAAATGCAAAAAGAGAAATGCATGAAATTAAACATGGAACCCATCATTTCCTGGTGAATGATGAATCTCGTTGCTGGAGTTTCTTTAAGCATCTTCGAGTTGTCCATCTACTTGAAGCTCCAGAGGGAAACCTGTAGGGGTATAAGAAAGGTCGTTAGAGCTCAAGGTCCCACATCTAATCAAGCAAATACTTGCTACCTTAGATCTAATCAAGAGAAGTAGATGAGCATTCATGATTCATGAAATCTAGATCAGATCATCAAACATAAATGAAATCATCATATGAAAATCTGAGCTTCAATTATTTTTCTAACTTGTTTGTTCAATGTGCAGGAATAGGTAGAAATTCCATTAGGATTCAAAATTTAAGCATGTGGGATAAAATGTGGCTCCCACAAGGGTTGAGCCCAGCTTGTTTAAATGCAAATGAATTCAATTTAAATTCTTTACAGAACAAAAATAAGAAACATCATTTTTTTCACCAAGGAAACCATGTTTACATTCATGTTTTATGTTGTCACTAGTTTTGCTTCATGCTTTTGTATCACCATTATTTCTACTTGATTTTATCATCATTATTTCTATTGTTATATGAAAAAGGTGCATATATTGATGCTACAGTGCATTCATATTTTTCCATATCATGCAATAGATTTAAATATCAAGCTAAATTTGGCAGGGGAAAACAAATACAATCAAATAGCCATTATTATTTCACTATGCAAGGTATGGAAAGAATATCATGAGACATAGTCATAGCGAGCAACACAAATAAAGATATTGGTCACAAGCACTGGTAAAGAAGGCAATAATCTTGAGAGTGGAACCATGACTATGAAGAGAGGACCCAAAGGTCAGCATAAAGCAAAGCAAGGCATCCAAGTTTCCAAAGGAGGAGTTGTATACAAAAGGAAAAATACATCTATGTTCTTTTGCAGAAAGTATGATCAGACCAAATGCTCACCATTCACAAGAGAAAATATAGAATTATTTGCATCAATTGAATAACAAGGACAATTATCATGATCTCAACATCAAAGCAATGATGATTAATAGTGGTACGGGGTCTCTCAAACAAATAGATTATACAGTCATAATAAAAGATACATTAAGATTTCTGTATAAATTTAATTGTTGTATTCTTCTTATCTTTGTCACTGATGTTTCATATACACGGAGAACAACCCTCATATACAATTCATCGAAGAAAAGTTGGCACAACATATTGCTATAAATAAATGGGATCGATATTTGATGAGTTTTTTTTGAATTGAATAAATGAAAAGGAGATCACTAACATGAGGGTTTAGAGTGCCATCTGAGGACAGTTATATTGAATGTTCCTGAAGAAAAGAAAAGTAGCAGAGAGTTTGGTTGAAGGTGTTTTTCTTTAGAATTCATTTCAAATGGAAGTATAAAGAGGAAAATTTGAGGGCAGAGAGAAATAAAGAGATTTCTTCCATCATTTTTTAACAAATATAAAAAAATGAGAAGCCACAACCTGCATAAAGGTATATATAGTCGAAATTTCCAGAAATTTCAATGTGCAAATGAAATAAACAAAGACAACAAGAATTTCATCATTGCTTGTGCAAAATCAAGTGAAGATCTTCATTTCTTCCAAGATTACAGCAAGGATACATATATCTTATGAAATCAGAGCCTTACCACTCAGCCTCGATGCAAATCCAACATAAAGATCTCCCTTCAAAGCTCAAAATACTCCATTCTCTCATAAGACCTTCATGGCAGCCTCAGAACAGGAAACTATACATAGAAGATAAGAAAGACAAGAAGATATCAAATATAATTAAGAAGTCATGGCTATAAATCTTGTAAAAACCCTTGAAATACAACAAAATTTCTAGATTGATGAGGAGGATAGCTTACCAAGCACCGATCTTGAGAATCCCTAAGAGGGAATCGATCAGAATCAGGCCAAGCTCCAAGTCTAGAAAGCTTCAAACCTAGCATGGCAGCATGACAGAGAGAAGAGAAGAGTGCTTTGTGAGAGTAAAAATGATAAATATTAGGGTTCGAGTTTACCTTTACTCGATGCCCTAATATTTTTCCTGAGTTTTGACTTTGTTTTGAAAACAAATCTTTTCATTCAGGTATAATTGGGTATTGAATATTAAATCAATAAACCTAAGTGCAAGTGCATGGAGCTTGAAAAGTATTATTAATAAGGTGGTCAATAGAGTTATATGCTAACGCATGTATTTATGATAAACATAGGCAGTTAACACTATTGTTTGTAATTAAATATTAAAAGTAATATTTGTATTACTTTAATGTTTAAAATTGTGAGAGAAGGAAAATATCCTTGCACATTTAAATATTAAAATAATCATGCATTGGTTATTTTTAATATTTAATCACATAGTGTTTTTTTAGAAAATCATACAAAAGATGGAAGTGGAACTAGAGAATTAGGGATTGTTAACTGAAGATTGGTAATGCACGATACAGGGATGGAGTTCCAGTCATCCTGGGTGGATTGACATAAATGAGGTGGCTTTTGCATCCTTGGACTCACTTTTTGGGGGATTTCCTGTTCATTTTGAGTGCTTTATGAATCAGTTACGAGTTGACTATGAGTTTGAACCTGAATGCACTCATTTTTACATGAGTTTGAGCCTTCTTTTTGAAGATTTTTATTTATGCTCGTGGATTGCTTTGGAGTTATCATTTTTTACACTGAAATTGAGTTTGAGTTTCACCTTCATACCTTTGAGAGGATTGTTGTATAAAGTGAAATGACTTAGTCATTTTTCAGTGGTTCTTGATCTTCATTCTTGTACTTTTGGTAGAGAATTGACATTTCTTAACTCGGTTCATTTACAGTTTATGACAGAATACTGAATAAAGTTTTCCAAGTTTTGCCTTCAATCTCAACATTTTTCCTTTTTATGTATGATTTGATAAGATTTTAAATTATGTTTATGAGTTTGAACCTTTTGAATTTTGTCTCAAACATAAGAACCATAGGTTATGCATTGAGAATAAGTTCTTAATTCTATCTAATTTTTTGTGAAGTTTCAACCTTCCTTTCAAGAAGATAAAATTAATAATTCTTTTGCATGAAACATTTATGTGGAAAAGGATCTGAGAATTATTTGTGTATGTTGAAGGTTTTAGGAGAGTTTACTATCATTTTTAGAAGTCATTAGGTGTATCCACATCGTTTTACCAGTTTTATTTTCTTTTAAATGCAAAATTCTTCCCCCTTTTCTTCAGAAATAAAAATATTTCGAGCATTTAATAGTTTATCATATAGAAACCAGCCTAGAATCTGGAGGTCTAATCCTTATAGGGTACCCACAACCTGGAATTAGTTCCCATGTTACACAAGATTACTAAATCTTTATCAAATTTAGCCTCACAGGTGCAATCTCGATGACAACAGTTTTTGGCACACCTGGTGGGACTCTGAAGCACACTTCAAAGAAAGAAGAATTAAAAAATTGTAGGTTGTTGTTCTGGTATATACAACAGTGTTTTTTTTACCTTTCAGAGGTTATTTATACCTAGTGACTCAGAGCATTTTTACTAGTTTCAACAAGTCTAGTACTAGTATGTTTCAAAAATAGGTTTTTTCTAATTTCCACATATGTAAGAGTAGAAATGACATATTTTCATGGATATCATGTATACCCACCACCATATGATGAAAATATTACTTCTGACCCTCTTACAGACATACCCAAACAACCATAATAGTGGTTTTGATCAAAATTTATATATCACAATGAATAACCAATAATTTTATCATTCTTACCATCCTCCTACACATGCTAATACTTCGTATCAGCCTTTGTATGTTCAAGATCAATCCCAAGGCCACCATTTTTCTGGAAATCAGCAAATCAATCCATATGATCAACTTCAAAAGTTTCAAAGTTTTGAGGATAAGCTCAAACAAATTCACAATCCGGATTTAAGGTTGAAGATAAGGAACATGTTCCTTGGAGAACAATTTAAAAAGAGTGAAGTGAATGTGCAACAAAAACAATTTCTTTGTCCATAATATTAGTGCTCATAGAATTAGAACTATGAATATCAACAAGAATGTGATTTATAGCATAAACGGGAGGAGTATCAAGCTCATCTTCAAGATCAACAATATGAGATGCAAAGAAGGCAATTTGAAGAAAATCTTGCTCAACAACTTGTTGCAAAAAATGTAGAAATAGGGCTTAAACTTGCCCAACAGGAGGTGAGTCTCCTATATCTTCCAATATTGAAATTCCAAGTTTTAGGACCTCTCCTACATTAGAGGAACCTATACTTAAGTAAGAGGTTATCCCAGCTATTAGCTTTCCAAACCCATTTTTTGGAGAAGGGATTCCTACGTTCAAAACACTATGCTTCGTACAAGAGGAATCTATCCTTGAGAAGGACCAGACTACAATCCTTCAAGGGAAACCTTTCCCAAAGCTTGTGCAGCCTCACGAACCTTGACAAAATCAGCCTTCCTGTTTAGACACAATCACCCCATCCATAGAAAAATCCATTGATATCTTGATTTCTCAAGATAATCAGGTTGTAGATCAAGAAATAGATGAGTGTGTAGTTGTAAATTAAGTCTCGGATTAGTAAAGGCTGATGTTTCTTACGATCTAACTTATATGATTAATGAACTTCCATCTTTTGTTGATGATGAGCAAGAAGAATCTCAAATCACAACATTATTAACCTCAGATCAACAAGAAGGTAAGAAGGGTGATGTTCTAACTTCCCAACAAACTTACAGTAAGGTAAGAAATCCTCTTCCACAACAAAATGAAGATCTTAATGAAGAGGACTTGTTTTGGGATGAACTTGAGGTATTTGTTTCAAGTTTAGACTCAATATTTCTATCTGTTGAAGAAGAACATCATAAACAACAAGTTGTTGAGAAAAATGAAGAGAATTAGTTAAGAATGGTGCAGATTATGGAAGAAATAATTGAGGACAGCCATGATTTTGAAGCTCAAGAGGTTGTTCAAGTAGAGCAAGAAAAGCAACCAATCATAGATCTTGAAGGTATGAGTTTTAAAAACCATCATGAAGATAAGTTAGAGCAAACCCTGCATAATGAAATTGTTCATGAAGAGGATTTATCGTCATCTATCATTGAAGTTTTTTGCTTTAACATTGTTGATAACCTTGCATTTCTCAAAGAAAAGGTTTGTGATCAATGTTACAAAGTGATCAAAGAGTTTGTGGTTGAAAAAATAATTGACAAAGGAGAAGCCAGCAAAAGAAATTGCCAGTTTATCATCTCAAAAGGATTCCCAATCAGGCATCTTTCCAGGATTGAGATTCCAAGCACACTTAATAAGGTTTCAATGAAAGGACAACAGAGTGAATTTGTTTACATTTTTCATCAAGAATTGTAGTAGTTTATTGAATACCTTTTTGTGCTTCATCTAGATTCAGTTGTTCATGCGCATGTCAGTCAATGTTTGTTGTTAAGGAAGGGTGGCTATTTCTCACAACCACTAACTGGTCACATCTGAACAATAACACCATTAGTTAGTTTTGAGTAGAGTAGAAGTTTTTCTTTCAATAAGTGCTCATTGCACAATAGTTTCATTTTAGGCCAATTTTACTTTCAATAATGTGCAGTTGTTGCACGTGGTTTTCTAACTCTGTCTTAAATAGAGTTTTAGTAGTTTCTTTTAGTTGTGTGGTTTACAACTGAGTTACAAGTTCTTTTGAGTCAAAATAGAGCAAAAACGGACTTCGTGCCCAATGGATGTACAAGGTAATTGGTCTATGATGTTTAGCAAGAAAACACTCTATATAGGTCACCAAATTGTTACCTATTTTTAGCTACATCTCAAAATACATAGAGTTGAATTGTAAATTCAAGCCGAAAGATACACAAGATATTCAAAATTTTCTACTAAGTACTCATTATTGTGCAATGACTGATTACAAAGTGAATTTCAGTTATATTATGGAAGAACATTTTGAAATAATATCATGAAATTGCATAGTTTGCTTTTATTCATAATGTAAAAACACGAGGTCCCACACAAGCCATAGGATTAACCCTATCTCATCAGACATAAGATAGAAAATAAATGCAAAAAGATAAAAGCATGAAATGAAACATGGGACCCATCATTGCCTGGTGAATGATGAATCCCGTTGCTAGAATTTCTTTTAGCATCTTTGAGTCGTCCATCTACTTGAAGCTCCAAAGGGAAACCTGCAAGGGTATAAGAAAGATTCTTAGAGCTCGGGGTTCCACATTTAAACTTATTCATATCTAATAAAATAGATACTTCCTACCTTAGATCTAATCAAGAGAAGAAGATGAGCATTCAAGATTCATGACATGATCCAGATCAGATCATCAAACAAAAATGAAATCATCATATGAACGTCTGAGCTTCAATTATTTTTCTAACTTATTTGTTCAATGTGTAGGAATAGCTAAAAATTCCATCATGATTCGACATTTCATCATGTGGGTTAAAATATGGCTCCCACAAAGGTTGAGCCCAACATGTTTAAATCCAAAGCAATTCAATTTACAGTCTTTATAGAATAGAAAAAAGAAGCATCATTTTTTTCACCAAGGAAACCATGTTTACATTCATGTTTTATATTGTCACTAGTTTTGCTTCATGCTTTTGTATCACCATTATTTCTGCTTGAATTTATCATCATTTTTTTTGTTGTTATATCAAAAGGGTGCATATATTGATGCTACAGTGTAGTCATAAATTTCCATATCATGTAATGGATTTAATTATCAAGCCAAATTTGGCAGGGGACAACAAATACAGTCAAATAGCCATTATTCTTTCACTATGCGAGGTATGGAAAGAATATCATGAGACACAGTCATAGGGACCAACACAAATAAAGATGTCAATCATAAGCACTGGTAAAGAAGGAAATAATATTGAGATTGGAACCATGATGATAACCATGAATGTGAAAAGAGGACCCAAAGGTCAGCATAAAGCAAAGCAAGGCATCCAAGTTTCCAAAGGAGGAGTTGTATATACAAAAGGAAAAATACATCTATGTTCGTTTGCAGAAAGTATGATCAAACCAAATGCTCAGTATTCACAAGAGAAAATATAGAATTATTTGCATCAGCTAGATAACAAGGAAAATTATCATGATCTCAACATCAAAGCAATGATGATTAATAGTGGTACAGGGTCTCTCAAACAAACAAATTATACAGTCATAATAAAAGATACATTAATATTTCTGTATAAATTTAATTGATGTATTCTTCTTATCTTTATCACCGATGCTTCATATACAAGGAGAACAACCCTCGTATACAATTCATAGAAGCAAAGTTGGCACAACATATTTCTATAAAGAAATGGGATTGATATTTGATGAGTTTTTTATGAATTGAATAAATGAAAAGGAGATCACTAACATGAGGGTTTAGAGTTCCATCTGAGGACAGTTATATTGAATGTTCCCAAAGAAAAGTAAAGTAGTAGAGATTTCGCTTGAAGGTGTTTTTCTTCAGCATTCATTTCAAATGGAAGTATAAAGAGGAAAATTTGAGGACATAGAGCAATAAAGAGATTTCTTCCATCATTTTTTAACAAATATAAAAAAATGAGAAGCCACAACCTGCATAAAGGTATATATAGTCGAAATTTCCAGAAATTTCAATGTGCAAATGAAATAAACAAAGACAACAAGAATTTCATCATTGTTTGTGCAAAAGCAAGTGAAGATATTCGTTTCTTCCAAGATTAGGGAAAGGATACTGATATCTTATGAAATTAGACCCTTACCACTCGGCCTCGATGCAAATCCAACATAAATATCTCACTTCAAATCTCAGAAGACTACATGCTCTCATAAGACCTTCATGGCAGCCTTGGAACATGAAACTATCAACAGAAGATAAGAAAGACAAGAAGATATCAAAGATAATGAAGAAGTTGTGGCTGTAAAGCTTGTAAAAACCCTTGAAATACAACAAAATTTCCAAATTGATGAGGAGGATAGCTTACCAAGCACCGATGTTGAGAATCCCTCAGAGGGAATCGATCAGAATCAGGCCAAGCTCCAAGTCTAGAAATCTTCAAACCTAGCATGGCGATGTGATAGAGAGAAGAGCAGAGTGCTTTGTGAGAGTAAAAATGATAAATATTAGGGTTCGAGTTTACCTTTACTCGATGCCCTAGTCTTTTTGTTGAGTTTTGACTTTGTTTTGAAAACAAATATTTTCATTTGGGTATACTTGGGTATTGAATATTAAATCAATAAACCTAAGTGTAAGTGCATGGAGCCCGAAAATGTATTATTAGTAAGATGGTCGATGGAGTTATATGCTAAGGCATGTATTTATGATAAACATAGGCAGTTAACATGATTGTTTTTAATTAAATATTAAAAGCAATATTTCTATTATTTTAATGTTTAAACATGTGAGAGAAGGATAATATCCTTGCACATTTAAATATTAAAATAATCATGCATTGGTTATTTTTAACATTTAATCACATAGTGTTTTTTCAAAAAATCATACAAAAGATGTGAGTGGAACTCGAGAATCAGGGATTGTTAACTGAAGATTGGTCATGCATGATACAGGGATGGAGTTCCAGTCATCCTGGGTGGATTGACATAAACGAGGTGTATTTCGCATGCTTGGACTCACTTTTTGGGGGATTTCCAGCTCAATTTGAGTGCTCTATGGATCAGTTACGAGTTGACTGCGAGTTTGAACTTGAATGCACTCATTTTTACATCAGTTTGAGCCTTCTTTTTGTAGATTTTTATTTATGCTCATGCATTGCTTTGGAGTTATCATTTTTTACACTAAAATTGACTTTGAGTTTCACCTTCATGATTTTGAGAGGATTTTTGTATAAAGTGAAATAACTTAGTCATTTTTCGGTGGTTCTTGATCTCCATTCTCATACTTTTGACAGAGAATTGCTATTTTGTAACTCAGTTCATTTACAGTTTATGAAAGAATACTGAATAAAGTTTTCCATGTTTTGCCTTCAATCTCAAATTTTTGCCTTTTTATGTATGATTTGATAAGAGTTTAAATTGTGTTTATGATTTTGAACCTTTTGAATTATCTCTCAAACATAAGAATCGCAGGTTATGCATTGAGAATAAGTTCTTAATTCTATCTGATTTTTTGTGAAGTTTCAACCTTCCTTTCAAGAAGATAAAATTAATAATTCCTTTGCATGAAACATTTATGTGAAAAAGGATCTAAGAATTATTTGTGCAATTTGAAGGTTTTAGGAGAGTTTACTATCATTTTTAGAAGTCATTAGGTGTATCCACATCATTTAGTAGTTTTATTTTCTTTTAAATGAAAAATTCTTCCCCCTTTTCTTTAGAAATACAAACCTTTCAAGCATTTAATAGTTTATGATATAGAAACCAACCTAGAATCTGGAGGTCTAATTCCTTATAGGGTACCCACAACCTAGAATTAGTTCCCATGTTGCACGGGATTACTAAATCTTTAACAGATTTAGCCTCACGGGTGCAATCCCTGTGACAAAAAAAATATCTAGTTTATGGTAAGTTTATGGTTAAGATTGATCATAATAGTTTGAGATTATTTTTGAATCAAAATAATTTGAATGATTTCCAATAGAAATGGGTGATTAAATTATAGGCTTGTGATTTTGAGATTGAATATATTAAAGGAAAGAAAAATGTAGTTATTGGTGTGATTTCTAAGATGCCTTCCTTGTGTTCTATTTCCACTATCACTGTTGATTGGAAAGTAAATATAATGTTAGAATATTCTAGGGACTCATTTTCCAAACATTCTATATGGGAAAGTGGAATATGACAAGTACACCATTGTTGATGGTTTAATTTATTACAAGAACATGGTATACTTGATGTTGGGTTCTAAGATTAAGGAGAAGATATTAAGGGTCTTTCATGATACTCCTTTGGTTGGTCAAAAATGATATTATAAGAAATATAAGAAATCTTGTGAGAGGTTTTCTTAAAAGAAATGAAATAAGATATCCTTACTCACATCAGGGAATGTATGGTATGTCAACAAAACAAGGGTGAGCAGATATTTCCAATAGGTTTTCTTCAGCCACTCCAAATTCTTGAGAACAAGTGGGAAATCATCTCCATGGACTTCATCACAATTTTTCATAAATCTCAGGGTAAATATTGCATACTTGTGGTGGTAGATAGGTATGCAAATTTCTTTCCTATTACTTTTGAATTTAAGGCACCTCAAGTAGCAAATTTGTTTTTAGAGAAATTTTTAGATTACATGGTTTGCCTAGGAACACTGTTAGTGATAGGGAAAAGAGGTTTCTTAGTTTCTTTTGGAAGGAATTATTCCATTTAAAATATAAAAAACTTAATCCTAGCACAATCTATCATCCTCAAATGGATGGGCAAACATAAATTTTTAATAAGTAGATAGAAGGGTCTTTGAGGAATTATGTCTCAAATTAGAAAGGTTATTTGAGTGAAATGATTACGCATAGGAGGGTATTGTTATAACACATCTCATCATATGTTTGTTAGAATGTATCCTTTTTGTGCTCTCTATGGCTACTATTCTATTTATTTTTCTAACTTATTGTTTTCAAATAGTAGATTCCCTATAGCAAGTTACTTTATCCAACAAAGTCAAGAGATTTTAAGGTCTCTTAAAGATAATCTCAACCATGCTCAAAATCAATAAAATTTATATGCAAATAAGAAGAGGATAGAGAGAGTATTTGAAGTGGGTGACTTGATTTTTATGAATTTTTATCCATATAAGAAAATTTATTTGAAGAGGAGTGGAGCAGAGAAGCTCAAACCAAAAATTTATGGGCCTTAAGAGGGTTGGGGAGGTTGCATATGAGTTGAAGTTGCCAACCGTTTGCAAGATACAATATTTTTTATGTTTCATGCTTGAAGAAGGTTATGGGACAACAAGTTGTGACTTCTTATGTAATTCCACCTCTAGATTATGAAGTAAAATTGATTTTCATACCTAAGAAGATTCTTGAAACAAGAGAGAAGAAGCTAGGGAATATAAGCATCATTGAGCATTTGGTCAAGTGGAAGTATTTTCCCATTGAAGATGCAACATGGGAAGGTTCAAAGGTTCTTAATCATCCAAACTTACATTTCTTGAGGACAAATAATTTTTGGGAGAGAGGACTTGTCATGTCCCCTTTCTAAGTTTAGAATCTTTCTATTTATAGTAGGCTGGGTGTCCTAAAAAAAGTAAGATGGAATTTGCAATTTAGCTAGGAGAAGTTGATTTTTCAAGATAGATAAATTAAAGTATTTTGGAGGAAAATATAAATATCTATGAATTGATTGATTTGACCAAGTTTTGGTATGGCTTTTTGGGAAGGAAAAAATGTTGTTAATTGGCTTGAGAGTGGTGCAAGATGAGGTTTCAACTTTGGTGGTTTTTTTGGGTGCATGTGAGTTTTGGTTCAACACATGGCAATGGGAGTTACAATATTTCCATGCAAGCTTCTTCTCTTGGGAATTGAGATTTGGGTGTCCAAGTTGGTGGTTGGGGGTTTGGACAATATTAAAATAAGTGCTTGCTAATTGCTTATGTTGTCATGTTTTCTTTCTTGACACAGGTTATAGCTTTTTGTTGCAAAGTTTGATAAACCATTGTTAAATTAATCTCTGAGGCTGGAAAACCAAAGATATTTGGGACCCAAAGATAGTTGCTTTGAGATTATGCAAGAGAAATTTCACCTAAGAATTGCATTGGTGTTGAAAGGTGTTTATTTTGGTATTTTGGTCAAGTAGTTGATAGGAATAGTTTGTGTTGGAGTGAATTTTTTTGGTGTGGGTTTGTGTTGTTGATGTTAAAAAAATTTGTAGTATATTTCAGAAGTTTAAATATGTATTTTTATTTCCTAGTAATTGTATTAAGTGTTGGTGATTTTGTATGAATGCCACAGTTGCTTTGGTTGAAGTTTAAGCCATTGTTTTGTATCACAAATGGTGTAATTTGCAGAAAGATTATGGTTACTATTTTATTTTTTAAATGATAGAAAATTAATATTAAAATCATTATTTTTCTATAGTAATTCACCTCCATCTCATTTGAAAAACATTTAGTAATAAAAATCAGATTTTGTGGGTAAATTTTTAATATACCTAATTTTTTATTTTTGGTGTTTGAGAAAAATCTTTATGGAAAATTTGAAAATTATTGAAGAGGGGATATTATACCCTCTCTCACACACACATAAAATCTATCTCTACCTCTCTCACACAAACACACACAACCTTTCTCTCTCTATCTCTCCTACCCAACCTCTACCACCATACCTCTCACTCTATATACCTCTCTTTATTCCTTGTGTTTTATGTATCTCCCTCCTTCCCTCTTTCTCTCTCTCCCTCTATCCATCCCACCATAAATATTTGTATATCCATCCTTCCCTCTCTCTCTCATAGAAAAACTCTCTCTACCTGTCTCTCTCTCATACAAATACACACAACCTTTCTCTCTATCTCGCCCACCCCACCTCTACCACCCTACCTCTCTCTACATACCTCTCTTTATTCCTTGTTCATTACCTATATCCCTTATTCCTTCTCTCTCCCT
Source organism: Sequoiadendron giganteum (assembly GCA_007115665.2). Lineage (NCBI taxonomy): Eukaryota > Viridiplantae > Streptophyta > Pinopsida > Cupressales > Cupressaceae > Sequoiadendron > Sequoiadendron giganteum. The sequence goes on along the minus strand of CM021101.1, from coordinate 70,351,084 downwards.
CCCTATATTCCTTCCACACTACTTATACCTATCTCTATCCTTCCCTCTCTCTCCCTCCCTCTACCTTTCTCAACCTACCTTTGTCTCTCTCACACACATAGCCTCTCTCTACCTCTCCCACCCTATCTCTCTCTCACACACACAACCTCTCTCTACCACACACACCTTACCTCTTTTTCTCTACATACCTCTCTCTATTCCTTTCACCTTAAACCTCTACCTACCTCTCCCTATCTCCATCCTTCCCTCTTTCTCTCCCAACCTTTATCCCTCCCACCCTAACTCTCCCTATCTCCCTCCCCTCTCTCTCCCTCCCTTTACCTTTCCCACTGAACCTCTTTCTCACTCTCTCTTTACCTACCTCTCCCTCCATCACTCCCTTCATCCCTCCAACCCTACCTCACTCTCCACCTACCTTGCTCTATCCCTCCCTCCTTCCTTCTCTCTCTCTCTCTCTCTCTCTCTCTCTCTCTCTCTCTCTCACAACATATATCTAGATCTCCCACCCTACCTCTCTCTATACCTACCTCTCTCTATTCCTTGCACATTACCTCTCTATCTACTTATCCCTATCTCCCTCACCTCTTTCTCTCCCTCTTTCTATCCCTCCCACCCTACCTCTCCCTATCTCCTTCCTTCCCTCTTTCTCTCCCTCTATTTATCCCTCCCACCCTTCCTCTCCCTATCCACATCCTTCCCTCTCTCTCCCTCACACACACACAACCTCTCTCCACCTACTACTCTCTTTATTCCTCCCTCTTTCTCTCTCTACCTACCTATCTCTATAACACTAAGAGGGGAGGGGTGAATCAGTGTTTTGCAAATGTGAACTTTATTAATCTGATATTTAAACCATTTACAACTTTGAACTGAAGGAAATATGCAAACACACAAAGCAATCATTCACAACACCATAACACAAGGATTTTCATGTGGAAACCTTGTTAGGGGAAAAACTACGGTGGAGGTCAATCCGTAATTTGAGTACTCAAATATATGTTTTACAAAATGGGAATGCACTTGTATTCATGCACACTACCTAGAGCTCACTGCTCAAGAGGAAAAGGATCACTGTCTTACAAAAATTCAGATTAAGACCATCTAAAGGGTTGAAATAAATTAATAGCATCTACTCATTCCTAGTTACAGTTTCGGTTCGGCTCATAGATCAGATTTTGGACCTTCTCTATGATTTTGCACTTCACTCTGCTCTGCAATTTAAATCACAAATCCAAACATAAGTGAATTCACATCACTACCCTTCTAAATTTCAGACCACACCAACATACTTCACATATCATATGATTCCATATCAAAATGATAAACCGATCTCTTATATTTATTTGCAACCAAAGATTTGATCATCCATATGTCGGCTTTAACAGAACATAAAATACTTTTCATGCATCAGCTAAATCCATAAATGATTCTTAATGCACATTTTCCAAAGTCGGCCAAATCATATTAAGGACCTGAATAAACATGCTCGAACATGAAGAAAATTGAAAAAATACTCCTTAAACATCCGCAACGGCTATATGAACCAAGTCGGCCTTCTAGCATTGATAACCAAAAGATCAATATATCGGATCTCCTAGATCGTACACTAGTGAATGCACACCCAGATAATTATTGGATAAGGTAGTACGAACATTAAAATATATTTCTCTAAGATCCACAACCAAAAATGATAATCTGGTGAAGTATGCAGATAATTGGATACCCTATTCTTCACTCTTACTTCTGGTACTAGCTAGCTCTTTACTTTGTTTGTCGGTATGGACCAATACTAAACTATGGACCAGATCAATGAATTAGATTGCCATCAATGACAACACTAAAATCCATATGCCAACAATCTCCCCCTTTGGAATTGATGGCAACACTTCATGAAAAATGACTAAGTGTGAAAGCCAATATAAGTACACTGCCAAACTTCAAAACTTCAAAACATAGCTCCCCTTGAAATTGATAAGACATTTTTCACTGCCCTCTCTCCCTTTTTGAAATCAATGAAAAATACATATAGAATCTCCCCCTTTGAAATATAACCAAAACTTCAAAACTGATTCAAAATTTTGAAAAAGAACAACTGCTACTTGAGTTAGAAAATTATCTTGTGATTTTCCTACATCTCTGGGAGGAATTTCTTCCAAGCTTCTATTGCAATCCCAATGATTATGATCGTGCTATTTTTTTCAAATGTCCAGTTGATAATCTTGATGAGATATTCTGGAATGGTGATGGCTTCCTCTAGGTTTTCTCCTTTCCTTAGTATTTCAATCAACTGTTACAGTATGGATTCTGTTATATCCTTCACTTTCCAGAAAGTGTCAACAATCTTGTTTCTGGTGAATTGAACTTTTGTATGCTCAGACTGTAACTCTTGAATCCTTTCCTTGATTGTACCATCCTGATCCTGAAACATATCAAAGCTTTTTCCAATATAGTTTAACTCTATTTCAATTTGCTCCAACTTTTCTTTGTAATTCCCAACTGCATGAGGCCAACAGATGCGATAGTTATAGATGTTATTTGCTACATTTATGCATTGGATCATCTCATCCATTTTCCTTTTCAACTTGGTAAGAGATAGATTTAACTACTCCTTCAAGTGTAGAATTATTTCTCCTTCTTTCTCAATTTGAGACTTAGAGTCCACGATTTCCTTGATGCATTCAATCATCTCTTTTGGCAAAATATTCTGCAAACTCTCCAATTTGATCTGATTATGCACAATGTGAGCACTTAGTACACTCAAAATCATATCCTGATCATATGAAGGTCTGACAGACCATAACTTAGCAATTTCCTGCATTCCACTTTCCTCATGAACAAGTTGTAGTAGCTTCTCTTTAGTTAAGTCATCTTCTTCTTCACTTGCGTCTTTCATTTCTTTTTCTTGTTTTGGTTCTACTGATTCCAGTTCTTTTTCTTGGGAGACCTTTCCTTATCGGATTTCTCATCTGGTATATCCACGACCACGTATTCTTTTCCTTTCCCTTCAACTCTTGGAGTCTTGCATATCAAAGGAGTGCAAACATCGATTTCTTTTTCTCTTTTCGTCTTTCTCTCCATCTCACCAGAAGAGGAACCAACTTCAAGTGCCCTTACTGGAAGAAAAATACCAGCTGACCCGAATTTTCCTAAAAAAATATTAAAGAAACTTTCATATTTTTTATCACAGTTTTCCAAACTTCTAAAGTGAATGAAAATTTGTTTGCACACCGGTTCATTTTCTTTCCACACCATATTGCTATTCATTGGTAAGCAATTCAGAAAATACATTACTAGACATACAACCAGAGTACCAAACCTGAAAGGGTAACCTTGTCATCTTTGAAAATTGCACATTCTCCATCAATTGATCTTTCAACAATCTGCAGAGATCAAAATCCTGATCTTCCATTATCATCTTGTGAGATATGTAAACTGCGCCAGCCAAGGTTGCTCCTTCTCTATTTTTGAAAAACATTGTATAGAATACTCTGTGTGTAATGTATCTTGTTACTAAATATCTGATTTTCAAAATTATCAATTCCCTTTGATCTCCAATAACTCTATTTAGGGTTTCAAATTCTTTATTCCGGATAGACTTCTTTCTTGGTATATCCCCAATTTTGCATAATCTAGTCAAATTTCCAATTACTTCTTTTGAAATGAGGTAGGGTTTGTCTAGAATTAGAGTATCATCATTCAATTTTCATAGTATAAACTTAATGACTTATGCATTCTCGAAATAGGGAAACTCATTCCAAATGTCCAAATTCTTGTGTTTAGCTTCTTTCAGCCACTTCAATTCATCGAGCAACAACAAATTCCTTACGACTCTAATATTCTGACTGTTATACTCATCTAGATTTATTGTTCCTTTGATTTGTTCCATTTTTTCCTTTCGTACTCATGTTTTATTTCTATCAAGCGCACACCAAATTAAATGAAAAAAATTTGAAGTACCTGATGAATTAGGGTTTCACTACAGAATTGCCTTCATGCCTTTGAAATGTTGTTGCAGAGTGCTCTCATTCTTCTCTTCTTCGATGAGAAGTGACAAATGAGGGTTTCAACTTGACTTTTATAGCTTCCCACACTTGTAATAAATGTTTGTGCCCTAGGTGTTCCAGATACCCTATTTTCTTAGATAGCGTGAGAAAAATTCTTCTGCGTACCTTCAATTTCTTAAATTTCCTTGAGAGTTTTTTCTAGAGCATCTATAGATCATTGATATAACTGTTGACATATTTTCACATTTTGGTACCAACTACAGATAAGGGAAAAGGATTTTTCTTGAAAAATTCCCCCTAGGCCAATGGCCTAAAATCATTTTTTGAAGGAATTATCGGAAGCAAGTTCTAGTGTAGAACCATCTCCTGCCTCAGACTCATTCTTTCTTACCATGTATATCTTCTTCATCTAATCTCTTATTTCATCCACAATAATTTTCCCTTTTCCTTTATTGTCCTTTTATGCATTTATTCCTTTGTATACTGGACCTCTTCTATTCACAATTCTGTTTCTGCAGAATTTACCAATATGGTCGTATCTATTGCAATTGTAGCACATAGTATTTCCTTGTCCAGACCAATCATTCCATTGATTTCTTCTTGATCTGCATTGATTATAAATAATCCCAAATCTTCCATAGGTTTAACATTCAACATTCCTTCTATTGACAAAGTTGTTTGACATGTTTCTGCATTCAATTGACTTATGACCAAACTTGTTACAATTTAAACACTGACCAGAGAATGATGAGTCACTCAATTTCATTTCACTTCTGCATTGAGCAGCCATATGACCAAATTTATTGCAAGAAAAATAGTATGCATTAAAATTTTGAGCATTAGGTTGTCTTACCAGATACCTTCTACTGTTCTTAATCTGATTACTTTGCCTAAAATTATTTTGTCTAGATCTGAAACTTTCTCCTTTTTGATATCCAAGACCTTACTTGTCATTGGTATTCTTATGTCCCTCAGTCAGCTCATTAAGGTTAGCAGAACTGACCCTAAACTTCTCCTTGTATTCATTTGCAGTAGTGAGTTCATTCCTAAGAATAACAATCTGTTTTTCAAGTTCTTCTTCATTGTTTCTAGATTGTTGCATTTCATTTTCTAACTAAATGAATTCCTCATTAATTTTTCTGCATTCATCAAATCTTTCTTTCAAGGACTGAGCAAGATTCTCCTCATTCTTCTTTCTTTCTTCAATTTCTTTAGTCAGCTTCATCATCATAGATTCTATTTCATTGTTTAGGGTAGCATTATCTCTAGAAATCTTTTCACATTCTTTAGTTATTTCCTTCAAGGTTTGATTTAGGTGAGCATCATCCATGTTTTCGGTCTCTTTTTACTTAATTTGATCACAGAGATCCATCCAATTTTCCCTGGATTTAACAATCTAATCATTCAATGATTGAATGAATTTCTTAGCATCCCTAAGACTTTCTTTCAATTCAAAGACTTATTCTTTAGACTAATCAAGGTCATCAAGTGCCACCAAAATCTTGTTGCAAAGACGGTTATCATTGCACCAAAAGATCGACCTGTTAATGCATGATACAACCACTAGATTTATACAAGATCCAAGATCCATAGGAGGTGGTTAAACCATGTCATGAAGCCTGAGCACCACGTTGGCCCATGTCAAGGAGATCAAGGGTGACACCTTGCAACAATCCCTCCAGCACAAGTGGGGTTCAAACCTATGACCCTCGCTCTAATACCAATTGTTGCAAAGATGGTTGTCGTTGCACCAAAATATCAACCTATTAATGCCTGATATAACCGCTATATTTATACAAGATCCAATATCCACAAGAGGCGGTTAAACCATGTCACGAAGCTCAAGTGCCACGTTGGCCCACGTCGAGGAGACCAAGGGTGACACCTTGCAACAAAGTTTCTTTTGAAGACTATGATATTCCATCACATTCCAAGATCCACCTCAAGCTGTCAAACTTCTTTTGAGGAACTCAACTCTGATACCAATTGTTAGACTCAAGGGAATACTAGGAGGGGGGGTGAATCAATGTTCTGCAAATTTGAACTTTATTAATATGATATTTGAACCATTTACAACTTTGAACTGAAGGAAAGATGCAAACACACAAATAAATCATTCACAACACCATAACACAAGGATTTTTACATGGAAACCCTGTTAGGGGAAAAACCATGGTGGAGGTCAATCCATAATTTGAGTACTCAAATATATGTTTTACAAAATAGGAATGCACTTGCATTCAGGAACACTACCTAGAGCTCACTTCTCAAAAGGAAACACTCACTGCCTTCAAAAAGTTCAAATTAAGACCATCTGAAGGGTTGAACTAAAGTAATAGAATCTACTCATGCCTGGTTACAGTTCCAGTTCAGCTCATAGATTAGATTCTAGACCTTTTGTCTGATTCTATACTTTGCTTTGCCCTACTCTGCTCTGCTCTACAATTTGCATCACAAATCCATACATAAGTGAATTTGCATCACTAACCTTATAAATTTCACACCACACACAAACATACTTTTCATATCATATTATTCCATATCAAAATGATACAACCGATCTCTTATATATAACCGCAACCAAATATTTGATCATTTGTATGTTGGCTTTAACAGAACATAAAATACTTTTCGTGCGTCGGATAAATCCACAAATGATTCTTAATGTGTATCTTCCAAAGTCAGCCAAAGCATAGTAAGGACATAAATAAACATGCTCGAACATGAATAAATTTAAACAAATACTCCTTAAACATCCACAATGGCTATATCCACCAAATCGGCCTTCTAGCATTGATAACCAAAAGATCAGTATATCGGATCTCCTAGATTGTACACCAGTGAATGTGCACCCAAATAATTATTGGATAAGGTAGTACAAACATCAAAATACCTTTCTCTAAGATCCACAACCAAAAAAAATAATCCAATGAAGTATGTAGATAATCAGATACCCTGTTCTTCACTCTTACTTTTGGTACTAGCTAGCTCTTTACTTTGTCTGCCAGTATGGACCAATACTGAACTATGGACTAGATCAATGACTTAGGTTGCCATCAATGACAACACTAAAAGCCATATGCCAACATCTTTTCCGTGCACCTTACCTATCTCAACCTACCTCTCTGTAACTCTCTCACACACATAAAACCTCTCTCTACCTACCTCTCCCTATCTCCCTTCTTCTCTTTTTCTCTCCCTCCCTCTATCCCTCCCACACTACCTGTCCCTATCTCCCTCATTACCTCTCTCTCCATCATAAATATACAAAACCTCTCTCCACCTACCCTCCATCTCTCCTTCCTTCCCTCCCTCTCTGACTCTCTCTATACCTACCTCTCCCACCCTCTTACCCCCCTCCCTACCTCTCCCTATCTCCCTCCGTCCCTCTTTCTCTCCCTTAGTCTATCCCTCCCATCCTACCTCTCCATATCTCCCTACTTCTCTCTTTGTCTTCCTCCCTTTATCCCTCCCACATTAAGCCTCTCCCTATGTCACTCATTCCCTCTCTATCATACACACACAATCTCTCTCCTCCTACCCCTCCATTTATCCATCCCTCCCTCCATCCCTCCTTCCTTCTCTCTCACTCTCTCTATACCTACCTCTCCTACCCTCTATACCTCCCACCCTACCTCTCCCTATTTCCCTCCTTTCCTATTTCTCTCCCTCCATCTATTCCTCCCACCCTACCTCTCTCTATCTCTCTCCATCACACACACAACCTCTCTCCACCTACCCCTCCCTTTATCATTCCCTCCATCCATCCCTCCTTCCCTCTCTCTCACTCTTTATATACCTACCTCTACCATCATCTATCCCTCGCACCCTAACATCCCTATCTCCCTCATTCCATCTTTCTCTCCCTCCATCTCTCCCTCCCACCCTACCTCTCCCTATCTCTCTCCTCTCTTTTGCTCTCTCCCTCTATCCATCCCACCCTACCTCTCCATATTTCCCTCTCTCTTCCACACACATACAACCTCTCTCCACTTACCCCTCCCTTTCTCCCTCTCTCCCTCCCTTCATCTCTTCCCCCTTCCCTTTCTCTCACTCTCTCTATACCTACCTCTCCCACCCTCTATCCCTCCATCCCTACCTCTCCCTATCTCCCTCCCCTTTTCCTCTCCCTTTGTCTATCCCTCCCACCCTACCTCTCCCTATCTCCCACCTTCCCTCTCTCTATCCCACACACATACACACAACCTCTCTCCATATACCTCTCTTTTTATCCCTCCCACCCTCCCTCTTTCTCTCTCTACCTACCTATCTCTATTCCTTACACCTTACATCTCCCTATCTCTCACACATGTGAATAAAACCTCTCTCTACCTACCTTTCCCTATATCCATCCTTCTTTTTTTATCTCCCTCCCTCTATCCCTTCCACCTTGCCTCTCCCTATCTACCTCCTTCCCTCTCTCTCCATCACACACACACATAAAATCTCTCCACCTGCCCCTCCCTTTATCCCTCACTCCCTCCCTCCCTCCCTCCCTCCTTCCATCTCTCTCACTCTATTTATACCTATCTCTCCTACCCTCTATTTCAACCTCTCTCTCCACCTACACCCCCTTTATATTTTATCTCCTCCCTCCCCCTCCATCCATCTCTCTCTCCCTCTCCCTCTCCCTCTCCCTCCCCCCTCTCTTTCTCTCTCTCTTTCACACACAAGATCTCTCCCATTCTCCCACCCTACCCCCCCCTCTATCTACCTCTCTCTCCCTACCTCCATCTCGCTCTTTAGATTATTTCTTAACAATAATGCAATATAATACATATTAAAATAAATTAACATTAAGAAGGTTAATAAATATAAATAAAAAAACTACTTTTTTCATACAAAAAAACCATTCAAATAAGGATTATCAAAATTTTGGGCTTCACAATGGACAAAATACCATGAAAATACATGAGGGTTACCATGTTCAAAGGCATTATTAGATCAAAGCTATGGGACAAAATCGATGAGAAATGGAGGGAAAAATCATTGTGTTGGAAAGGAAAATGGCTTACATTTGTAGGTTGTATAACCATGATCAAGGCAATGCTATTTTTGATTCCTATCTATTCAATGTCAAGTATGTAATTAATTGCAAAGGCTACTTCAAGTTTGAATAGCACACTGAAACACTTTCTATGGGATGGTTCCAATGAATAGTTTTGTATCCCTCTAATTAACTGGGATAATGTTTATAAGGCACAATTAGATGGTGGCATAGGAATAAGAAATCTGGAAGCACAAAATTTAGCTCTCGATGTGAAATTAATATAGAAAATATATGAATCATCATCCATACTATGGTGTAGAATCATGCAGCATAAACACTTAGAAAATGATGATCCTACAATAATTTTAACAATAGAAAATGCAAAAGGTGGCTCACATGTGTGGAATTTCATGCTAGGTTGTAAACACATATCTAACATGGAAAATAAATAATGGTGGTTCACTGGTTTATTGGAATGACTCATGGGATGGGCACAAGCCATTGGCAGAGTATCTTGAACTTCAAGAATATATGCCCTCTCTGCATGGTATGATTGGTTCTTAGGTTCGAGATTACATAAATATTGAAAATGAAGGAAACAATAAGTAGTTGTAATTTTAGTCACTCCTTATAGAATCATTGGCCAAGGAGAGATTAATAGAGATAATGAGTGATCATCCAGTGTATTTGAATAAACAAAGAGATAAAATCATATGGTGTGGTGCTAAATCAAGTAAATATTTTGCAAAGATTGGATAACAAATCCAAATGAAATATGGTATCAATTTTGTCCTAAAAAACTATACTAGGGGTGGGGTGTTCTCCCTAAGGCCAGTGCTTTTATGTTGGTTGGTCTACATAGGAGGATCCTAACTGGGGATCGACTAAGAACCATAGGAATTGAAGGCTTGAACTGGTGTGTTCTATGTAAAAATAGTAATGAAAATGTGGACCACCTCCTCCTCAATTTTCCCTATGTTGGGAAGTGTTGGATTGGTTATTTGAGCATCAAGTTTGGTCTACCCCGAGGAGCAATAACATTTTGAATTTCTTCATAAGTTGGCCTGTGATACATAAAGCATCAGTTTGGGGTCTAATTTGACTGGCTTCCCCTTTATTAATGATATGGAACATATGGAAAGAAAGAAACAAATAAATATTTGAGAATAAGGCTATGGAGGTAAAAGATCTTATTGTGCTCATAAAAAGAAATATATCATAATGGATTAAATCTCATATAAAAATATAGAGGAAGATGAAATTTACTATATGGGATGATAATCTAATGAAAAATGGAAAAAAGTAAAGGTTCTTCCTTTCTTTCAATTTGCACTTGATAAAACGTGAAACATGGGGAAAATGGGATAAGTGAGTTTTCACCAATATGTAATGATTAAAAGATATGTGATGTAAAGGTTTAAACATGCTTACACTTTCCCTAATTTTATTAGAAAAAGAGATCTCAAAGGGATAGAGTTGACTTTCAACCTTAAGGTGAGCTAACCCCATTTTGGGATATGTTGTTGTTTTATACGAGATAAATGATTGATTTGTTTTATTAGGAGATGATTTAAAGTGTAATAAAAAAATGAATTATATGACCTAACACGTGAAATGCAGAATTTTATGATAACAAAAATGGAAAAGACAGTTTGTAGGCAGATCTAAGAAGGGCATAATGGTGTGCACATGGCATAAAAACTAAGTTTTGAGCTCTGTAGCAGGACTCATTTTCCCAAGGTAAAATGGGTCTTTGTGTCCCTTTCTAAAACTTCAAAATCGAAAAAATGTAGCCCTTTATTTGTACTTTTCTCTTATACCTAAAAATCTTCACTTTATGATCTGAATCTATAAAAAATATGCAAAGGAAATTGTTGGTTTGTTTGTATGGGTGTTTTCCTTAGTCAAATCCTAAGTTTGGTAATTAAACCTTGATAAAGGATAAATATATGATAAATGATAGTGTGTGCAAGCCCTAACCTTAAGTGCATCTAAGGTTATGAGATAATATGCAAAGAAACCCTTACTCAAGTGCATTAGAGCATGATTCCTGTATATGACAATGATAAATGATAAAGATCCAATTAGGGAGAAGTCAAAACACGCTAATAAACCTAAAGTATGATAATACCTTGCTTTAGGTTACTAGTAGAATGAATCTTGTAGATGGGAACACTAGGAAACAAGTCATTAGGTTAAGGGAAATGGTCAAATGCATCTCCCAAACCTAGAATCCATCATGATCCACCATTGGCATCAACCTTCAATAATGAAAAATTCTTCATCAAATATTTGACAAAATGATCTTGAAGACCTGCAAATACAAACAAAATTTTGCTCCAAGACGTCAACTTTTCTTTCTTGAATGATTTAGAAACTCTTTCTTGATCTCCTAATTTCTTCTCAATCTTCATATCTAGTTTGAAAATGATGAAAAGAATAGGCTTTATAGGCTTCTTCTCTAATTTTCAGAATATTAGATTCAAAAAGCCGACACTTGAAACTTGAATTTAAGACTTTAAAATACCACTAAAAACATATTTAAATATTGGTTTTGGGACTTAAAGGGGACCCATTCATCCATGCGCGAATGGGTCCTGACCTATAAGTCCACAACCAATTTGTTTTGGGGTCATTAATTAATTAAATGCATTTTTTTAATGCATAATTTAAAGTTGGAAAACATTAAAAATAGGCCTTGGGATTCATAGCAAAGGGAATTAGGGGCCTATTTAGGAAGGGTAAAAGTGCATACATGTAAGGTCACTAAAATAGGTCCAAAGTAAGTGTGAAATTGTACTATCACCTAAAAGGGAGTACAATTTTCTACACTACATAAAGCTAAAACGCCCAAAATAAAAATAGAGTTTACCTCCTAGAGGTAGGAAATATCTATGCAGCATACAATCTAGCTATTTGAATGTATTTATTAATTAATTAAAAATAACGAATACATTGTATCTTCATTTTTAATTAATTAACATATACGATCAAATGGACAGATTATATGTTGCATAGAAAATTTGCTAGAGGTAGACTAAATTTGAATACTAATGGGGCATCCTATGGAAATCTTAGGCTAGCTGGAGCAGGTTGTGTTATCTAAGATGAGCGTGGAAACCTTGTAGCAACTTTATCTATTAAAATATCTGTCTCCATAAACAATGTGGCTAAACTAGAAGGCATGTTAAGTGGACTACTACTATAGAAAAACACAAAAATATCAAACATATAGTTAGAATGTGACTCAATAGTATGTAGAAATGCAATAATCAAAGGTCAAGTCAATGACCCGAAGCTGCAGCCTAAAGTGATAAAAATAAAAGTTGTTGTGGGAGCTTTAGGTAATGTTGATATGCCATATATTTTGAGAAGCTAACTTTGCAATCAATATACTTGAAAATCATGGAATCAATCAAGATGAAGTGTACCATCATGGTTGTGTGGAAGATATATGGTTTGGCCTTGGACCAATTCTACTCATTGATAAGGAAAGGGCTATTCAAAGAGAATAAGTACTAACTAAGAGATATCTAAATCTAAGATTGGATTTTTCAAATCTTATACTTGGAATGTTAACACACATGCCCAATATTGGTCTACCAAAGAAAGATAAATAGAGATGAGCTAAACCCAAATGAACATCAAAATGGAAAAAAAAAATTAGATTGAGATCAAAGAGATTTAATGCTAGTGTTTGGAAGAAAGTTTGAGAGATCAAGCCTCTCATTTGTTTCATATTATAGATACGATTGGTATTAATGCCATTATGGGTCTACTCATTGGAGTATTGCATTACAATGGCTATATGCATGATAAAACTATTTATGACTACTTCTTGGGCATTGTTGTGGAAGCAATGGGAAGTCAAGATCTGGCATTGGGCTTGTTTCCTACTCTAATTAAGCTAGACTTTTGAATGTGACTGATGAAGGATGTTACAAACATGGTTTTGATACCACAGGGGTAGAAGATTCTAAATGCATTTGACTCTAATAGGAGAGAGGGGCCTATAGTGGAGCACCCTAACTTCGCATTCTAAATTTTTTACGTGAAAATTTCAAATCACTCCCAATTTTGTACAGCAGTTTATTTGGAAACTTGCATGCTTCTATATTTCTTTTTAGGGACACATCATCAAATATGCTGCCACATCAACATGCTTTTTGTTGAGGTATCCAGAAAAGCCTCAAAAAAAAGTGAGACCAATAGTGGTGCACTAAGTCATGTTTTATTGGTGTGTTGATGTGGCATCACATGATTTGTCAATTTGTGTACTTTAAGGATAAAAAGTTATTTGCAATTAGATATTAAGATGCTCCACTATGGATCCCACTGAGGGATAGTTCTATCCCCACTATTGGACTCCTCTACACAATGGGCCCCTCTCCCCTACTACCAAGAAAAACTTGATGACTGCAATGGCTATAGGATGGTATTACATGTGGGAAGACATTCAATTATTATTTGTCTGAATATGGTAACCTAGTAAATCCATCTGAAATTGTAAGGATGAATGATTTGGCTACTCATCTGATCTACTTGAAACACTGGAAGGTCTAAAATGTTATCAAAATGTAATCTGGTTTCAAATTAATACAGGGAGTTATCCCCTTAAATAATGCTTGCTTAAATATATATATATCAACATTAATATGATATATAACATTTAATATAATATATATTAAATCATCTTAATATTAATATTTAATATACAATCTATTAGAGTATATTAATATTAATATAATATATAATATATATTAACGTATATTAAAATTAATATAATATATAAATAATATAGTATAATGTATGAATTATATTACAATTTATATGTATTATATATTTGATTTCTACAAAGTCATTTTTAGTTGAATATAATGAGTACCGTTTTGTTCAAAATGCGTACACATTTTACTTTACAAAATAGATCTTTGTTTTGTAAAGCTTTCTTTCACATGACAATACAAGCTTTACAAAATGGATATCTCATTCTCTTAACAAAATGGATATCCATTTTACTTCACAAAATAGATATCCATTTTACTTCACAAAATGGATATTTGTTTTACTTCACAAAATGGATATATGTTCTACTTCACAAAATGGATATCCATTCTACTTCACAAAATGGATATTTAATTTACTTCATAAAATGGATATCCACTCTACTTCACAAAACAAATATCCATTTTGTTTGAGTGAACAAAATGGAACAATTTCCTTTTTGGGTGTTCCAACAGTGCCAACATGCTCTTTGTTGTCAAGAATTTCCTGATTCTTGTCCATTACAAACAAGATTTCACCTTTTGAACACTCTTTTACACAATATTTTATCCTATTAATCATCAAGGTACTTGTTTGATTTTGGATAATGGGAATCAACAATCATCATAAAGTGTAAAGGAAGAGGAAATGTCAAGCAAAGGAAACCACATAAATTAGGGAGAAACATAGAGTAAGGAAGAGGGGGGAAAGAAAAGGTATTTAAAATTCTCTTCATGGAGAAGGCTCCTCTTTACCTTTAAAAGACATTGAAAGTTACCATGATATTGAATTTGAAAATATTGAACAAGAAATTAAAATTGAAAGTTTTGAACATGAAATTGAGAAACAAAATGTTGAACATGAAATTTGGTGCAGCCACGGTAGGAGGGTCCTCAAAGAGAACAATATGGACCATGCAACAAGAGTCACACAATAGAAGCAACATAGAATATGGAGGAAAATGTAGATACGAACATTCTTATTATCAGAAAATTCAATTACATATAGTCGGCCACATCCGGGCTTACAAATTCGGCTCGCATGACTGATACATGTTCAAAATACAGTGCTTATACATGCGAGCAAAAATCTTATAGATCAAACTCTATATTCTTCTTAATATTCCTAATATTGATTTCCTTTTCATCCTAATGATCCATTACAACTTTATATCATATCTAAAAATCTGGAAACATCCACATTGGCCAAAGATCATTACAATCTCTGATGAAGGAAACATAATGTGTGCAAGAATAGGTTGGCCTCAAATTTGAAGTTCTTCCATGGTAGATGCATATGATGAAGCGTGGACCTAAAATTAAGGTCAGGGACACTCCACGAAATAATTTAAAACACATCGTGAGGATCCGCAAGCTATGGGAAAGATCCATGATTGATCAAACTAGCCATTAGGTTTAAAATTATTCCGAGGCCAATTCCAAAAACTGTCACATAATCCGAAAGTGATAACTTGCCATAAAAATATCCAATTGAGCTGAAAATTTGGAATAAGGAAATTGAACATGTCCATGATGAAACCATAGATCTACGAGGACTGGTGAGAAAATATGAAGAAATACCAGATCCTCCAACTTGAACAAGAACAAGAACATAACATGAATAAGAACAAGAACATAATAAGAACAAAATTGAATGAAAATATTTTTGGTTGATGCAAGATTGCAAAGAACCAAGGATGCCCTTGCATCAGACATCCAAGGTTAATGAAAAGTGAGTCCCTCACTTTTTTGGGGCCAAAGGAAAACCAAGACGGTCCACCTCAGCCTGAGAAATCCAAGAAGAATCATCCACTGGTCTACCCTTCCACTTCACAATATATTCTTTGTACTATCTTCCACAAATTTTTCTACCATCTCCGATATCCAAAATCCCTTCTATCTCATTTGATTATTTTTTAGGAATTTGTTCTTCCAATTTTGCTTTGTTTTCTTCACTAAATTATGCTTCATGGTACTGATGTAGATATGCAATGTTGAATATAGGTGATATACCCATGTCCTCTGGTAACTCTACTTTATATGCATTTCCTAAATCAAATTTCCTCAAAATCTTATAGGTTCCAAACTTCCTCATCTTGAGCTTATTGTATGTGCCTATTGGAAATCTTTCCTTCCTCAAATATACCATCACTTCATCTCCAAATTTGAACTCTTTATGTCTCCTCTTTTCATCTACTCACTCCTTATACTTATGGTTCATATCTTCCAACTGCTGCTTCACTTGAGTATGCGCTTTCTTCATATGTTCTGCAAATTCCTCTACTTCTACACTCATTTTATCTTCCTTACTGATGTCTCACAACTCTGATATACCTCTAGGATGAACTCCAGTAACAATCTCAAAAGGTGGTCTTCCAGTAATCTTGTTCATTGAATTATTGTAGGTAAACTCTACTTGTGAAAGGGCTAAATCCCAACTTCCGATTTTCTCTCCAACCAAACATCTCAGCAAATTTCCCTAACTCTTGTTCACTACATATGTCTTTCCATCTATCTGTGGGTGAAAAGTAGAACTGAACTTCAAATCTTTCTTCAATTTCTTCCAAAGTGTTCTCCAAAAATAACCAACAAACTTTGTGTCTTTGTTTGAAACAATACTCCTAGGTAATCCATGCACTCTGACCACTTCTCTGAAAAATAAGTCAGCTTCATGTACTACATATGTTGTCTTCTTACAAGGTATGAAATGTGCCATCTTAGAAAAAATTTCCACCACCACAAATACATAATCATTACCTCTTTGTGTCTTAGGCAAACCAAGTATGAAATCCATGTTAATATCCTCCCACGGTCTTTCTAGAACTATCAAAGGTTTATACAATCCAACATTATGACTACTCCCTTTTGCAACTTGACAAACTCTGAAACTCTGCACAAATTTCCTAAAATCCTTATGAATCTGTGGCCAAAAGTAATTCTCACTTACCAAGGTTGTTGTCTTATCAATTCCAAAGTGTCCTACCAATCCTCCACTATGTTTCTCTTTTACCAAGTTATCTCTCATTGAACTTCAGGGTATACAAAACTGATTTCCTCTGAACAACATGTCCTCCTAAATGAAATAATCCAACCACTGACTCCTATCTTCCAAGACTAGTTCTTTACAAGCTCTCCAAGGTTCTGCAAAATTTGGGTCTTCCTCATACAAGTTCTTCAATTCATCAAAGCCTAATACCTCCACTCTCATTGCTGCAAGTAAATTCCTTCTCCTACTCAAAGCACCAACAACTCTATTTGACTTTCCACTCCTATGTTTCAAAATAAAAGTATAACTCTACAAGAATTCCACCCATCTCATGTGTTTCTAATTCAACTTACCTTGATTGTTCAAATATTGCAAAGCTTGATGATCGATATACAACACAAACTCCTTAGGTAACAAGTAATGTCTCCACTTCCTCAAAGTTTGAACTATGGCATAAAACTCCTAATCATACACTAAATAAATTCTCCTTGCATCATTCAACTTCTCATTAAAATAAGTTGTTGGTCTCCCTTCTTGACTTAATACTACTCCAATTGCATTTCCACTTGCATCACAATCTACCTGAAATACCTTACTGAATTTTGGTAAAGCTAATACAGGATACTTAGTCACCTTCATTTTCAACAACTCAAAACTCTAGTTTGCTCTATATGTCCACTTAAAATCCTTCCTATCTCCTCTCATTATTTATGTCATAGGACTGCAAATAGAATAGAAATTCGTAATGAACTTTCAGTAGAAACTGGCCAATCCATGAAATGATCTTAACTCTCCAATACTTTTCGATGTAGGATATTCAAAAATAGCTCTTACCTTCTTAGGATACATCTTCAATCCATACATAGATATCACAAATCTTATATATACCAATTCTTCCTTCATGAAACTACACTTCTTAATATTTATCAGCAACTGCTCTTCTCTCAACCTCCAAAATTTGTCTTATGTGCAAAAAATATTCTTCTCTAGTCTTACTGAAAATCAAGATGTTATCCAAATAGACAATCATAAACTTACCCAAGAATTTCTTCAATACCTCATTCATCAACCTTATGAAAGTATTCGATGCATTTTTTAGTCCAAAAGGCATCACCAACCACTCATACAATCCTTCATTTGTCCTGAATGTTGTCTTCCACTCATCCCCTTCTCAAATTTTGATATGATGATATCCACTCTTCAAATCTATCTTTGTAAAGTACTTAGCTCCACTCAAACAATCCATAATGTCATCCATCCAGGGCAAAGGAAATCTATACTTCACTATGATCTTGTTTATGGCTCTAGAGTCTATACACATCCCCCATTCTCCATCCTTCTTAAGTGCTAGCACAACAGTTACTGCACAAGGACTTAAACTTTCTCTGATCAAATATTTTCTCAACAACTCTTGCACTTGTCTTTTCAATTCTTCATTTTCTATCGGTGTCAACCAATGTGTTGCTTTATTAGGAAAACTATCTCCAGGAATCAAGTCCATGCAATGAATAATACTCCTCACAAGTGGAAATCCATCAGGTACATTATCTGAAATGATAGCTTCATACTCTATCAGCAACTCCTTTATCTCCTCTAGTTGTTCTTCTACATGCTTCAGGGCTTCAACCTTCTTAGGAACCAAGGCATAGCACATTCTCTCATGTATCATTCCATCCAGAAATCTCCTTCCATCAACCAAACAAATTCTAGGACTCATACATACCTCAGTTCTAGGGACATCCTCCAATGGAAACAAAGTGTGCTTCATCCCATTAGAAACAATAGTATATGTTCTTATTTCCATCATGAATATCCTATCTATCATACTACCAAGGTCTTCCCAAAAAAACATGGAATACATCCATAGGCATGATATCACACAAAACTTCATCATGGTTATTTCTTATCTTCAATGTCACCAAACATTGTTCACTTACCAGTATCTTATGCTCATCTTGAATCCATGCTATCTAATAAGGTTTCAGTTGTTTCAATCTCTCCAAATTTAATTTGGTCACCATTTCTTCAGAAGATAGGTTCTTTGAACTTCCACTGTCAACAATCACTTTGCAAAATTTACCAGCTACCTTACATCTAGCTTGAAAAAAATTCTTTCTTTGCAATGGTTCCGGCTCCATATCACTTTGACATAATACTCTTCTATTCACCAACACTTCTTCTTTTGGTTTATTAGGTGATCCATCATGATCGTCCCAGGCAAAGGTTGGTCTTCCACTATTCTCTATCCTCCTGCCTGTTCCTTCTTGATTACATTCAAATGCTCTATGTCCTTCTCCACCACACTTCTAACAAGTTCCGCCGAATACTCTTTTCTCCTGTCCTCTATCATCTTTTCTATAACCTTCATTCCTATAACCACCATATCCTCTTCTTCAGTGAGAGTTTCCATCATCTCTACAATATGAATTATCATTCTTACTGAATTTCTTATCTTTATTCTGAACTGTAAAATATCCTCATCCTCCTCTAGTAAAAATTCTTCCTCTCTGAAATCTTCCACCTCTTCCTCTCTGTCTTTGCTCATGTCTTTTATTTAGCTTATTTTCTTCTTTTAGGGAACACTAATATGCCTCCTCCACACTCAACTTAATCAAACTAATCTCATCTTGTATAGATGACCTCAAACCATTCATGTATCTGGCTACTTGCTTGGTCTCATCTTCTGAATGTCTAGATCTGGTATTCAACTTGTAGAACTCTTCAGTATACTTTGTCACACTTGATTCTTTTTGCTTTAAATTTTTCAATTTTTGGAACAAACTGATCTGATAGTCTATAGGAATAAACTTTGTCTTCAACTTATTCACCATCTGATCCCATGGTTTTATCTTCTCTTTTCATTTTCTTTGCCTATATATTTGCAAATTTTCCCACCAAAGGGATGCATGTCCTTTCAACTTTGTACAAGAAAATTTCACCTTCTTGTCTTCTGTGATACCTTCAGAATCAAAGTATTTTTCCATCTTTTTTATCCAATCAAGCGATTCATCCGAATCCAACTTACCATTATAATCCAGTGGATTAAAATGTGGTTTAGTGTTCACAATGGTTAGGGCTCTTATGAACCTCTCTTCTCCCTAATCAAGGCTAGGTTTTTATTCTCTTTCCCTTTCTTCTTCTTCTTCTAATTCTTCATCACTTACATCATCAACTGGTCAACCTCTCCTCTAGGCCATTTCGGCTGCTTCCAATCTAGCAACAATTCCTCTCAACAATTTCCATTTTGTTTGGGTCTACATTTCCATGCACTCCATTTCATCTACCATTTCTTCTTCCAAACATTTTTACACAAGTCCTCTATAGCTACAGGTTAGATCCATAGTCCATCACCCCACAAAAAATCTTCAGCAAGACTTCACAAACTCTGATGATCTTGCAAGGAATGAATCTCACTCTGATACCAATCTGGTATAGCCACGATAGGAGGGTTCTCAAAGAAAACAATCTATACCATGCAACAGGAGTCACACAACAGAAGAAACATAAATATGGAGAAAAATGCATATACAAACATTCTTATTATCCGGAAATTCAATTATAGATAGTCGGCCACATCCGGGCTTACAGATTTGGCTCGTAGGCCTGATACAACATGCTCAAAATACAATGCTCATACATGCGAGTGAAAATCTTACAGATCGAACTCTATATTTTTCTTAATCTTCCTAATATTGATTGTCTTTTCATCCTAATGATCCATTACAAGATTTATATCATATCAGCATATCCAAAAACATCTGCATCAGCCAAGGATTATTACAATCTTTGATGAAGGAAATGTAACATGTGCAAGAAGAGGTCGGCCCCAAATTTGAATTTCTTCCACAGTAGATGCATATGATGAAGTGTGGACCTAAAATAAGGTTAGATACACTCCACGAAGAAATTAAAAACACATTGTGAAGATCTGCAAGCTACAAGAAAAATCCACAATCGATCAAACTAGTTGTTAGGTATGAAATTATTCTGGGGCCAGTTTCAAAAAATGTCACTTAATCCGAAAGCAATAACTTTCTAGAAAAAGATCCAATCGAGCTAAAAACTTGGAATAGGGAGATTGAACATGTCTATGATGAAATACTAGATTTTCCAACTTGAACAAGAACAAGAACAAAACACGAACAAAACTAAATGAAAATATTTTTGGTTGATGCAAGATTGCAAAAAACCAAGGATGCTCTTGCATCGAAATTATACATGAACATGAGCATGAAAATGAAAATGAAAATGTTGAACATAAATTTGAAAATATTGTAAAATATCATGAGACGCCTATTGATAAGAGTAACATCATTGACACATAAAAAGAAATACATGAATATTTTCTTGACAAATTTGGATATACAACCCATCAAATTGAAAACATACTCCATAATCCACTTGTCCATAATATCATGAAATTGATAAGACACATAAAATAATGAAACTCAATGTGTCTCAAAATAATATAAGAAAAGAGGACCTTTGTCAAGAAGAAAATGAAATCTTAAATCCATCTATTTTTAATGATTCCAATAAAATGCTCAATATCTAAGAAACCAAAAATGGTTAGTTGGAATAGATGAGAACATAATAGATAAACTTGAAGGAGAAAGGTCATCATGAACCGTTCAGTTGTGGGCTACCCAAATTTTCAATCAATATTTTTCCAATAAGACATTAACCAAACAATGTCATTTTTTTGTACAATTGCTAAAGTCTTACAAAATGAGACCATTACTAAAAAACTTTAATATTTGTATAAACAAAAAGTTTGATTGAAATAACATTATTGTTAAAAAAATTTTTAATGCACTCAATTGTATTGGAAAGAGTAGTAAGGAAAATTATAAGAAAGTTGCTCATAGAGTAATAACAACCTCTTTAATGAGAAATAAATTAACAAAGGCTCGATAATTGAGGAAAATATGTGTTGGATTAAGGCTAAATCATAAAACAATGTCAAAATAACAAGAAATAAGATCAAGACTAGATAGTACCCTTGAAAATGATACTTGGGCTTTTAGTGGTAGGCTTCCACGAGTTGATAAGAAGCTAACTAATACCACAAAGGATGAAATTAAAAAAAAAAAATCAATCTAACTCTAGAGTATCACCAAATGTAAAAGATGTTTTACAATTAATAAGTGTTGATCGAGACCGCACAACACATCCTAAACATTTCTTAGAACATAGCCAAATGACATTGTACAAACTATTTTATAAAATACATCCAAATTTGAAAATCTCACAAAGGGTGTTTGAATGTTGTAAGCCATTTTATTGTCCACCTCTTAGAATTTTTAATACATGTTGTAAATACCATGTGGATTTTTCAATGTATCATGAACTATTACGAAATATTTGTTCTACTTTTCATACCAACAAAATGCTACAGGAGTATGCTGGAATGCAACTACCAAGGTCATCAAGGGACTGAATAGATTTATTTTTATTTGCTAGAGATGATGGTCTCAATTTTTATAAAATAATTGTTTAAATGAAAAGTGTTTTCAATGGAGTGGGTTATCAAATTTAATATCATGTATTCATGAGGGCAGTGAGCATGATTTTGGAAAGAAAATGGTTGATAAAAAGATATTTGAGATAGTGAAATATAATTTGAACAATGGAGGTGAAGGTTCTAGATGTGAGTTGGTTACAAGAGAGGTAAGTTGTGAACCCCAATCCTATACCTACACAAATACAAGAAACAGACACATTATTAAGCTCATATGCAAGTGAGAATCAAGATTCCCCATGGAATTCATCTACAATACTCAAAATAGGAATAAATGAAGAACAAAGCATAAAAAGTAACTGAAATCTTATTTAAGCATGTAAACACTCAATCCCATAGGGGAATTGGTGCCAATTATGTGTATAAATTGGCCCTTTCCCAAATCCTTTGTTGCAATGTTGATGAGTGATCCACTTTGTTGAAGATTCAATCAAGTTCCATAATGAAAAATCTACATAACCTGGCTAAGATCTTGATGAAATGGATGAAAATAGATGTGGTTGAGGATGAAGTTGAGTATAGTAAGTTTACTCAAGTTGTGAATGATAGAATGAGAGGAAGAGTCTCTCATTTATAGATTTCCAAGTTGGAAGAATGATTGAAATTGAGCAATGTGGGATCATTCAACACCCAATGGCCAAGTGCCACTTGTCAAGATGTGAATGGTTGATGGTTGTGCAAGTTTTGATTAAGGTGCCAATAAATGATATTAGGTGGAATTTCAAAATAGTGAAATGACTTGTTGGAGAGGGAAGAAAATGGAGTTATGGCCACTTGGCTCAAGGCAAAAGGACTTGTAAGGTGAAATAAATGCCTTGTTGGAAGGACCAAGTCCACTTGAATTTGAATTCAAATTTGAGGGAATATTCCTCTTTTATGCCATGTGAGGGAAAATAGGAGATTTAATAAATCAAAGTGATTGATTTATTGTGAAAGTTGCATTCTCTAGAGAATGTGACATAGATTAAGATTAAATTAATCATGGGTTAATTAATTTAATGAGGAATTAGGAGATGTGACAATTTAGACTAAAATTTATGAATTGATTTAAATCAAATTGAGAGGAAGGGTTTAATTAAATAAATTTTTTGATCTATTTAAATTAAGGGGATAATGTTAGATTAAATCAAATAAGGTTTAAGCGAAATGGGAAAAAGTAGCGAAGGAAGTGGTAGCGAAGAAAATGGTGAGCAGAAGTGCGGACTCGCAGTTCTGGAGGATGTGGTGGTCAAAACAAATTCAATAGAAAATATCAAGCTTGGAGAACTATTCATTGAGGTAGAGAAGGGGTGAACACATGGACCGGCGAAGGATATTAGCCCCAAGATTGTTGTCGAGAACATCAAAATCTCTATTGCAAAGGAGATTAGGGATTTTCTTATTAATGATGACCTGCTCGATAAAGATATGCATCGCCTTAAGAAGACTATGGTGATTGCCAAATTCATTGGCATCTGGCCATCCTTGGGATAGATATGGAAATGGTGTGAACAAGTTTGGAAAGGCTCCGTTCCACTGGTTAGCCTCTTACCATTTGGGTTTGTCCAATTGGTATTTCCAAATGAATTAGTGAGGGACAGGGTTTTGAATGGCGGTCCCTGGTTCATGGGGCTGGCGGGCCTTTATGCTTGTACTTGGTCACCGAGCTTCAACCCTCAAGAGGAGCAAGTCTGCAAGGCCTTGATTTGGGTTAGATTACCTAGCATGCCACAGGAGCTTCACACTGAAGCAATTTACAAACTAATTGGAAACTCATTGGGTGGTTATATCCACAGTGAGTGAATAACGACCAATAACAAGGCCCTAGAGGGAATCAAAATATGCATATGGATTGACCTCATTCTGTCGATTCAACTTTCCCTTCAGCTGTCCTCTACTTTGGGAGTTTGGTTGCAGTGGCTGAATTATGAGGGGCTACCTATCAGGTGCTTCAGGTGTGGGAAAGCAGGTCACAAAGCTAGGGAGTGTCCCCTGGACATCCATCAAAAGGGAAAGTCTTCCCCATCCAAGCACTGCTCTTCAAAGGAGAAAATGGAGTCTAGGGACGGTTGTAATAGGAATGATGCTGAGAGGCGCACTCCATCAGTAGTTGGTGGTATGGACGGTACAAGCAAAAATGGGAAATATCCCTCATCCCCGACGGTAAGGGAGCGAATCCCTCCTTAGGCCCTATGCCTATTCTAATAGATGCTTTGGTCAGTGCACTCACCCAAACACCTCAAAATTGACCTCATGCAAGTATGGTTATGGGGACGAAGGGAAGTGGTGTTGGGGATCAACGCAAACCATTTTGCTCAGAGCCGATAGACAAAGGTGACTCCGTGAACATGGAGATCGAAGGCCAGTGTGATGACCAAGAGAACGGGTGGTCCATCACCACTAGAAGAACAAAGAAGTTTTGTAGCAAGCCCATCCTCAGCATGGATGTGGTTGGTACAAACAATAAGGGTAGGAAATCATAGGCCTATAAAGCAAAGTCCAAGGCCTTGGAAGAATTAGAAAATGGATCTCAAATTTCAATCAGGAAATTTGTTATAGCTGGAGGCGAGCACCTCCCCACACCCGGTGCTCAATGAGGGTGATCAGTTGGAACATTAGAGGCCTCAATGGCCTTGAAAAATGGTGCCTCCTCGAATGGCTAATTTAGAGTGAGGCTCCAGATTTGGTGTTGATACAAGAGACTAAGATGGAGGAAACAAAAGTGAGAGATTTGGTTCCTAGAATTTGGGCAAATGGTGAAGGAGTGGCTTTTAGTGCTGATGGCTTAGCCGACGGACTGGCTTGCTTATGGAACAATGGCACTATTGTTGGCTCAATTGTAGAGGAAAAAAAATACTGTCTGTCCATTAGGTGTATTAATCTGAAGGATGGTAGTAAAATGCTTATATCGAATGTATATGGACCTACCACAGAGCAAGAGCGAGTGGAGGTGTGGGAACATCTCAGAGCCTTTAGAGGTATCTACACTCAGGATATGTTGTTGTTAGGGGGTGATTTTAATGCCACTCTGGCTCCTGAGGATAAATAGGGTGGTAGGGGGTTGAACCGCCTTGGATCAACTAGCTTTAAAAGGTTGTGTGATAATTTGGCTTTGGCTGACATTCACCCCAAAAAAGGTTGGTTCACATGGAACAACAAGAGGCTTGATGCAGAGAACATCCAATGCAGATTGGACCGGTTCCTACTCAACTCTGATTGGGTTAGTGACTTGGGATGGTTTCATTCCGAGGTCTTACAATTTGGGGGGTCAGATCATTGGCCCATCTCAATAACGTTGAGCAATCCTTCCAAACCTTTGGGCTATCCCTTTAAAATGGAGTCCTTTTGGTACGAACACTCAAATTTTGCCAAACTTGTGGGCGAGTGGTGGAAATATGAGGTTAAGGGCTACAAGAGATTCATTGTGGTAAAAAAGCTTCTTGAAGTCAAAACGAAAGCTCGTGCCTGGAACAAGGAGGTTGTGGGAGATCTGTTCATCAACAAAAGCAGTATCGAGGCTGAGATGAAGGAAGTAGAAGGGGCAATTTCCAAAGATGGGTTCAATCCATCTCTTAGAGAACAAGAAAATAGGATAATGGTAGAATTTGATAGAATCTTGAGAATGGAAGAAATTTTTTGGCATCAGAAGTCAATAGTCAAGTGGCTGTGTGAAGGGTATAAAAACACAAGATTCTTCCAGCTATCCACCAAAATTAGAAGGCAACACAACATGACCATGACCATCAGGGCGCCAAGTGACATTGTCCTTGATGATATTGCTACTATCAGAAACGAAGGCAAGAGGTTTTTTATGGAGCTCCTTGGTTCTACGGATGATGTTGTTCCACAAGCGCAAGATGAGCTGCTTGAGTGCATTCCCAATCTGGTTATAAACCTGCAAAATGAAGCTCTCTTGGCCCCTTTCTCCATCGAATAAATTTGGGATGCTGCCTTCTCTCTTGGGGCCAGGAAGGCACCGGGTCCTGACGGATTCCAAGCTGAATTTTTTCAAAGGTATTGGAACATCATAGGCGAGGATGTGTGGAAAGCTGCTAAGGAGTGCAGAGTCCGCAGAGCTGTTTTGAAATCTTGGAATACAACTTTCATTGCCCTCATTCCAAAGGTGAAGGACCCCAATACATTTGATCAGTTCAGGCCCATTGTGCTTTGCAATGTAATATACAAGATCATCTCAAAGGTAATGGAAAACATGTTGAAAGCTTGTCTAATTCACCTCATTTCTAAAGAACAAAGTGGTTTCTTGAAGGGAAGGCAGATTTTGGATGGCATCATCATTTCCCATGAGGCCATTCACTCCACGTAGTGCAGGAAAAGTAATGGGATGGTCATTAAGGTGGATATGAATAAAGCTTATAATAGGGTTCCGTGGCAGTTTTTGATTAGGGCTATGAGGAAATTTGGTTTCTATGAAGCTTGGTTTGAATGGGTGTATAGTTGTATCTCCTCAACTACATACTCTGTCCTTGTGAATGGGGTCTGTTGATGGTGTTTTCTGCACAGCAACAACTCAGACAGAATGCAATATTCTATCTCTCTTGAAAGGTTATTCTCAATAATAAATACTGAAAATCACCCCAAGGTCTCTCGGGTGTCAAGTCATGACAATGCATAAACAACTCAGATAATATGTGAAATGTTGGTAATCATAATCGAACCTTACTACAAGCAAACTGTACCTTTCCAATTATCAGATTGTGTGATATAATGATCTCAACTCCCAAATCTAACCAGATAATAAAGAAATAGCAAAAGATAAGGGTGCAAGAATATGATAAAATCTAAACTATTCCTAGAATGAATAATGCAAATGACAGATATCTGGAATGGACCAATCTCGAATAACCAATTATTGCTTAACCCACAATGCAATCTCACAAGAACGGTGCAATCTTCTAAGGTATATAGATTTTCAAATCATAGACATTCATCCACAATCGAACTTAAGCACTTGTAAATATATGGTCCCGACTGACTTCACCAGCCTACTACAATCAGATAGTTACTGGGAGTATAGACCAGAGATAGCTACAAACACTCCAAATATGAAATCATAAACATCATACACCGAACTAAAACTAATTTAACTCTGAACACTAAACCCTAAATCTTTAAGCAATCCAAAAAATAAAACAACAGAAACCATGCAAGATGAAATAACACAAGAGATTGCACCAGGAAAATCACAATGTCTTCAATTGTATTAGACCACCAAAATGCTGCAATAATTCAACTATTTGTTTACAATACTTGCTTCAAGAAATTGACAAAATGCTCCAACTCCTCTTTCTAACTTAACTCTATTATCTCTTCTCCCTTTTCTAATATCTAATGTCTTACAATGAGGCAAGAATACCTTTGTAGCAAATTCTCAAGACATGTCGGCCTAGCCAAACATTTACAAAGCAAGAACATCTGCCAAAACAGGTCGGCCCCAGGAATTCAAAATAAGGCACACATTAAATGCCGATACATCATCAAAGTCTGCCCAGACACACTCCCCAATGCAACCCGGATCAATACATGCCCTATAATAATAGGGAAGCACAAATATCAAAACAGGCATCAACTGCCACCTCCCTAATCCTCGCCCTAGGCCAATGATCCTTGAACCCTCAAAAATGTTCCATCCAACTCGGTGACAGGTGGCAAAGGCAGTATCCTAAGCCAACATTCTATAGAGCTAATCTCCTCCATTGACCGTTTAATCGTCCTATCCCAATCATCCTTGTTGGCATGATACTTATCTATTACCACCAAATATCTGGCTCCATCATCTAACTAGTGGCCAGTTATGACATTCTCAGAATCCGGAGTATAAACTTCATGCCACCATTCTCTTAGCTGTTCCAGATTTAGGTATTTAGGAGCAATCTTTCCCCTTCCAGTCATGACTTCAAAGAATGCAATGCACCCCTCATACACACCAGTAAGATCACCATCTATTTGTTTCTTTCGTTTCTGAATCTTCCTCATGGCCTTATGCCGAATCTGTAGAGCCTCAAACCACTCCCAAGGTTCATTTAACCTAGAAGAAGGAAGAATCCCATCCGTAGACAATTGATCCCTACCATATCCCATGATGACCTTAGATTTATGCAATAGAAGATCAATATCTTCCTTATCTTGAGATAGCACATATTCCAACAGTTCTTTAGCTCTGACTGCATCTTTCCCAACTGATAGGATCTCCTTGATTGCATTATCGCCCTTTACCTGCACATCCTTCAGCCAATCTGTTGTGGTTTGAGCAGAGGCTTTCATTTTCTCAATCTCAGAAATAGTTTCCTTGGGTAGGAAACCAGGAGTAGCAGAGGAAGACAGGTGAAGGGACTGCAGAGGCTTCATCACCTCCTCCAAACATTTCCTAAGTCTTTCATTCTCCTTTCTTAGCTCATGCTTGGTCTGAGCCTCCTTTCTTAACCTCCCAATTATTACTGCACTGGAGCCTTCATATTCATCAATGTCCTGTTCCATAGAGGCTGGCCCAATGTTAATGGTCTGCACATTGTAATCCTTACCAGTGACCTCTTCTCTAGTTTTATCCGTAGTAGGGGTGGCAATGTGAATGACCCTATTGTTTAGTTCATCTCTCTCCATCTTTTAAAGCACTTTAGCTGCCTTCTTTTTCTTTCCTTTGCCAATTTTGGACAGCATCTCATCCCAATCCAAAGGAGTGTCCTCAACAACTACCTATTTCTTCCTTGTAATCTCCTTTTCAAGCCAATCCGAGACAGCAAGTTCTACCCGAATTTCCTTTGTTTTTCCCTCCTCCTACTGTTCTTCCGAAATTTTCTCCTCTTCCTTTTCAGGGAGCTGCTCATTTTGATCATCTACCCCAGTCTCCACTTCCTGCACCAGTGATGGGGTTCTAACAGGGATGTCCTCCTCCTTCTCAGGCGATCCGTTTCTTTTGCTATTCTCCGGAGAATCCTCATACTGCACTAAGGGAGAAGTATGCTTTCCCACCTCTTCTACTTCGAGCTCAGCTGTCGCACCAAAGAGTGCTCCCTCCTTGAATGGCTCTGCTTCTCGGCTAGTCTCATGTTCCTCAAGAGTTTCTTGCTCATGCACGCTTGGTGGATGAGAAGCATCCTTAGATGGCTCCACACCTAGTGGCTTTGGAGGAGAATCCATCTTTTGTATAGTTTCCCTAGGGGATGGGGTCCTTGATCTCCTCAAATAAACTTTTGTCCTTTCCCCTGAACTTTTCACATCAACAATTGGAATCTCACCTTTGGAGGTATCTTGATCCTTCATCTTTAAAACCCTAGTGGTTCTTGTCTTCTTTGGTGGTGGAGGAGCACTTTCTTCTTCTGCCTTCTCCAACTCTTCCTCATCAGAAGATCTGCCAATCTTTAAAGCCTGACTTCTCTTCTTCCCTTTAGGCTTCCTTTTTGGTTCCAACCCACTTTCCTTAGGGCCTCTAATCTTTATTTTGAAAGGTGAGCTCTTTTGGGTTTTCCCTTTGGGGTCATCATCCCCGGATTCTTCCGACGTAGACATTGGGTTGAGATTTCCCATTAAATTGAAGGTACAAGCTACCTTCTCACTCTCAAGCTCCCAAACCTTGTGCTTCAACCAAGAAGTGGTGAATTTCATAACCGGGGCCATTAGGTCCTCCAACTCCATGACCTCATCCTCATTCCAGTTGATTTCTCTGATTGGCCCATCCTTAATAGCTTCATAGGCATGATCTTGCACTAGGTTTCCATCATCCTGCAGTTGGTCGGGAATCAACTTCACATTGTACTGTTTGATCACATCAACAGGAAGCCTGGAGTACCTCTTCTTTCTGGCTTCAAGATCATCCCTAATATTGGCCCAATAATCTTCTAGGTCATCCTTATGACGGTACTCCTTGGTAGCCTTCTTTTGTGCCTCCCCGGTGATATCAAAGTTTGTTCTCTTGGAGTGGAAGGAGAAACCATATGCTGCCAATTCATCTCCTACGGCGTATGCTGATTGGATGGAAGGGCATACTTCTGCCACGCCAATTCCAAGAGGGAAATCACCACCAAAGCCTGTTTTATGCTTTTCCTTTTTTACTATGGCATCAAATTCACATATTTGCCTCACCATCTCCAATAACACAATGTGATCTGTAGGATACCGAGGTAACCTATACGGAGCGACCGGACATCCATCAATTCTAATGTAGGTGAACGTGGGAAATTGAATGAACCAAGCCCCATAATTCTTTATCAACCCTTTTGCTCCATCTGACAGCCTCACATGCTCGGCATTCTAAAGCATCCTAGTGATATGCATTGTGAATGCATCATTAGCCCTTTTGTAGTCCTTGTGTCCTAGGTACAACTCCGGGTATACTTCATGGACAACATCATGTCCAAATGTTCCTTGTGGATTCAAGCCCCTGTATGGGTAGAATCTGGCAAGCACATACATGACATAGGAAGACATGGTGAATGTCTTGGTCTCTAAGACGTCCCTTAGCTACTTATCAATTATGGTGCTGATAAGTCCTGCCCAGTGGTAGTTGGTTCCCTGTTCAATTTTGGTGATCACATGGACCATCCAACTCTCCAATACCCGAGAACTTTTCAAACCTGCCACCCTGCTTAGAAATGTTATTGCATCATAGATATCAGATCTGAATTTGATCCTATGCAATTGCTTGGGCAATTTAGAGTGATGTGATTTTGACTTCTCCAACCAAGCATTAATCATCTGTTGAGCCTTGATGGGCTCATTTTCGTAATATGTTCTGGCCAAGTCCATATTTAGAGTACACACAAAAGGCAGATCCGGCATGTTAAAGGCCTGAGCAATAGAGACAGGACTGAAATTAGCCAAGACCCTCCCTTCAGTATTGACAACTCTTTGTGTATCAAAATCGTACTATTGGGCACACTCTAAAATCAACTCATAGCATTGGATTGCAGGAGGAAACCCGGCCACATGCACCAGTCCGGACTTCATCATTCCATTCCTTAGGACTGATAGATTCTTCCCAGCTATCCTCCGTTTAAACTCTTCGTATCTCCAAGCTCCAACATTAGTATCAGACACTTCGGACCATACGGAAGATATCTTGCTTTCAGGAAGCTGACTCTTACTGTCCAATCTTAATCTTTCGGCCTTTGAGATGGAGGAGCCTTCCGTGTCACCTTTGGACTTTCCCGCAGCAGCCTTGCTTGATTTAGCCTGCACTTCACAAAAGATCATCATAAGTATCCCATTATTATGCATAGTCCAACCAAAGGATTACCACAAAATCACATAATGCAATTAAAAGTTATCACAAATGGCCAATCCTTGAAAATCCGGAAAAATAAAGGAATTCGAGAAAATAGTGTAAACCGGGAAAATCCAATCGGGGCGGAATTTCGGAGAAATCCGACCCAGATGGATTCCTGTTGCCAAGACATCATCAGTCAAATAAATCGTTAGCACAAAAGATTATGAGATAATCATGTAATTCGTTCGTTAGCAACAAGAAATGAGCATTTAGCATTTACTCCGTTAATACTATCCTTAGAAAAATCGGAAAAAGTGTAACCAAATAGGAAAACCAGAAAAGTCCGGATGGAACGGATTCCCATGGATAGTTTGAAGAATTTCGAAAATCCCCACAATCCGTGGAATCAGCCGAAACTGAGAAAATCCGAGTGCACAGGAATTATGCGGACACCTCGGAAACTCGACGAACGATGACATGCGAGCCATCAATCACATGATCATGCAACCCTTTCTACCTGGACCCCAATGGTCCCAAAATCGATGCTAATCAACAAAATTCAGAATGCACTTGGACCTGGACCTCCGAATAACTAAATTTCATGGTGAAACAATGATGCCCTAAATCCAATAACCAGACCCTGCCATCAGAATCCGGGTAAGCTAAAATTCTCAAGGAAAAATATCATTTGGGCGATCAACCAATGCGTGCAATGATCCCTCAAGGAATGAGCAGGTTGGGCTGGACATGAATTAGGAAATAACGAAAACCCCACAAAACCTTGGCAAATTCAAGCAGATGAACCGAAACCCTAACCTTCATAAAATATGGCGAATGGCACGCCTAGAGGCAAAGTCCTATTCAGACAGGTTCATACTCACGCATCCACCAGTGAATAGATAAACACATGCACGGGCGATAAAGCCTTGGTGTGGATTTAAGTCCAACCCTAATTCGATAAATATAAACTCATGATTAAGCAAAGGCCGACCTGGAATAGTTACCAATCAACTTGGAAAGATTTAATCAAGATGCAACAAAAAGGAAGGATCAGAGACGACATACCATGGATTGGTACTGGTAATACCCGAACTCGAAGAAGCGACTGCAAAACGAACACGCCTAGGCAATGAAAATCTAGACACCGTCACCCAAACAATCCACACGCACGCGACTCAAGATCAATCCTCACAGCTCAAATGGAAAACTCCTAATCGCCAGAGTAGTAAGCAAGTGAATAATAAAGTGGGAATGATGCTCAAAATGTATTAAATTCACCCATATGCTCATCTAAGCAATGGTACCTCGGTCATTAATGAGGGACAAGACGTATCTGAAAAAACCGAAAACCCGAGCCCAGGATGAAATTTCAGAAAACCCCCAAATACGTGGAAAATCCGGATGAACACGAATTCCACGGAAATAGCAGAAACCGAGATTTTGACGCAGCCCGGGAAAATCCGCCAGAGCTGGAAAATCCTGGAGTCAAGCAGAAACCCAGATTCGGAAAATTCAGCGATGACCGAACACCGAACCAGAGCCCGGGAAAATCTGCCGGAGCTGGAAAATCCCGGATTCAAGTCAAGACCCGAATTTTCATTGAAAGCCCACTTTAACCAATTTAAGCCTCAGGGAGGGATCAAACCCAACAAGACCACCATGTCAAGACCCTAAAAAGGTAAATCCAATAAAACCAAACCTCAAAAGACATCTGAAAAGAGGGTCCCCACCTCCAAGTGGGGCATGCGTGCCAAACTGCACAACAGGGTCCCTACGAAATTTTTCAAAGCCAAGAGAGGACTTCGCTAAGGGGATTCGTTATCCCCCTTCCTATTCCTCATCATAGCTGAGACTCTAAGCAGATCTTTGAAAAGAGAAGTTAGAGACGGTAACCTTGGAGGCTTACAGATTTTGGGTGGCCTGAACAATATCACCCATCTCTAATTTGTAGATGACACCTTACTGTTTGGAGCTGCCATGGTCAAAGAGGCCACCACATTGAAAAAAGTTTTGAAAAGGTATGAAGAAGTTGTGGGGCAGTGGGTCAATAGATCCAAATCAAGGATTTTCTTTCTAAAGGAGGTTTGCTTGGAAAAGCTTGCGATAAAGAGGATACTTGGCTTCAATTCTAATGTTCTTCCTAGCAAATATCTGGGCATGCCTTTGATGAATCAACGCTCGACCGAAAGAGAATGGAGAAATGTAACAAATAGGTTTCAATCCATGTTGGCCTCTTGGAAGGGAAAATGGCTATCACTGGCTGGGAGGATCATGCTTATCAAGGCCTCCATGATGGTGATACCGGTCTACATTATGTTTGTCTTTCAAGTTCCCAGCAAGGTGGCTAAAATTTTAGAAGATGTCAAAAGGAGCTTTCTATAAAGGGGCTGCGAGGAACAATTCAAATACAACCTAGTGAGATGGGATGAGGTTTGTTGTCCGGTCAAGCAAGGTGGACTAGGTATCCAAAAATGCAAAGACATGAATCAAGCCTTGGGGATTAGACTGGTATGGAGGATTTACAATGAGAAAGACAAGTTGTGGAGTAAAGTCCTGCAAGTAAAGTATCCGATGAATAACATTGAATACTTGTTCTCTTGCTAACTTCCTAGGGGATCAAGCATTTAGAATTTTCTCAGAACCTGTTGCAGTATCTTAAGCCTAGACATGAGTTGGAAATGGGGCAAGGGGGACAAGATTAATTTTTGGAGAGATCATTGGATCACTCATAAGGCCTTCTACGAGAACCAAAACTATATTCCTTTGTTGACACATTTAGAAGAAGTTGAGGGATCTCAGGTTCAGGATTACTTGGTGGGATGTCCCCCAAGCAGGACTTGGAAAAGGTAAGATGCCCTATCATCGAGCTTCACCCGGTTTGTGATGAGATTCAAGAAATCTTAGACAAGTGGCCACCAATTGGTAGAGTAGAGGAGGATAAGAGAGTTTGGATTGGCCATGGCAGCGGGGAGGTGTCAGTCAAAGAGGCATATTTTAGGTACTTCTCAAAGGGTGGGGTGATAGGGTGCTCCAAGATCTGGAATAAGTATGGTATTCCCAAGATGAATGCCTTTTTATGGATAGCTTGGAAAAAGAAAGCATTGACCTGGGAGAGGCTCCAAATCATGGGAAAAGTTGGCCCTTCAATCTGTGTTATGTGTTGCTCTCATGCTGAGAGCAACAAGCATCTCTTTCTACACTGCAACTTTGCTTGGCAGCTCTGGAGCCGCTTCTGGGATAAATGGAAGCTATAGTGGGTGATACAAGATAGTGTGGCTGAGCTCTTGGATTCGTGGGAAGTTAGATTGACAGCTTCGGACTACAATTTATATGGTATGTGGCTCCTGCGATCATAATTTGGAACATATGGATAAAGAGGAATTGCCACACATTCCAAGGCGTGGATTTGAAGGTGGATAGGATATGGGATAGAGTGGTTAACACCATTGGAGAGTTGGGTGAAATTCACAAAAATGAGGATTGGTCTGTGGGTAACAGAGAGCTAGGCAAGGAAAACTCATGGCCTAATTTTAGGGGCTTCGCACAAGACCCCCCCTCCCTCTAAAGAAAAGAATAAACATTGTATGTGGGTGAGGCCAATGCATGGCTGGGTGAAATTCAATTTTGACGGGGCAGCCAAAGGTAATCCAGGCAAAGCTAGTGGAGGCGGCATTTTTAGAGATGGTTGGGGGAGAGCACTAGGGTTGTATGCTCGTGACTTTGGTACTGAGACTAACAACTTGGCTGAGGCCAGGGCCTTGTTGTGGGGTTTGATGATCACAAAAAAAAGGGGTGGAGGAAATTGTGGATCGAAGGGGATTCAAAATTGGTCATTGGTGCATTGAAAGGAGGTGAAGTTCAGAATTGGAGGCTGGAGTTGATCTTGGAATCTACTCAGAGCCTCATTGGTGCTTTTGAAGCTATCAAAATCTCTCACATTAGGCACTTAGGAAATAGGGTGGTTGATTGGGCGACAAACGAAGGAGCTCACCTTAAGTAGCAAATGGGGTTGTGTTACAGGTGGTGGGATGTGGGTTTTCTGGTTGTTTCCCTTGCTTTACTTCATGAAGACACTGCTACTTCATTCCCATATTAATGTGTGCCCAGCTCCTCTAGGCCACGTTCTGTACAGGTTAATTACTTCTCTATTGTTTTGCTCATAGTTGTGAGTGGTGTTTTGGTGTTGGTGTTGGGTTTCAAGTTTGTAAGTTTTCGTTTCTGCACTACTGCGGAAGTTTCTCCCATTTTATTTCTTCTTTCCGGTTCCTGGACCAGAAAACCAGGTTATATACATCAAAAAAAAATTAAATAAGGTTTAATTTATTCAGTTTAATAAGAGGACTTTAGGGATTTAATCAAATAAGATGAATTATTTAATTAAAGAGGGATTGAAGATTAATTAAATTAAATTGATTAATTTAACCATCAGGGGAGAAAGACCTAATTAAATAAATAATAATTTATTTAATTAAGAGATGAAAAGTGATGATAAGCCAAGAGTATGATTTAGGACAAAGCGATGTTAGTAATTAGGATCAAGTGCGTTGGTCAATTTTCCATGTCTACATTTTTCCCCTCTTTGAAGTAGTGCACTTGTTGAATTGGTTCAAAGAATAAACCGTTATGATCAAAGTTCAAAATTTTTCTATTTTTTTGAATGCCCCACTATTGCCCCAACAAAAGGATTATGCTGATATGTTGCCCCCTCGAGAGATCGGATGAAAATTTTGATTTTTGGATGATGTTTTGAAAAAAGAGGACAAGGTGCCTGACAGGTCCAAAAATACCCTAGGATGTCAAAAAATATGTTAAAATGCCAAAAAAGATGCAACATGGTCCTCGATTGGACAAAAAGGGGATCAAGGGACCAAAACCCTAGCTGGATGGCCAAAATAGGTCAAAAAACCTGATTTGCAGGCTTAAATAGACCTTGAGGGGTACTTTCAATGCATTTTTACACTTAGCCTTTACAATTTTCTACACTTTGAGCTTTGAGTTCTGGTCGAGCTGGAGCAATGACAACTTCCCAAGTACGTGTCAGAGAGGGTACGAGTGTACTAATGGCTAGTCGACGCAGGACCCATGGTATGTACCCCTATCTCAACTTTTAATTTTCTCATTTTACATGCATTTAACAGGGTCCAAGTCAACTTTAGGTCAAGCGACGCTATATAGAGCCATTGTAAATGCTCAATTGGCATCGCTTGGCTTCAAATTGTGCCACATATGAGAAAAGCACTGTTGCGGGCCAGTTAGGAGAAATAGGGTTCCATCCAAACTCCACCGCATATGAAAATTGGGTAGCGCAACACAGTTTGCAACTAGGGTTTCGGCACAAAGTCAACCTCACATGCAAATTGGACCGCACTGCACACTTTAGAATTTAGAATTTGTCAAAATCCTTTATGGTGATGCAGTTTGGAGCTTTACAAACTCCACCACGGTGGCGTAGCTTGGAACTTTACAAACTATGCCACATTTGCAAATAGCGCTGCATTTGCAAATAGCATCGCATTTGCAAATAGCGACGCATTTGCAAATAGCACCGCATTTGCTATTTCAAATGCAAAAATTTGACACGGGAGGTAGATTTTTTTATGAGACTTGACACGATGGTTTCCCTTGTGTAGGAGGACCTCGATATACTTAACTTGAGGGAGCACAGATGGCCGATGCTCAAGAGATTATAGGGTATGCACATATTCCTTAAGGAGCAGCTTGGTATGCTCGGCCTTTGGTTCATTGCATACATTTTTCCTATTCGGACCCACTTGGTGATGATGACAGCTTTGGTAGAGCGATGGCATAGTGAGACCTCCTCCTTCAACCTTCCTACTAGCGAGGAAACTATTACTCTCGAAGATGTTTGGCACATCCTATGACTTCCTATCCATGGAGTGAGAGTCATTTATGATCTTGATGTCGGTAGGGATGCTTGCTATGATGTGATGGGTCTTGATGAGATTCACTTTTCCAAGGGACAGATAGACTTGGAGAGGTACTGAGGCATAGTTCCCACCTATAGATTGATTTTTTTGGCCATCATTTCAGGTCTAGTGGCACTAGATCAACGAGGCCACTACTTCAGTCTAGGCTAGGGGCTAGCTTGGGAGTGGATGGTCATCTATAGAGAGTGCTTTGCTTGGGGGCCAATGATGCTGGCCACACTATATAGGAACCTCCATGAGTTTGTATATCTTGATAGTAGGGCCCTCGAGGTCGAGGTCACTTTACTACACATGTGGGCATGGGAGTAGATTCCAATACTCTGTCCAATTGTAACACTGATTAGTCTAGATATTGATGATCCTGTCGTTTGGTGGTATGGGGGAGCTGAGATTCACTTCACTTACATAGGTATAGCAGGCATTTCCCACTAGCAATGAGTGCTTGATGAGATGCGAGAGTTTGTTTGGAGGCCTTGGATGGATATAGGCCAATGGTATGATGATCACGAGTAGCTATTATTTTCTCGATAGGACAAATGGATTTAGGGCCACGAGCACACCATGATAGAGCAGTACCTCCCCAACAAGGTAGCCCGATAGTTCAGTGAGGTTTAGGATAGGCTAGATGACTAGTATGTGGCGATCTTCACCCATTCATCACAAGAGATAGCATGGGGCTAGCCCATTCCATCACCAGAGGTAGTAGCCTCATTCAGACAACTAGTGGCCTGGCCATGGCCATATGACCAGGGGTCAGAAAATGTAGGGGTTACACAGGCCTACAAAGCCTAGTTTAGGCCTCCTCTCCGATTGATAGTTCCAGGCACAATTCTTCCACGGTGGAGGCCAAGAGGCAAGGGACAGGGAGGCAAAGGTGATGGTGATAGAGATGGTGATGAGGATAGGGGAGGAGATGGCCCTCCTCCACATAAGACACCACCATGGGACCAGGCACCACCATTGGCACCGACACCACCATAGGACTAGGCACCACCATGGAACCAGCACTGCCATAGGAGCAAGCATCGCCATGGGGCCAAGTACCACAGCAGCAACTACCCACATAGACAAACCACAAGGATGCCTTGATTTATAAACTTCAAGGGCAGATATAGATTTTGATGACCGAGCGACACTAGGCTTGTCAATAGGTTTTGGCGGTTGCCACTGAGAGGGATGAGGAGATCAGCCGTAGGCGACAACTAGAGAGTATAGCCTCATCCGCCTAGGGCTGGACAATATCCTTAAGGGTATATCGGGAGGTGGTTAGAGAGGCTGAGTACTATCAGCAACATTATAGGTAGGCAATTCCACCAGCTGGTCGGGTGCCAGACTTTTCACAGTAGATAGGGATGAGGCCTCCAGAGGACCATGGTGAGCAACCATAGGGGGAGGGGAATATCCAATAGGGTTAGCCTTTTAATCATAGGCATTTTTTCCATTTTTTGGATCCATGGGCTCTGATTATTTCCCATATTGTATCATGTACTTTAATGTATATACTTGATCTAATTTTTGTATCATGATAGTTGTATTATTTTGATGATATATATATGACATGGTTCTACTTATGAGATGTTTTATGATGTACGATGTATGGATGCATTTTAATTTCCTATGTGCAATGAGATGTTATGAAATTCTTGTAATTTATGCTCATGCCATATGATGTATGTTTCTATATGATATGATGATGATTATGGATGCATTTTGATGATGATCACATGGATGCACTATATGCAAATGATTAATAATGCAAATAATATGCGACCGATTTGTAATGATAATGGATGCTAATGATTTCTATTATGCCTTTAATGATTCATGTAATGTATGATGTAAAATGAATGTAATGCAATGACTTCTTGAGATACATAGAATAAAAAATCTATATTATTCCTCATAACTTAAGATGATGATAATGCAAGATGATATGAGGTGGTATGATCTATATTATATGATATGCATTTATGCTAATAATTTTGTGGATGCAGGGAGGATGCATTAGCAGTATTCTGATTAACTGTCATGATACCATGTTAGTATGGAAAGAAGATAGAAGAAAAGAGATCCAACAAGTCATTAAATGATGACGATTTTCTTACCAGTTGTCGAGATTTTCAAAGGGCCAATTACTTTATGTTTGATAACACACATAGGTATGATGCATCAAGGTATGAAGAACTAGGATGGCATTGTACCTTGTGTGATGGACTTTGACTCAAAAATCAGAGAGGAGTATTCATGTTCACACTTAGCATACAGAACCCTATTCAGGATGTAGTTTAGACATTCTAAACATCTCGGACCAAAACATAGAAAAGCAAGCCTTCCTATGTGTTCAACAAGATACCTAAAACACCCTCCCTTCAAACCAAACAAAGCATGCATGACTAAGTTATTTTACAAGAGTATCCCACAAGCATAGTAGATAAAAAGATAATGATCGTTGCCCCATTCCTTTCTCTCTAAACCTATTTTTTTAGGCATCATCAAGAGGTCCTTGGAATGAGCACAATAAGATAAATCCAAAGAAAGGACAAAGTAAACAGACAAGCTAATGTTCTTCGTACCACTAGCCAAGACTAAACTAAGGTGATACCTAATGTTGATGTCAATCATGGGAAGGATGCATCCTAGGACATGTTGTGATCAGGGTTTTTGATGAGATTGATTGGAGGATAAGCTATTGATACTCTGAGTTGATCAACTTTCTTGCTTATTGACCTAGACTTGAGACTTCTCACGATTAGAGTGTTCACTTTTGGAACCTGCTAGACTTGCTTCTAATTTCCTTACCAAAGTATTAAGGTGATGATGATTTATTATAAATGATGATTATTGGAGGTGAAAGTAAGATGAGATAGATGCACCATTTTGGGTTTTTCAGATATTTGGATGTTTTTGGAATTTTTGAAAATTTTCAATGTTTTTGGTATTTTCGAGATTTTGACCAAGAGACTAACTTAAAGACCTATCCTAGGGGTCTTGAGATCTAATCCATAGATTAGCCTTTCCTACGTTATACACGTAGAGACCACATAGTTCAACTAATGATAGACTCAATTCGATGATAAGAAAGATGGGAAATGGATTTCCAGATTGCGATGGACTCCTAAGGACTGACCTAAAATGTCTCAGGGGATGATAAAATATCAAGCTTGCCTACGTTCAAGCTCAGAGATGACGTAGTTCAGCTAGATGATGCCACTTTTTGATTTTTATATGATTTGGATGCTTTGAAGGATTTTTTGAATGTTTTTGTATTTTCGCATGATTTTGACGATTTGGATGATGATATGTGATGATATTAGTGCCCTGTTTTGAGATTTTTTTGAAAATCAATCTAAGGTTGATTGATCAGATCAATGGATTGATGACGATAACATTGTTGAGGATACACAACAGTGCAAGGATAGTGTTAAGCAACACAAGGACTGGGAAGGATATCCTGAGATGATGATGAATTCATGATGATAACATTGTTGAGGATACACAACAATGCAAGGATAGTGTTAAGCAACACAAAGATTGGGAAGGATATCCCAATATGATGATGGATTTATTGGATTTTGATTGATCAGAACTTTGAAGCTTGATTTGGAACAAAATTGTTTTGATGATTTGATGTGACGCTAAAGTACACATTAGATGCGACTAATATTGATTTTGGATTGATGTTCGATGAAAGATAAAGCTTGATAAGGAACATATTTTTGTCAAAATATGCCATGGGCTAGTGATTTGGATTTTGGCTCACAAATTCTTGACCAATTTGATTTCACATTTTCCAATGTTCGAATCATCACATAAGTTGGAGGATATATATCAAGATTTATTCCTGAAGCAAGATGCAAATATTAGCCCCCAATCTCTAGCAATGTTTGAAAGGCCATGGGTGGATTCCTAGATAGATGGATAGATGGATGGGTATGGTAAGCATGCAAATAATGCCAAGGATTATGTTTTGATAAGATAAGGGGTTCAGGTAGTGGATTCACATTTGGATAGTGGCTTAGATAATATTGGATAGGATAGGATCAATGAAAATGACCTATGTCAAGATGTTTACCATAAGCAAGTATAAAGTATGCACCAAATTTTCATCAAGATTAAGATAGCTTGGAGTATGGATATAGATGGATGAAAATGGATTGGATAAATGGTTCATGGATGAATGGATTTATTGTGGATGGAATGTTGGCTTTATTATGGATGTGATAAGATGCTCAATTCTATACATGATGTATGTTTGCCAGGTTTTCATCATGGTACCTATCCAAAGTGCCACCGAAGTAGTTTTCACTAGAGGATGATTTTTCTCTTTACTATTTTTTTTTTTAATTATTTTTATAAATCTTTTTTCTAATGTTTTTGGATTTTTGTATTTTTTGCTGAAATATTTTAAGCTCATGTTGAACCACTTGGTTTTGTCGATGTATATGCTTCTATCATAATGTTCCATTGATATCCTACTTGAGGAAGTTGCTTTGCCAAGATATGTGCACTTGAATGCAACCTTTGAGATTCCTTATTTTCTTTGCTAACACCGGAGTTAACTTCGTCTTTGTGCGCACATCACAATAGAGTGCCTTTTGAATCCTTATGATGAAGGGTCGTCCCCAACACATGGTCAATATGCGAATTGGATATTATGCATGGAGGCATGGATGGTGGAGTTTTTTAAGGAATAAAATATGGATTGGTTGATAGTTTGGAACCTTTGACTCTCCAAACTTGGGAAGATGAGCAATGATCGGTGGATACAGAAGTGTGCGTGGAATTAGGACCAACTACTTGATATACTTTGTATGTTGCTTGAGAAGCCTGATTTTTCCTTTATGGACATCTTTGATGGATACTTTCCCCCTTTTTATTTTTCCCCATAGTTTTTTTGACTAATGGAGTATGATAGGGATCATCTTTCTTTATATTATTTGGTATCCATGTGTATTTGATTTGTCCTTCGTGCTTCACTACTTATTTTTCTTTGATAACATTCTTTGTGCTTCAATACAAATCTTTCTTTTGATATTGGTCCCAATTCGTGGATGGGGTGATGGGTGGATGAATATTCGTGATGTGCCTGGTTGTAGTATTGGCATCGGTTTCATCATAAGGATTCTTCATGCTCCCTATGTTGGTGCATGCTTGAGATGAAGTTTCCCCCAGTACGGAAGTAGTACCTTCATGCTTTTATTCTACTTGTTTTGAGATGTCTTGTTGAGCAGGCATCTTTTGATAAATGACCATTGTAGATGACGCTATTCCAATTCGCATTGATTCTAGAATATCCTATTCTATTTCCTTGAGCAGATAATGCTAAATATCTTCATACATGATGTCCTCAATTTTAATTTGGATATATCTAATCTTGATGTTGACAACTCAGTTTGACTATAAGAATCAATAACCTGCTCTTTTTGTGTAATAATGCCAAGAGTAAGGGAATCTTGTTTTGAATGAAGATCATCTGTGTGTCCATCCAAGGAAAGCATCTCATGGGTAGATGGAGGAGTATGTGCTATGTGGATGTTACCATCTTGTATAGATAGGAGAGTGTCCATTATATCATTTTAGTAGCTTGGAGATATAAATTATTGATCTCAAATGATTTTAGAATTGCTTTTGACATGCTCTAGATCAAGTTCTTGGCATGGGTCAATTTCAAAGAATGGATTGCTTATAAAGGGTTCTTGGATATCTTCATTAGGCATAGGAAGTTTCTCAAATATCATGAGGCCAAAGGATGTCCATATGTTTTGGAAAGGATCATTGCTAGACCTTGGTGAAATATGTTGATCATGCTTTGGAATAAATTATTGAGGTATGTCCTTTAACTCATTAGGTGATGTAGAGACATTTTCAACATGATCATTGGTTGAAGGATCTTGATCATCATTTTCAATGATTATGGTTGGAATCTATTGCAAGCTTTGTTGAGGGATTAATGCCTACATTTGTTGCTAAGCCAACAACGCTTGTTGTTGTTCATGTTGTTGTTGGGCTTGTTGTTGAGCTACTTGTTGTTGTACCTAAAAAATCTTGTAGGACTTGTTGATGGATTGCTCGCAATTGTTCCTAGTATTGTGCTTGTGCCTGTTGAGCCTGG
Organism: Sequoiadendron giganteum; assembly: GCA_007115665.2. Taxonomy (NCBI): domain Eukaryota; kingdom Viridiplantae; phylum Streptophyta; class Pinopsida; order Cupressales; family Cupressaceae; genus Sequoiadendron; species Sequoiadendron giganteum. The sequence goes on along the minus strand of CM021101.1, from coordinate 70,307,561 downwards.
TGTTGGGCTTGAGCTTGAGCCTGTGCTTGTTGGGCTGCTTGTGCTACTTGTGTAGCTTGTGCGGCTTGTGCGACTTGAGCGGCTTGTTGGGCGGCTAATTGTGCTTGCACTTGCTGAGCAGCCAGCTATGTAGCTTGTTGGTTTTGTTGAACAACCCTTTGGTGGGTGGCTTTTTGAACTGCTTGAATCATGGTTATGAATGAATTCGTCATGTTAGCTTTTGGTGGAATCGGCGGTGGATTGGGAATGGTGTTGACCATTGTGGTGAGTGGATGGGTCATGTTGGTGATCAGGGTTTGGGTTGTGGGTGGTGTGATCAAGATGCATGGTCCTTGGGAAACCATCCTTTGAGAGATTTGGGGACTAGTGGATGTGTTGACTGTTGCAGTGGCTTGAATGGTTGTCATTTGTTGTTGTGATATTGATGGCAAAATGAGGGGGTTAGATGTGATGCTTAGATTGATTTGGTCTGGTAGATTTGTGGCAGGTAGGGGGGGAAGGCCCAACCCAAAAGATGATATAGATGTCAAAGGTAATGGAGGGAATGATGGTTTGTTCCCTTTGAAAAGTGATGACGAGGAAGGGTCAATGGCTCCCCCTGTCCCGAATAACCCACCCTCTCCTTGCAAAATCATGGGGAGATAAGATTTTATATTCAATGGATAAATTGGTGTTTAATGAAATGAGGATGAGTCTGCATGATTATGGAAAGTAAGTGGAACATACGGGTGTAATTAATTTACCAGGATGGAGTTATCTGGTGTGGTGTTGATATTTATTTCTCTATTGTATACAAGGTGATGCTTTTAGATTGCACGAAGCATGGTGCTTCCCTTGTTAATAACTGGTGGGGTTGAAGCAATTATTGATATGATTTGGGGAATATCTTGAGTGATTTTTGGATGTGATATTGAGGGTATGGTTGTAAGAGGCCTTTCCATATTGGTACTTACGTCAAAGTCAGAAGGGATTTTAGCCACTTCTTTTGTCAACACACATATATATAGAGAGGGATTAAGTTTCAACATGGTGTTGACAATTCTATGATTCTTAAGATTCTGAACCATTTCAGTTATTCCCTCTTGCATCATTCCCAAGTCATCATCGGTGATGTCCTCTACATGGCCCTCCTCTTGAGGGTTTTGTGATGGCAGAGAGAAGTTGTTTGGAGGGTTGCTTGATCCTTCAAGGTTTATTTCGGGAGTCATTTGACTTAGGTCACTTGAAGTTGATGTTTCCTTAGTGATTTCCATGTTCCTCTTGTGTTATGATCTTGTTTGAACCATAAATAGAGATCGTTTGATCTTAATCCTAGGCACAAAAAAGGAGAAGAACTAGGAAAGTCTAAGGATCAAAAGTGATGATGGGGATGAGATAAGTGGAAAATGGATGATGTGGATGAATGGAACTCTTGAAGAACCTTTGGGGGGTGCTAAACATTTTAGGGATTGAATTGATTTGATTTTGATAATTTGACTAGGTGTGTTTAGCCAAACAAGATGATAATGAACTTGCAAACCCTAAGAAGTTGTGTTATCCTAGATTAAACTCGTGCATGAGAATGATTTGACTAAGTGTGTTAAGCCAATCAAAGTGATTTTGAACTTATAGACCTTAGGAAGTTGTGTTATCCTAGAGGTAGATTTTTTCAAGGCGATTGATAATTTGACTAAGTGTATTAAGTCAAACAAGGTGATGTTGATTTTGCCTCTAAGTTTAGCATGAATGATGTTTCAAGGTTCCCAAGAGTTTTTTAGTGAGATGAGATTTGATTTTGATGATAGAGGGATGGATGAGAGTGATGATTTTGATCCTAGACTTGACCTAGACAAGACTCTTTCTTACAAGATCTCAGTATTGAAGAGCATGCCATACTTCCTATGTGAGAAAAGAAAACCTTTGAAAAAGAGTTGGATTCTGTTGATAATAGAACTTATACAAACTTGGGTTTTTCTTTGAAGCCTTCTTGTAGAAATTATATACCAATCTTTCTCTAACCTCAACAAGCAGAGAAAGACGCTCTTCATGAGCCTTTGGACTAAGCTTCTTGAACCTTAGTTTTTTTATTTTTTATTTTACGGGAAATCATTTGAGAGAACACATGTGAGGTCCAATTGTCCTTATCTTTTCTTAATGAGTGTCTTTTATCAAGAACAATTTCTTGATCATGATTTCAAACTAAATGTCTATGCCTTAATTCCTTTTCATTCCATAAGGTCCATTATGTGAAAATCAAGGTTTCAAGAGCACATTTTCCTAGGTTGACTTTAGTGAAAAGAAATGATGATTAAACCCAAGCACTTATAAACCTCTAAGGATGGAATCCCTAGGGTAAGCAAGAGCACATGGATTCGTCAAGGGTGTTTGTTTCCTCCAAAGGGTTTGAAATCTTGAAGATTTTATGAATTTTTGTTTCCCAAAGTTTTAGATCCAAGCAAAGTGTTTTTGTTTTCAATGATATTCACATCCCTAAGCTGAAAAGACAATATTTGTTGGGTTCCCACTTGGACGAATCCAGCTATGCATATTTAGTACAGATGATTAGATGCTTAACCACACTATCTCCCCCTTATAGTGCACTCACTTCTCAGGTCAATCAAGCATCAGTACCCATGAATCTCCCATGGCATACTTTTCATCTCTACAACAAAACCACATGTATACGTGGGGCGGCTTCAAAGGACATGACCTTTTGCAACAACAAATAGATAGGATTTTTTCCTTTGCTAAACAAGAGGTTTTAATGTGGGCATTTTATTCATGGAGGACTATCCAATATTACTAAAGACCATTGTTTCCCTTCTCGTCAGAATAATCCTCGTGATATTGGCCTTCGTTCCAATATCCACACTTATATCCCGGGTGGAAGTCGCTTGGCTTTAGCATGTTCCCGGTTGGGTCATTCCCTTGGGTGATTAATTTTTCCCACAAGGTAAGCCTACTAAGATAAAAAAAATCAAGAAAGCATATCCCATAGTTCAATTGACCTTCATTAAAAAACAAAGGGATAACACTCACAATATGCCACGCTCACACTCACAAGATTGGTTCAATTTTAATCCCAAAATGAAATGTGGAGGTAATTACTTTAATCAACTTAAGATCACCAAAAGAGTTTTTGATTCTCAAGATCTCCGTGAGGCACGAGAGAAGCGCATATGTCCTTTTGATGATATTACTTTGAGTAAACAATTACAGTTTAACAAAACAACACTTGTTCATTTTAAGTCAACAAAGCAAAAATGAATTCTTTTTATAACACCAAATCAAATGTGGGATTTTCCTTGTTCAATTGTTAAACCTTAAACCAAATCTAGTAAGTTGTTCTAAAGTTCTTTTTAAGCCCTTTGTTTGCAAAATTTGAAAAAAATTGTATTGTTCTTTTTATGGCCCAAAAGGAAATTTAGTGTTCCATAAAGCATGAAAGATAAAAAAATTCTTAAGAGAGATTGAAAATTCTCTAAGAGTGTTAAACAGCACTAAAGTGTTTAAAAAAACCTGGTATAAGATGAGAATGATGTCATAATTTAACCTTCCACTTTCCTTTCCTCCTTGCCCTAACTTGCAAAATGATTAAAACCAGAAGATATAGAGACAACAAATAGGTTAATAGTTCACAAAGTTGAAAACAAAAATGCACATGCCAAAAAAAATTGAAATTTGAACTTTTTACCATCACCCAGCAGTGCAGTTAGCAAATGTGATGGAGTTTAGAAACTCCAACAGTGCAATATAGAATCGCTGAAAACTAAGAGCGGTGCTCTGCAGCAAGACAAAGAGCGCAAAGGCGACCCTATTTCAACCCAGAGGTGTAGTTTGGAGTTTAGAAATCCGTGACGCAGTTTAGAAATTTGAATTTATGGGTGGGAAGACTCTAGCAGTGGATTTTGGAGTTTGGAGCAGTGCGATATAGCATTGCTTGATTGATAGCAGTGCAATATGGTGCCATTGGACTGTGAGTGGTGCAATTTCCTGTAGGCACAAAAAATATAAAAAAACCACAGATTTTTGGAAAAACGTGATGAATTTCTCCAAATTAGCCCTCCTTCTAGCGCCAAAATGTGAACCCCAATCCTATACCTACACAAATACAAGAAACAAACACATTAGTAAGCTCATATGCAAGTGAGAATCAAGATTCCCCGTTGAATTCATCTACTATACTCAAAATAGGAATAAATGAAGAACAAAGCATAAAAAGTAATTGAAATCTTATTCAAGCATGTAAACACTCAATCCCATGGGGGAATTGGTGCCAATTATGTGTAGAAATTGGCCGTTTCCCAACTCCTTTGTTGCAATGTTGATGAGTGATTCACTTTGATGAACATTCAATCAAGCTCCATGATGAAAAATCTGCATAACCTAGCTAAGATCTTGATGAAATGGATGAAAATAGATGTGGTTGAGGATGAAGTTGAGTATAGTAAGTTTACTCAAGTTTGGATGATAGAAAGAGAGGAAGAGTCTCTCATTTATAGATTTCCAAGTTGGAAGAATGAGTGAAATCGAGAGATGTGGGATCATTCAACACCCAATGGCCAAGTGCCACTTGTCAAGATGTGAATGGTTGATGGTTGTTCAAGTTTTGATCAAAGTGCCAATAAATGATATTAGGTGGAATTTCAAAATAGTGAAATGACTATTTGGAGAGGGAAGAAAATGGAGTTATGGCCACTTGGCTTAAGGCAAAATGACTTGTAAGGTGAAATATATGCCTTGTTGGAGGGACCAAGTCCACTTGAATTTGAATTCAAATTTGAGGGAATATTCCTCTTTTATGCCATGTGAGGGAAAATAGGAGATTTAATAAATCAAAGTAATTGATTTATTGTGCAAGTTACATTTTCTAGAGAATGTGACATAGAGTAAGATTAAATTAATCATGGGTTAATTAATTTAGTGAGGAATTAGGAGATGTGACAATTTAGATTTAAATTTATGAATTGATATAAATCAAATTGAGAGGAAGGGTTTAATTAAATAAATGTTTTGATCTATTTAACTAAAGGGGATAATGTTAGATTAAATCAAATAAGGTTTAATTTATTCAGTTTAATAAGAGGACTTTAGGGATTTAATCAAATAAGATGAAATATTTAATTAAAGAGTGATTGAAGATTAATTAAATTAAATTGATTAATTTAACCATCAGGGGAGAAAGACCTAATTAAATAAATAATGATCTATTTAAGTAAGAGATAAAAAGTGATGATAAGCCGAGAGTATGATTTAGGACGAAGCAATGTTAGTAATCAAGATCAAGTGTGTTGGTGAATTTTCCATGTCTACATAAGTATTGCTAATTTTTTTAGATTTTAAGAAATCTTTTTTACAAGTATGCAAGACACAACCATAGGTCTACATGGTTAGATCAACAATTCAGGATGTGTAAGGTTTTTTTTTTATTGGAACTATCATCTATGTAGTTGATTTCACATAAAACTACACATTGCAACCACAAAATGAATTCCAATATCAATATTACAATTCAATTTAGGTTTCTCTTTTTGTTCACATCACAAACAAACTACCCCTAATAGTACAATAGAGAATAGGAAGATAGTCAGGGAATACCATTTTTAGATGAGTAATGATAGATCTCATTCTTCAGAGCATGTACAATATTATTCTAAAATAATTGTGTTCTTGTATAAAAATAATATTACAAAGGTTCAACATCTCTTTGGCCAGATAATTACACTGGCCAGCTCAAGAATTATTGTATGTTTTATTGGTTGAGTAGAATGCGTGTAGAGAGGGGTATACCTCATATTTGAAGTTTTTTTAATTTGACCATAAAAAAGGGGAGGATGATTGAGTAGGTGTATGTGTAAAGAGGGATCTACTTATATAACAACTAAAGATTAGAGTGGTTCTTCATTCACTGATGCAAGTTCAATTGTTGAAATGGTAAGTTCATTTGACTATGACCATATTTCAGACCTTGTACAACTAGGACATGTTTATGTGGTTGTTGCACCACATGGGAATGAAGAGATATCATACTAGTGGTTGGCACGATGTGTTCAAGGAAAAAAATCTAACACAACTTGTGATAGATGATGATAGGTTCACATATCCTATAGGATTAATTGTTATTATTGAAACTTGGTTGTGAACATTTATGATTAGAAAGAATGGCATTCTTGCATTTGAGGACTTTGAGAAGCATAAAACCATACTCATGTATTCACACCTAGTTGTAGCAATGAATTTTGAGTTATTGAAGAGTCATGCAAAGCCAAGAATAAAAGAACTATGGATGATTACTATTGTTGATCATGAAGCAATATTAGAAAATTTGAAGATAAGAGATGACCCTTTAAGAACATTTGAGTAGCAGATCTATTTTTTCTATGGGATAGGTATGATATTATTCACCTTACTTAGATTCATATTTTTTCTATGGGTTGGATTAAAAGTACATTAAAATTTTTCATAACAATTAATTGGAATATAAAAATGAAGGTTTTTTGGATAACAAAGGTATATTTTCAAGTGATTTACTTCAATACATCCATGGTTGTGTTATGAGTAAAATGAAGTTATGATGGTAATGCAATGATATATAATTCATAAATAGTGATTTGAAATCTTTCATCGATGATATTTGGTTTGAGAGAATGTCCAGTTAATACTTTGTAGTTCATGTTGCTTATGCTCATTTATTTGTCTATATTTATATGTAGGTCTATTTCACTCAAGTTTGGAGCATGTCGAGGTTCCAATGACAATAAATCCACCATTATTTAGCTTTAATATTTTTTCTTAACAATTCACTTGTTTATATGTGTAGGTTTTTTTTAGAACAAAGGTATATTTTAAAGTGAATCAGATCAATACACCCATAGTTGTGTTATGATTATAATGAGGTTATGATGGTAATGCATCAACGTATAATTCATAAGTAGTGATTCTTAATCTTGCATCATATTTGGTTTGAGATTTAATGTTCAGTTCAAACTTTGTAGTTCATGTTGCTTATGCTCAATAATTTGTATATATTTATATGAAGGTCTACTGCACTAAATTTTAGAGCTCATGAGGAGGTTACAATGACAATAAATCCACCATTGTTGAGTTTCAAATAGGTCTTCAAGTTTTCTTTTCTTTAAAGTTCACTTGTTTATATGTGTAGGTTTTCTAGAGAATTTCAAGTGAAGGAAAGACAATTTAGATTAATAGTTATAATGGTTGTAGTAGTCACATATCACTATAGAAAAATAGGCAATTAGTGCTGAATTTTGTGTCACATTTTAGTGTATTTGAGACCATCAATTGGAGCCATTTCACGGCACAAAATTCAGCGCCAAAGCATTTCTTCATTTCGATGCTGGAGTTTGCACTGGATTTTGCGTCGTCTTTAGCATCCAATTTAGCACCGGATGTTACGCCAAAAATTTGGGCCAATAATAGCGTCCTCTTTAGTGTCGAGGATAGCGCTGAAAAATGGTTCCTAATTTGGCACCCAAATTGGCTTCTAGTTTTTCTTCCATGTCTGCTCCCATTTTTGCTTCTAGTTTTGCTCCCAGTTTTGCTTCCACTTTTTCTTTCAGTTGTGCTTCTGGTTTTGCTTCCACTTTTTCTTCTGGTTTTGCTTCCACTTTTGCTTCCAAGTTTTTTTCCAGTATTTCTTCCAATTCTGCTTCCAATTTTTCTTCTAGGTTTTCTTCCAGTTTTGTTTTCGGTTTTTCTTCCACTTGTGCTTCCACTTGTGCTTCCAGTTTTGCTTCCAGTTTGGCTTCCAAGATTGCTTCCAGCTTTGCTTCCAATTTTACTTCCATTTTTTCTTCCAGTTTTTCTTCTAGTTTTGCTTATGATTTTGCTTCCAGTTTTGCTTCTAATTTTGCTTCTAGTTTTGCTTCTGATTTTGCTTCTAGTTTTGCTTCTAGTTTTTCTTCAAATTTTGCTTCTAGTTTTGCTTCTAGTTTTCCTTCTAGATTTGCTTCCAGTTTTTCTTTCGATTTTGCTTCCAAATTTGTTTCCAATTTGGCTTCCTACGTTCCTCCCAATTTTGCTTCCAATTTTTCTTCCGATTTTGCTTCCAATTTTTCTTCCAATTTTTCTTCCAATATTGCTTCTACTTTGCTTCTAGTTTGGATTCCATTGTTGCTTCCTTTTTTTCTTCTAAAAATGCTTCTTGTTTTCCTTCCATTTATTAATTTAATGTTTTAATTCAATTTAATTAGTTAAATATATGATGCCTCTTAAATAACTCATAGGATTATAGAGTAAGTATTTTAATTATTTAACTCGTATGGTTAAATAACAAGATAATTATGTATAAAAAAAAAATAACAAGATAATTATTTTATTTTTTTCCTAGTTAAATCACTGCTAAGGGGCAGCACCCTGTATTTCTTCACAAAAGATTTTACATAAGTTCCCAACCAACATTTAATTGTAGGCCTTTGAAAAAATGGACATGTGTTTCAGACACCTTTACCCTACCTACCCATGCTGATACATTTTTAGTTACAAAATGGCCTGGTTCTAGACTCGAGCAATGCCAACCGGGAGTAACTCCTATATGCTACTTCTTTCTCTTGTTTCTACTATATCATATGTATACCAAACTATAACTTTTACCAAGCTGGGAATTTTGTAATCTTCATCATCATTTGTCTATGTCTACTTCCTATAGGCAATGTAGTCCACAATCATTGGGCAGTTAGCACCATAATTCTGGTGGGCCAGACCTTTGGCTTTTTCCCCTAGGTCCCTGATGTCGTCCTTGTGCCTCTCTTCTCCTGAACCAAAGTCCCAGTTATCATCGTCCCCTACCACAATCTGGTCTGTGAACCCTTTATCCTCGACATACCGGACTACCCAGCCTCGTGGATGATTTGTCACCAGATTGGCTACTCTGAGAAGGAAGAAGATGTTTTGGTCATGCTCATCCCACAACTTCTCAAAACCCTCTAGGTCAATGGTTCGAACTAAGGGGAATTTCATGACATCCCTACCATGCCTCTGAAACATGTAGTAGTTTTGGGGCATTGGTATTTTTTTATTCTCATCTACATTGTCGAGGGTTGTGTCGATATCTCCCAACCAAGCATGGACAAAGACCATTTGTGTGAGCTTCTTCCCCATCTCTTTAGACACGCCCATATGTAATAACACTACCAGGAACATGGCCAAGATTTTTTGAGATTTCCATGAACTTTTGATAGGCCCTAATGAATTCTAGCCCCAAACTTTTCTTTGTCACCCAGAGAATTATTGGATGAGATGACACCAGCAAAGCCTATAGTCTTTTTTTAGTGATCTCACCTTTGAAATATTGTTGTTGATTCTCAATGTTCAAGAATAATGGAGTCTCCATTATTCTTGCTACTATTGCTTCCCACACATTTTCGTTGCTCGGAATTGCACTAGTTCCTCCGCCTTCAGCTCCACCACCTTCTTTTTCTCACACCTACTTTTGGAATGCTCCTTTGTGTTTGTCAAAAATAACACCAGCGGATGCCTTTTATCAACGATGACCTTACTTCCTTTTTATGTGTTTTTCACACCTTTGAGGCATGTTTGCTAGAAATAACAAGATAATTATTATAACAAGTGATTCAAATATCTATAAATTAATTGAATTTGACAACATTCATCCTGAGCAGTAAATTAAAATCATCATACATAATAAATATCCATCTGAAATTAATCATCAACCACTTTTAATATATAAAAATTGACAAGTCAATACTGATAAGATCATCATCATATATAACTAAAACAAGTGAAAGTCAAATATTCTAGTAGATCAATAACATGTCAAAACGATACATGTCGAACAGTCGACATAAGTCAAAATGATACATGTACAAATGATATAAGTAAAAATGATAAATTATGTAACTCAAATTGATACAAGTCAAGATGATACATTTCCAAATGATATAAGTGAAAATTATAAATGTCAATATGATACAACTCAATACTATGGCACTATAGGCCATGAAAATGATACATATGATAGTAACCATGAAAAGAGGAATCATAACAATATATCAGCAATGATCCATGATGTAGTCTGTATGATCATGAATGTCACTAGGTACTACTAGCAACTACCTCATCATCATCACCACTATCATGATGATGATGATCATCATAACGATATACCAGCAATGATCCTTGATGCATCCTATATGATCCTAAATGTTGTTGGGTACTACCAGCAACTACCCTATCATCATCGTCATCGTTGTCGTCATCATCATCATCATCATCATCATCATTGTCGTCGTCATCGTCGTCATCGTCGTCGTCGTTATCATCGTTGTCATCATCATTATCATCATCCTTTGTGTCTTCTGTATCTACGTCATCATCATCCTTTGCCATTTGATATGTACCGATAGAACCAATATTTTCTAGATCTATATAATGATGAGGATCATCTTGATCTTTTGGATGACCTGTGCTCTGCAAAAAAAAACATTTAAAATGAAAATTTATTATTTATTTCATGCAATAATTTATTTTTTTGTTGTATATCTAATATTGAAACATACGAGATGAAACAATAATCATATTACATCATATCAAAGTGCACATACCATAATAAAATTTCAAAAAAGTTATAGCTAATATGTGATTCCAATGATGTAAAACATGCAAAAATTCTAATAAAGGTTAGTAAAGATCATAAAAGAATTGTTATACAATTTAACTATCAACTGTAAATTCTATTACATAACCTTAAGTGCTAACCCTTTGCAAAATAATGAAGAGACTACAAGAAGATTGGTTGTAGGGGGCACTGGTATAGGAGATGGACATGGCTCTTCCAAGCCATCCACTGAGATGGTTTCATACAGAAATGTGGAAGATATCCCTGTTTCTAGAGAGCTCATGATTCAGGTTGATACGAAAAATGATGTTGTTGCTGTACCATATATGGCATCATGGTTCCATTTCATCTAGCCACCATCAAGAGTGTTACAAGCCAACAAGATGGAGGGAATTCTTATATAAGGATAATTTTCAATGTTCCAGGTACCAGCTTTAATGCCAACTACATGCCAACATTGAAATTCCCTAGCAATATTTATGTTAAGGAAATTTCCTTTGGATACAAGGATTCATAGCACATCAACCATGTGGTACAAATGATTAAATCCAACAAACGATCTATAGCAATGAAAGATTCTAGAAAGGTAGAGAGAGCTACATTAGTGACTGAAGAGAAACTTCAGCTTTCAAAAATAGAGGCAATTAGGCTGGCAGACTTGTGGATCAGGCCAACATTTGGTGGAAGAGGAAGAAAGATGACTAGAACTCTGGAGGGCAACCATAATGGATTTCAGTATTCAACCATGAGATCAGAAGAGAGAGCTAATATCATGTATCAAAACATTAAGCATGCATTCTTCCAGCCAGTGGAGAAGGAGATAATTAATTTTCTTCATTTTCATTTGCATAACCATATCATGGTGTGGGAACCAAGAAGACCAAGGATGTCCAGTTTTATGTGGAGGTAATGGATGTGATCCAAACTTTAGGAGGCGAAAGAAGTTCAATGTATGATCTTGATGAAATTGAGGAAGAACAGCAAGAGAGGGATAGGAAAAATAAAATCAATGCAGATTTTCAAGGATTTGACAAGTGAGTAAGAGAGCTATGGGAGCAGCCTCATCAAAAATATTTTGAACTAGAGTTTGATATACCATTTAGAGAGCTTTATTTCCATGGAAGAGGAAGAAAGATTATTACTTTGCTTCATTTGCATTTGCATAACAATATCATGGCGTGGGAACCAAGAAGAGGTCAAGGATGCCTAGTTTTATGTGGAGGTAATGGATGTGGTCCAAAATTTAGGAGGGGAAAGAAGTTCAATGTATGATCCTGATGAAATTGAGGAAGAACGAAAAGAGAGGGACAGGAAAAATAAAATAAATGCATATTTTCAAGGATTTTTCAAGTGAGTAAGAGAGCCATGGGAGGAGCCTCATCTAAAATACTTTGAACTAGAGTTTGATATACCACTTAGAGAGCTTGGTTTTCACGGAAGAGGAAGAAAGATGATTACTTTGCTTCATTTTCATTTGCATAACCATATCATGGCATGGGAACCAAGACGACCAAGGATGTCCAGTTTTATGTGGAGGTAATGGATGTGGTCCAAACTTTAGGAGGAGCAAGAAGGTCAATGTATGATCCTAATGAAATTGAGGAAGAACAACAAGAGAGGGAAAGGAAAAATAAAATCAATGCAGATTTTCAAGGATTTGTCAACTGAGTAAGAGAGCTATGGGAGTAGCCTCATCTAAAATATTTTGAACTAGAGTTTGATATACCATTTAGAGAGCTTGGTTTTAATGGAAGAGGAAGAAAGATGATTAATTTTCTTTATTTTCATTTGCATAACCATATCATGGTGTGGGAACCAAGAAGACCAAGGATTTCCAATTTTATGTGGAGGTAATGGATGTGGTCCAAACTTTAGGAGGGGAAAGAAGGTCAATGTATGATATTCATGAAATTGAGGAAGAACAACAAGAGAGGGATAGGAAACATAAAATCAATATAGATTTTCAAGGGTTTTTCAAGTGAGTAAGAGAAATGGTTCAAATCCATTGATGCCATTCCTCAATATTCACTTGATGGCATCAAGGAATTTCTGAACTCCGTGGATATAAAGTATGATGAAAGCAAAATGAGCTTGAAATGGCAGCCAATTTTGAATACTATTACTGATGATCCAGAAAAATTTATTGAAGATGGTGGTTGGGAATTTTTGAATATGGAACCTAGTGATTCTAATTCTGATAGTTTAGAAGAGTTAGATCAAGGATATGAACCCTTTGATGTAGAAGAGGAATCAGAATCAGATGAGGAATGTCCAAAAGATGAATCTCTTGTGGAGCTAGATGAGGAAGAAGAAGAAGAAGAAGAATAAGAAGAAGAAGAAGGGGAGGAAGGTAAAACATGGGATGAATTAGAAGTTGAAGCTATAAATGTAGATAAGGAAAAAGGAGACGAATTTGACAGCGAAGAGGAAAGATGGCAATGAAAGGTAAAAGCTACAGGGATGTCTCGGGCACATGATATTAGAGATTCAAGAGGAATGTCTGCTAAGAGGCATAAATTAAGTTGAATGGATTTCATCTACATCCTTCTACTATTCAATCATGCACATAAATGGTTCAGCTATTTATGTAAATGATGTATATTTTTTAACTTGATTAGTGTTGTTAGTTTGATAGTTTGATTTCTATGACAACTAGCCATTAGTCCATTCTCTGTGGGAGAACGTTTGTATTTTTAGTTATCTTTTTTAGATAGATCTTCTTGGTGTTAAGGACATTCCATTTATATTTTGAATGTTAATAAGTTTAGTATTGCACGCTTCTCTATGTTTATCAGATCAGGTTGTAGGATTTTTACTGCTTATTTCTTTATTTATGGAGTTTTTTTAACTTGGAAGACAAGAATTTACTACCTTTTTAAAATTAGATGGGCAAATTAAGTGGTTGGTTAGCTACACCAAGTGATGTAGACTACAAGGATGTGGTAGATCTATAGGATGCCTACCAAGATGCATCAAAACATTCTTACATGTTAAAAGAATGGAAGCATCGTGAGGAAGGATGGAAAAGATGCATGTGGATCACTTAGTAGAATGGCAACATGAATTCAAGGAAGCACTCCTTGAGATACCATGTTTGAGAGAAAAGAAGATAAATCAAATCAACATGGGACTAAGTTTCTCGAATGATACAACTCATAACTTGAATGGGAAACTTAAGAGATATTAAAATTCAATGGTCATTAATTAAAAGATGTGATAAAAATAAGGCATGAATGTCACCCACTACCCTTTAAGGAAAACATTTTTTTTACCTCAACATGAAATAATGGGACAATTGAGTGGGATCTAGGGCCAACAGAGAAGAACTTTAGAACTCATCCTACGCATCAATAAACAACTCAACACAAGAAATGATATTTGACATATTAACACAACAATATCCAACTAAGTTATTGAAACTGAAAGTCAACTATTGATACCTCATTCTCCATCTAGATTAAAAAAATCGGCCCACTTTTTGCTTTATAACTTTTCCTTTTCAAATTGCTTTGGATGTCGACCATATTTTTCCTCCTATCAAAATATGGCACATGGACTAGTTAAGCTAATTGATATGCAATCATTTACTTTTTCCTAGGGAATTAAAAAAATATCATTTAACATATTAAATATACTTAAAAATTTACAGTTCAAGGCCTGTAAACCTTTCTGGCCACTGTGATGTGTGGCACAAAGTTTTTCAAGCCTAGCCTTGGAGGCCTTGTCCTGAAACATATACTAATTCAATTTAACTATGCACAAATAAAATTTAAAAGTAGTTTAATAAATTTGATATAATCTTATGAGCAAATTCAAATACTTGTGTACTCTCCTCACTGGACTTCCTTCGTGCTTCAGACTTCTCATATGATTTTACAAGATATTTCCATACTTTGAGACTTACATCAAGTGGCCTTTTTCTTGAGCCTTAGCTTGGGAGGGATTTTTTTTATCTTCTTTGTTTGGTTGCACAAAAATCTCTTGCAATTTTGATACATTCATAGCTTTACCGTATTCACAGACCAATGTTGCCAAATTCAGTCTCCATGTCATTGATAACTACTTTTTGTAGGTGTATGGGTATCTTTGAGAATGGAAAATTTAGATGGTCTTTGAACCATTGAAGGCATGATTCCTTCAACCTTTGAACAAACCCTTTTCCAGTAGCTATCATTCGGACTTCCCCTGAAACCACATCATATTCTATCTTGCTATTGAAGAAACCAATGCAAGATTCAAAACCTGTTGTGGTGGAAGAAGTTTGTGTCCCAAGAGTGGGTGGGATAGTGGAAGCCTCTACTCCCTATTCTACATTCCTATAGTTTACTATTACTCATTTCCTCCTGGATCTTTTGCTCAATCCAGGAATTCTTGGGGAATCAATTGATTCCCTTTGAAATAGTTGATTTGGTTGCAATTTTTGAGGGGCTTCACTAGATCGGTTTTCTATGTGTCTGGCAAGCATTGTCCAGCGCACATCATCCAATTTGTTCATTGCCTCTACCCCCAATATGGAAGCCAATGCCTCTTTATCTTTGTTAGTCACATGTCCCTATATATATAAAAAAAAAAAAATTATTCTTTTAAATTTAAAAAGTAAAAAGTAAAAAGTAAAAATGAAAGAAACAAGGGAAACATTTACAAATCTATAAATTGACAATGAATTACCTCATCGTGGCTAGAGTCTACTCCCCTTTTTATCTTCCCTCTATCACTTGACAATTTGAGGCAACCTAGGGAAAATTATTTTCGTCCATTCTATGGAGGAAAACGAAGTACACACTGTCAGGTATGAAAGTGTTTGCCCAGTTTGTGGTATGAAAGTTTTACCTTGAATGACTCTCTTTCTGGATTTAAATGCCTATGAATCAATTTCTTGTGCACCTGTATAGAATATAAATATATTTGAAAGTATATAAATATATGCAAAATGAAATAAATGTATTGTAAAAAAATCAACGCTTGCGCAGTTGTATAGAATGGTAATAGTTGGGGGATAAAAAGGGCACAAAATGTGGTTTTATTGAGAGCTAACATAGATAGGTCCCATGCTTGAGTCACATCTACTAATTGGAAAATAAATGAATGTGTGTGTACAATAAATTTGAAACCATGAGCTCATTATTCTCTAAAATATTTGTGGGAACGGAAAAAACAAATTACAACCTTACCTATGGTGTCGCAAACTAAATCGAATTTCTGATCTACTTGCGTATAGCCCTCCTTCACGTCGTGTTTCCCTTTTTTGTCCTCTCTTCCTTCACATGGATTTTTTCTCTTGTCATCTCTTCCTTCACGCGGCTATTTTATGTTTTCATCTCTTCCTTCTTGACACAGGAAGTTTTAAATTTTTGTTCCTAGTTCAATAGTCGATGCCATAGTCGGCATAGCAAAGTGTGCCTAATTTAGCATTGCTTTTCATCCAAAATATGTAATCTATTTGGGATGCAAAAGGCGGCACAAAGTGCACCTAATTTAGCACCTAGTAGTGTAAAATGGTGTATTTTCTTGGAAGTTGATAAATAAATTGATCCTAAATGACTTCATCTTCATGTGTTTGAAGGGAGCAATCATGGTTCCCTATTTTATCTATTCCTTATCCCATGTCAATTTTGTGGGTGCAAAACTAATATAGGTTAGATTTGTGAACTTAGAAATGACCCCTATACAACTAGATGAGTCATCTAAAGTGTAAAATATATGCCAAATATGTCTAAAGTGAGGTTTGTGTTGGATAGCATATTCGTTGAAGTGATATAATTGGTGTACTAAACATTATTTACTATGTTGTGTATTATAGGGGCGTGACGAGGCAATGGAAAGGGATTGTTTCCTGTCAAATGAGGAGTACACAATGGCTAAAGTAGGACATCAAGTTACTCAAATTTTGACTTAACTTATGAAAAAATGATCTGATGGCATTTTGTGATATGTCCATCTTTTTTCATAGTATTATTGAAATTTGTAATGTATTATCCAATCTTGACATAAATTAATGCATGTTGTTGATTATTTTAGATGGAGATTGGAGAAAATGCAAAGCCTGAGCATTCAACTAGCAAAAGAGGAATATATGTACATGGACATGGACCTAATACTATTAAATCACATAGATGATAGTGGGTGTTTGAGGATATGATAATGGATCTTGTAGACACAACAAATGATTGCACTGAACAAGAGGTTGGTCAGGACTATAGTACATGGGATGAATACTTTGAGAAAATATATGACTAAAGTGAGGTTTTCTGTTGGATAGCATATTCATTGAAATAATATAATTGGTATAGTAAACATTATTTACTATGTTGTGTATTATAGGGGCGAGACGAGGCCATGGCAACAGATTGTGTCATATCAAATGAGGACAGAACAGATGAAGTGGGACATCAAGTACTCAAATTTTGACTTGACTTAGGAAAAAATAATCTGATGGAATTTTGTGATATGTCCATTTTTTTTCATAGTATTATTGAAATTTATAATGCATTATCCAATCCTGAAATAAATTAATGCATGTTGTTGATTATTTTAGTTGGAGATTGGAGCAAATGCAGAGCCTGAGCGTTCAACTAGCAAAAGAAGAAGATATGTAATTGGACGTGGACCTAAAACTGTTAAATCACATAAACGACAGTGGGTGTTTGAGGATATGACAATGGATCTTCTAGAGACAATAGATTATTGCATTGAACAAGAGGTTGGTCAGGACTATAGTACATGGGATGAATTCTTTGAGAAAATTGTTGTTTGTGGATGTTTTGTATGTTGTGGAAAGAAACAATTCAAATGAGAAATTGTATAAAGACATTACATATATGATGAGCTTCCAGTCGGTAGTATTCCTCCTAAAATTAATTCAAATCCAATAGGAATTGTGGTAAGGAATTTTCCAATTTGATATAAATAACATGTATACTTTGTTTAAACATTGTTTCATATTATTTAAATAACTAATTTTTTTCTCAATGGATACTTATAGGATAAATTTCTTGGTTTAAAGTTTCTTGGATCATCGACTTCCATCCTAGAGGGCAATGATCATTTATCAAATGATACATCTAACAAAAATATGTGCCAATATACCAGCTCGAAAGATGAGGAATTGATGAAAACAAGTCACAGAACAAGAACTGGTTTAAAGATGCATAATTTTCTTAAAGACAGGGGGAAGGTGGACTACATACCCTATGAGAATGAATGGGATGGATATGATTACTTTCTCCTGAGTTAGAGATCAATTTACAATGAGATATTTGATCATCGACTATATTGTGCTTGGCCTAGTGATGAACAACTTCCTAGAGTGTATGAGGTGTTTTAGTTTTGGGGATACAGCTACATGATGCGACCCTCCAATATTCATGGAGTGAATCTAGGCCTTTTTATTGTCCAAAATATACATGTTGGATCTAAACATAGAAAGAATTCAGAACAAACCACTAGGAGATTAATGCCATATTATGGTCCATCATATTATAGTGGTGAATGGAGAAGGCTAGCAGAATATAAGCCTAGCATGTCAGCATATGGTCTAAATTCGAATTTGTATACACATCGTCTCCAATTGGAAAGTGGAAAATAAATTAATAGAGTTCATCTTATGTATATAGATGGATGTGCATACACACATAAAAATATTGCAGGATTTATAAATAGTAGTAAGGGAAGGGACCTTAATGTAAGATCGAATTTTCAATTTGTTGAGGTTATAAATGATAAAGATGGAGATATGGAAAGAGAGGTTGATATATTGATAATGTTTGAGGCTATTAAGGACCTTACCATTGGGGAGGAGTTATTGATTGATTACCCCTTCTTAAAATGCACTCTTACGCGAAAGAAAAAGGAAGAACAAGGTCTCCCTAAGGATGTTCTTAAGGGTAGAAAACCAAAGAATAACAAATGAGTGTGGACTAATGTTTTATAAACTCTGTTGTCAAAATTGTGTTTTATTTAAATTATTGTATAAAAAAGGTAGTCTAAAAAATAATGCTTCATTATTCAATTGATGTATATATGTTCATACAATTTATATTTTTATTTTTTAAGCCATATTTGATTATATTTCTTTGAAATTGATACATTTATGATTTATCCAATTATTTCCAAACATTAAATAATGCTTGTGTTTGTTGATAGGTAGAAGATGTTGATGAAACAAATACTAATACCCATGATCCAACTGGGTTATTAAGATTTGGATGGGATGATCCAAACCATCCTTTAAACCATACCAGGGAAAAAAAAGAAAGTTTGAAGAGATTACTACCACTTGAGAAATTTGAAGAGCTTATGAGATTTGCATACACTGATGATATGCCGCCTAGTGGCCTTAATGATGATGATCATGATAGTGAAAATGCAATGCATGAAGAAGGATTGAATGAAATTTTTGCAGGTTTCTTTGGGGATGGAAAAAATGATGGCAATAATGATCATATGGCTGACAGTAATGATGATAGTAGGGGTAATTACCACCAAAGTAATGTTGATGATAACAACCTGAAAGACTCCATCAAGAAAGTATTGAAGACATTTTCAAATCAAGTGCAAGTACAACCTCAAAACTAGCATGCACATTAATATTATTAGAAATCAAGTCACTATTCGGTTGGTCAAACAAAGGATTCACTACCCTACTGAAGTGAGTTGAAATCTATTTCTTATTTTCCATTGTCAATCGGTATACACAATTCGTAAACATTCATTGACTTCATTTATATTTATTTAAGGGGATTTTAAAACCATATATTGTATATAAATAGTCCTTGTATAGATTGGCATATCAAACATGTTCATCATAAGTCAAACATTCAATTGATTTAATCTCTGGCAATCTTACAAAGCACTAAAAACTAAAATATTCCCTGAAGAGAATGTGTTGCCATCAACTTGAAGAGAGTCACATCTATTGTCGGTTGAGTTAGGGATTGAATATAAGAAAATTAATTCATGTAAAAATGATTGCATTTTATACAGAGATGAATATCAGAAGAAGTTAGAATGCCTTCTATGCAAAGAGAAGAGATATCATACAGATGTACAAGGTCCTACAGTTCCAAATAAGGTTTTACATCACGTGCCAATTATACCTGGACTTCAATGAATGTTTCGTTGCAAGTCATTTGCGCAATTGATGGACTGGCATGCAAAGAACGGGAGTAAAGATGGATTCATGGGAATTCCAGCTAAATCCAAAGCAATAAAACACATAGAGGAAAAATGGCCAAGAAAATTCAAAGATGAAGCTTGTAGTATCAAGTTTGGTCTTGCAATTGATGGAGTGTGCCCATTCTCTTTCCTGAGCTCAAATTATAGTGTTTGGCCAGTTGGATTGATAGTATACAATATTCCCCCATGGATGAGTGTTAGAAAGGAGAAACTTATGTTGACTCTCATTGTTCCAAGAAAACATCAAGTTAAAAACATGGATGTTTATCTTGCACCTTTTATTGATGAAATGCAATTGCTATGGAAAGGTATAAGAATGTATGACATATCACATCCTCCATCAAATAGGCCCTTCATGTTGTATGGTGTGCTATGTTGGACTATTCATGATTTCCTAGGACTTGGTGTTTTTTTTGGTAAGATAAAATATTTATGTATTTACACTCATAATTTATTTTCATCCCAACTTTCATACTTAGTTTTATACTATTTTTTTGATGTTATTAACATTACTTGTTCAATTGCAAGGCTTCAAACAAAGGGGATATCTACATTTCCAAGATGTGTAGAACAATTTCAAGGGCGGTATTCTAAATATCTACATAAATTTATTTACTCAAACAATAGGTTTTTTGTACTAGTAGATCATAGGTTTAGAAATCGCTTGAAGAATCAATTTGATGGAAAAGTTGAAAATAGAGGCCCTCCCATGATTATGGGTCCAAGTGATTGGCTTAAGAAGTATGAAGATTCTAAATTGAAATCTTGGGAGGATTTTTTGATCAGGGTGATTCAATTCAAGAACCAGAACAAGTTCTAGTCAATATGCTAGAAGGAATGAAAAGGAAATCCATATTTTATGAGCTCCCTTACTGGAAGGATCTATTAATATCTCACCTATTAGATCTTATGCATGTCTTCAAAAATTTCCTAGATTCTATATTTTGACATATATCAGGCAAAGAGGACACCTTTTCTTCGAGGAGAGATATTTCTCTTTCGCATACCAAAATTGATAGAAAACATTTGTGGCCAAACAAGGAAATGAAACATATGCAGAAACTCCATGGATTTTGAAAAAACAAAGAGCTAGACCAACTAAAAATTGTCATCCATTCAATAAGGACACCTACTGGTTATGGGTCATCATTGGCTAAATCTCTTACAGTTGATGGACATATCACAGGATTTAAAGCATGCATGATCTTCATAATTTTATGAGCATATTATATATCATCATTTAACATTTATTGGTAACATTGATTAAGTACTAAATATATTTTGATATTTTGTTGTGTGAGAAAAAATTACTAATGAACTTTTCATAAATGTGTTTGATAGCATATCATGTCATTGGCAACTAGGGGGGATTTTTGTCTTACAATTGACTTAAGGAATGCCATAAGTCGATTGTCAGCATTTACAAGGTATGTGGTTATATGAAATGTTCATGTGTGAGATACATAGAGATATTATATTGCATTTTAATTTTTGACTAAAGGTTCATACTAATTTACTATTCTTATATTAGGTGGGTGACCTCCAAAGAGATCCACGGATGTGAAGCACCAAAGTGGAAGAAGGAAATTGTAGAAATTGTATGTGTATTTGAGAAGGAGCTCCCTACAATTCCATTTACTTATACACCTAGTTGATGACATTGAATTGGAGGGTGTCATATCAACGAGGTGGATGTTTTTCTTTGAGAGGTATATGAAAACTCTTAAAAGATATGTCCAACAAAAGGCACATCCATAGGGTTGCATGATTGAAGGGTATGTATTGAATGAACCATTTTTCTTCCTGTGTGAATTCCTTGGTAAGGATTTTGAACATGGGCCACACATCTAGGATGAAGAATGAGCATCAATATTATTGATGGAGAAAAATCACAATCTAATGGTGTTGAACTATAAATTAGTAAGTAAATTCATGATCAGTGTGGTTGTTTTTCTTGCAATCATTAATTTACTCTGTAATTTATTTGTCAAATTAACAACATGACATTTGGAGTTTGAAATAAACATGTTGACATGTAATAGGTGTAGATGAAAGTTCTATACTTGATAATTTCATTCTGTACCACATGGACTTTATGAACAAATGGATTGATCTATATGATAAAAAGAGAGAAGTGTTGAAGCAAGGAGACAGCTTAAGATATCGAACCCAAGGAATACTCCACTTCCCACTGATCTACTTGGGGAATGGGGAAAATATTGTAGACTAGAATGGGTTACTGAACTAATTCAAAATCAAATAGAAGATGTAGGTATAGATTCAAACATAACAGAAGATGAAATCAACATGTCTAGAGGATGTGAAAGGAAGGTATAGTTGGAATTTTACAAAATTTTGTTTCCTTACAGTTTTGACACTATTAAATATTTTAATAGTTGTCAGTATATTGGTTTTCACTTAAATAAATGGTCTTTCACAGGTGAGGAAATATCCAACAATGTGGCCATGATCGACATTATCATGTAGAAAGTGTAGATGTAAAGAGACAATCCTTCGATTGTGCCATCATGGTTGAATTCAAGCAATCTAGTCGATCAAGCTCAAAAGATAAGAATATAATTGAAGGGAATCTACAATATGTTGGGAAAATACAAGAATTTATTGAGTTAGATTACCAAATTTTAAATGATGTATTTTTAAGTGTAGATTGTATGAAGCATTTGAGAGGACATGATGACATGATAACCATAGTGGATTTTTTTCTATAGATTCCTCGTGCTTCCTACTGGAGGATAAGAAGCCTTATGTTCTACCAATTCATTGTGAGTAGGTATTTCTTTAACTCAAACAAGAAGCGATAGTGATCATTTATCTATTAATTCATAGTTTATTGTGAATATATACATGTGTTTATTAATCAGTAAAATTGTTGTAACATACATCTAATATATGCATTTCATTCATGTGCAGGTTATTTTCTATGAAGATATTTTGGACCCAAAATGGATGTTTGTTATACATTATGATCCAATATTAAGGCATGTATTTGAAGATAAATTAGCAGATATTGAGAAAAAACAATTATGGCCAACAAAATGAGAGAGAGGGATTAGATAACATTGAAGAAATTGACATCCATGATGATGTTGAAGATGTTTATGTTCAAGCACAAGAAGACAACAATCCAGAGTTAGATGATGTTATGGAAGACAACAATATGGATGGTATAGAAAACGATGATCCAAATACATCTGGTAACAATATAGATGGTCTACAGTCAAATTTCAATGATGATGAAGATGATGCAGATCAAGATTAGGATGATGATAGTATTAATTACTTGAAAGAACACATGAACATTGACAATGATACACTGGATGACATTGTAGCAGACAATAATGTTAATGACCAAGACTTATAAATTTTCAGAATTATTTGCAATCCATGTTTAAAAATGATGATTCTTATGGCCTAAACTTTGAAATGCTTCAGTAATATTAATTTTGTCGATACAAATTACCAATTGCAATATCCTTAAATTGTTCAATCTTTGGTATGAATTGTTGGCAGAAAAAATTAGGATTGCTTGGATGCTTCTTCCATTCACTTTGTATCAACATACGTTAGTGAAGACACAAAATTTAATAAAATATTAATAAACGTAACTCACAATTATTTAAATAAGCAACTTTGTTAACTTTATTATTTTTAAATAGTTTCCATTTTTATGTTGAACATGTAACAAGGAAAAATAAGCTCAAATTTTCAAAAAAATAGCAACTCTACCAACATCCACAATAAATGCTTTACTGTAGCAGCATATTCATTCACATAAGCACAGTATAGAGGCTCAATAACTGATATTCATTCAAATATAAGAAGAAATAAGTATGGAAAACATAAGAAAAATATAGAATTATGACACAGTCATGGAGAGTATCTGATAATAAGATGTTCTCTATTATATTGCTTCAATTGATATTATAGTTATCTTCTTTAATAATCCCAATGTTATCCCCTCAAGTTATTCTAGAATTATGAAAGGAATTTTAATTCTTATGTTGATGGAAACCAATCAAAACAATTTCTCTAAAAGGAATTTTAATCCTTAATAGGAGCCAATTAAAGTAAATTATTTGAAAGGACTTTAATTGACACCTAACCAGAAACCAATTAAAGCATCCACACAGTAACAACAAATGTGCCCTGATAAATCTTGCAGACTTAAATAACTTGAAAAGATCACTTTAGAGACAACAAAGCAATAAATAAGAATGAAAATTTGACACAATAATTGAACACTGAAAATGGATTATGAATTATAATCAGACATCTCCATTATATTTCCTTTTAAATAATATGCATTATAACAAATAGTTATGATGTTTGATTACAAAAATTTAATTAATATGAATGAAAACATAACACTTCAGCACATGAATGCATTGATCTGTTAATCTTCCAGCAGGTGCCTGTGACCACTTCAGATCTGTTCAAGGCTCCTACTCCATGATAATGCACCACTTGTAGAGTGTATCTTCCTTATGATGTCGGCTGGTCTTTAAGCTCCAATGGCTACCCCTATGTATTTTTTGCATCGCTGGTTTGGTTGATGAACAAGTTGATGGTAGAGAGATGATGAGTGTATTCCTCCTCAGCATAAGTTTCCATGTTGGCAATTGCACCCTTCATATCATATTCCACATACATCATCTTCTTAAGTTGTTTATGTGTATTTTGTAAAACCATCTCTTTGTCATTTATTTCATGCAATGCAGTATGCAGATACATGGTGAGCCCATCCTTCCAATCATCTTTCTCACTAGGATTTCCAAGGCTATCATGGACTGCAAAATGCAAGTCGCAATAGTCAAGGTCCTCTTTGAGCCTATTTTGTACTTACATTGTGTGATTCCACCAGCTTATTGTATGTCTGCAATGTCTAACCTTTCATGGCTTTCTCATTTTGGAGCTCCGCCCTTTTGTCAATCATCTGTCTTTGCAATCTTTCATTCTCCACAAGTGTTGAGTGTGTTTCTTTAAACAATTTCCAATATTCATTAGCACGGTCCATCATCCTATTGAATATTTATTTGATTATCTCAGACACAACATTATATTTAGTGGTTTTTATTCCCGTTTCCAGCTCCTTGCATTTCTCTTGAGACTTCTGATGATAGTGTTTCTAGTAAGCTACATATGCTAATGCATCCAATATTCTTTTGTCACTCTTTAACCATGGGGAATATAATTATGATCTGGAAGAGGAAGATGTTTTATCTCTGTGACTAGTCACCTCCTTCCTTAATTTATCATTTTCTTTAACCACTTTTTCAATATGTGCCTTAGTGAATTTTGCAACATTTATGTTTAGCTCAATTGTTTCAATGGGGTTAGTTTCCCCTACCCTATGGACCAAAAGATGGAAAAACACTTGATTTGGATTACTAATGAGATTAGGCCTTTTATCTTGAGGATATAATGCCCAAATTAGCAAGGTGGCTTCATCTGGGTTGTACCTTGATCCTGAGTACATTTTATCACTTGCCTCTTCCATTAGATTCATTTTTTTATCTCCTCTTTTTCTAAAACTATTGAACACTATTGCATAGCTAATATCCCATCCTGGTAAGAGTAGTACCCCAGCCTCTTGAAGTAATTATTTTCCCCTTTCAGAGGTGATAGATTCTAACTCTTTGTTTATTTCTTTTCTAAACTCTTCCAAGGTGACTGCCTCCTGCTCAGGAGTGACATCCTTCATCCTCTATCTTAGCATTGAACCTTTATTCTCATAAAAAAATGATTTAAATTCAGAATTCTTTACAAAGTCACTGTCAAAAATAAATTCTTGTGTGACCTTGACTCTCACATCATTAGAGAGTTCATCTGATGCTTCAAATTTGACAATGTTTTGTTTTGGAGGTGGGTCATATTGTTTAACTACAGGGGCACTTATCTTTTTGACCTCATCATCCTCCTCATCACTCTCTTCTTCATCTTCTTCACTCATGGTTGTATCTACAAAGAAGTTCATTTCTGGAGTGGGTTGTGAGGGTATGTAATCAAGAGGCTCTATGTCCTTAGCCTGCATTCCTAAATAAGTTGTTTGAGGTGCTTCAAATAAATCTGGGGGTAAATCTTTTATTAGCTCATCCACATGAGTGATGAGCTACTCAATTCTTTCTAATGGATCATGTACTTCATTAAATTCCCCTGAATAGGATGGGACATTTCCTTTCTTCTAGGTCTTAGCAAGCACAACTTTTTTATATGTAGTCATCTTGTCTTTTGTTGAGACCTCATCATAATTTCTTGTTACATCATCAATAGAGAATTGGTGTTCATACCCTAATATTCCTTGTGACAATTTTTCCTTGTGAATAAAACCCTTTGTATCAAAATTCTTTCTTTCATTACCCAACGGTAAATTGTATTTTTCCAATTTTGTATCAATTTATTCATACCCTTCACTGGTGACTACTATAAAATATCCAAAGAAAAAAATTCTAGGCATGATAGACTGCTTACTATATCTCTTAAGATGTTTTGCATCAGATTTAGCCAATTGTCTCACAATTTCCAAATAGGCTATTCTATTTGGAGTTGTTTTTGGCAATAGATTTGGGGCTCCTTCAAACCAATAGACTCTAATCATAGTGCAATCAGGAAATTCATACCAATCCCCCCAGTTATGATTTACCTTTTCTTCGGGTCCTTTTCCTTTGGTCTCAAGAATTTATGTATTTCAGGGGACAAGTTATAATTACATGGATGTCCCAACAATTTCAACAATGGCTTGACAAAATATTCCTCAAAGTATAGATAGTGTGATCTACCATATCTACTATCCCATATGGAAGTCCACATTTGTACAGGTTTATAATTCCCACTTTCATCTACATCTCTTATCCTTAATTCTTCTCCCTAGAACCTTCTAGCTTGTCCTTCATGTAGAAGAAAATGCATAAACAAAGAGTAATATTTGAAATCATGAATGCTATCACTGTTGGTTTTGATCCTTCCCATCCCTTATCTTAGAGGATTGGCTAAATAACCGGCATATCTAAATGGTTTGGCATCTTTTATTTGTATGTCTGCAACTAGGACCATTGGGGTAATTGACATGAGGGGTAGGACCTCTGTACTCCAAACACTTGTCTAGTTGAATAATATGTATACTGAAAATATTCTTCAAATAAATCCTCATGAAATGGAGGGTTATCATTACTAGGAAACCTCTTGAGTTGGCTACCTTCATCCTTGGGCCTATGTAGTGGTAGCTTTCATCTTTTATAGCTCGTGTCCATGTGATGGTACTCTGTTAGAAGGTCTTTGATTTTAAATGGTAAATTCAGAGAGAATTACAATTGAAAAATATTAGATATGAGATCTTTGGAGATAATGAGAATGTCAGATCCATCGTGTGATTGAATAGATCTTCTTTTAGGGCCATATTTGTTGGCTAGAGCTTTAACCAGCTCTGTATTAACAAACACATTGGGTACCACTAATCTTCCTAGGTTAAATCTCCATGAGTTGTAGACTGGTTGAAACCTATACTATTTCCTATAATGGTATATGAATAGCTCATATCCCCGATGTGGTGTCCAAATGTCTCCTAAATCTTTGTGCTTGTCCCATAACTTATCCATGAAAGGATTTGTCAGTGCACTCCTTTTAGGTCTCGGCCTTGACCTTGGGCATTGGTCAATTAAGTCCTAGTTTAGAAGTCTTTTCTCTTTCTTTTTGTTTCTTAATTTTTAGCATTTCTGAGCTTTCTTCCATTGTTCAATTTTGTTATAAGTATTTATAGAAGCAAATTCCTAGTCATTTTTTGTATACTTACTTGGATTCGCTTTCACTTGTTCTAAGTTGTGTCGTAATGAAAAATTCCCAACCTCCTTTACTCTGCTCCCACATCCAGCAAATCCTTTTCAAGTCTTAATGAAAAGATGTGATCAAATTGAGGTATAATTCACTCAACTCTAGCTCATAAATGCTCCACTTGCTATCAATCTTTTCATCAGGTAGATCATTTATTTTGAATATCTCAATGATATAAATGAGACGTCACATCAGTCAAAAATAATCATCATCATTGCATTGGCAAGACCATGATTTCATTTTCACCGATAACCACCTTCTTTATCGATGAACTCCTTCCTTTTAGGGTATCAGCGGGACACCAGATAATGTCTCTTGGATGTTCCCTAGTTCCCTTGATATCCTTCCTTAACATGTACTTGACGGTTCATGGTCTTATCAGGTCATCGAGGAGACTCTTGTTAGCCTTCCATCGATAACTGTCACTTCCTCTGATGCCTTCAACCTTTTATCGTTGCATCGGAGGAACCAGACTTTATGTTGGCCTGATAGCCTTTTGTTCCCTCAATATACTTTCACCACATGTTGAACTTCGTTACTGTATAATGTATCGCTCCATTGGTGGGACATTGTGTTCTCTTCTGCTAATATGTTCTAGTGTTGCCGATATTATTTATTTAATATGTTCTAATCCCTAAGATATGCACATAGGACCAATTAATCATGAATTCAGCCAAAAAATAGAGTGCTACACTCAGTGCTAAATTGGTTCCTAAATTACACTCCAAAGTAGGCACATAATTAGACATTAAATTAGGCACTATTATTGGCACTACACTTGGGAGCTAAACTCGACAAAAAATCAATGCTACAATTGGCGCTAGACTCAGTGCTAAATTTGGCATTGCACCTGACGTTAAACATGGCATAAAATTTGGCACTACTTTGCACTGAATTTAGTGCCTGCTTGTTCTGGTTAGCATAATAAATGCCAAAAATAGTGCTGACTCAACAAATAGCACCAAATTTTTCAAAACATTAGAGAAAAATACATTGAAACAATGGGTGGAAGCAAAAAGGGGAGCTAATCTCAAGGATTTGTTGTAGTGTATCATTCGTAAGGTGACATCCACATATAATTCTTAAGCAGTGATTCCTAATCTTCCATCACATTTGGTTTGAGAGAATGTTTAGTTAAAATTTTCTAGTTCATGTTTCTTATGCTCAACAATTTATGTCTATTTATATGCACGTTGACTACTCTCAATTTTGAAGCATGAAATTGTTACAATGACAATAAATCCGCCATATAGTTCATAAGGTAACATCTATGATAGAATTATAAGTAATGATTCTTGATCTTGCATCATATTTAGTTTGTAGTTCATGTTGCTTATGCACAAAAAATTGTTTATATTTATATGCAGGTCTTTTTTATTGAGAAGTGAGGAAGGATGAGTGGATTCTACAAGGACAATGATAGGGATCACCTTAAGGTGCTAGAGATGAGAATGACATGTAGCCATAGAGATGGAAATATGATATGCATAAAATTTATACACTTTAGGGTGGTAAAGATGAGAATGGCATGTAGCCATAGAGAGGGAAATATTATACACATACAATTTGTACACCTTAGGGTGGTATATTGATGAGAATGGAATGTAGCCAAAGAGTGGGTGACTTATGCAAGGACAATGATAGGGATCACCTTAGGGGGGTGCATTGATTTATTTTTACATTAGGACATGGAAAATATGATATGCATGCTATTAGTTATATGGACATTATGGATGTGATGTTCTATGTGTATACTAACAATATACATGATATGTATCTAGATTGATGATGGATATGATATTTTATGTGTATGATAACAATGAACATGGTATGTAGCTAGATTGATTAGATTTGGATGGTCATAGGTAATCAATTTCATGATGTATGTATATTCATGATGTTCATGTGTGTATTTTCATGGCATATGTAATGTCATGTGTATGTATGTAATCTCATGTAATCTAATGTGTATGTGTGTATGATAATGGTGTATGTAATCTCATGTGTATGTTTGTATGTTCATGATGTATATAATCTAATGTGTGTATATTCAAAGTGTATGTAATCTCATGTGTATGTGTGTTTATGTGTGTATGTTCATGTGTATGTATGTTTATGTGTGTATTTTAATGTGTGTATGTTCATGGTCTATGTATGTTCATGGGTGTATGTTCATAGTGTATATAATGCCATGTGTATGTGAATGTAGGTATGTTCATTGTGTGTATGTCCATAGTGTATGTAATCCAATGTGTATATATGTTTATGTGTGTTTTTTTGTGGTGTATGTATGTGTCTATTTTCACAGTGTATGTAATCCGACGTGTCTATGTTCATGGTGTATGTAATATCATTTTTGTATTATCATGTGTATGTATGTATGTTCATGAATTTCAAGCGTATTCTTATTCATCGGGGATAACTTTAGTGGTGAATCTTCACCAATTGGCGAATTCCAAGAATTGAGCAAATCAAAATTGGTGAATTCTAGGTATGCAACAAGGTGTTCAAATCGCCCGAGTTTCACAAACTATTGGTCCAATGCATGTCCATTCGCCAGTGGTTTTTTTTTATGAGGCATGTTTAGGGAATAAATGTTCCATAAAAAACTATGCATTTCCAATGGACCGATCAATATTTTCTCCTGGAATCCCGAGGAGCATGTCATAAAACACCAACATATTTTCCAATACTATTAAAACAACATTATATGAGGACCCATTTCACCAATTAAAATTTACAAATAGTTTCTTGTGAAGACCCATTCGCTAATTAAAATTTATAAATAGTTGCTTATGAGGACCTATTTCGCCTTGAAAATTACAAGGTATCATTGTATAAGCACGCGAGATTCGCCAAATTTTTAGCATACCATTTAAAAATCCCACGGAATTTGCCAAATATGGATTGATATAAATATAATTGAAACTATTATTTGTTCCTAAACATTTTGTTCGGTTCTGAGGTTCAATTTCTCAATTCAGAAGTAAGCGAAACCCGAAAATGTAGACTCAAAGGTGAGTGATCATTTCTTCATACTGTTATTAGTTATTAGTTATTAGTTATAATAATAAGATTTTTGTATTTGTTTTCCATTCTTGCTTCAATCTTAAACATGATTTTGAGTAGGGAATGGGATCTATATTCTCTTTCGTTCTATCCTTCTTAAACAAGAAGACATTTTTTTCTAGCTTTTATTCGAAGTGAGATATCAATATCTCAAGCAACAACTGCAAGGGTAAGACTCCTGAGGGTAATGAAGATATTGGGAGGCCATCAAAATTCCCAAAACATGGAGGTACCATACAGTCTTACTTTGGAATTGGCAAAGCTTCTAATCCATCTGATCAAGGTGGAGCTACACCATCGACTCTTCCACCAAATATTATTGAAGATGGCAATGGCAATACCTCACCGCCACAGGAAGGTCAAGGTGAGATTGTCATTTTGTTAAATCAAAATGTATCAAATGAGGATGGAAATACCGCAGAAGATGTTCCAAGGGATACCCTAGATAGATAGAATGAGATAATTGACTTGGATGAGGATGATTTTGGTAGCAAGAAAAGAAAAGGCAAATCAAAATTGGGGCGCGAGTGGGAAATGACAAGGAATTTTCAAATTGGTTGGTTGTCGAAGTACCCATTCCTTGAAGTAGTGGGCGTATCAAATGAAAACGATATTGAAAGGGCAACAAAGGTCAAATGTAAGATTTGTAGTTGGAAATGTGGAAGAGATAAGATGATGCAGCTAAAGCTTAACACTATAGAAAAGCATATTGGAAAAGTTTACGAAAAATAAATCATAGACGAAAAGGAACAATCAGTAGTACGATGGAAATCAAAGGAAGAATGTCTTCATGTTAAGTATGCCACAGATTATGGAGAGCATAACCATAGAATGTTGAAGATTAAAAAATGTGAAGGTACACTTGAGGCTCATTTTGGAAAAGCCATGGCAGCAGCAAATCTGTCAAAAACTATTCAGATGAGTGTTGTTTTTCATATTTTGTCCAGGGGGCATCCTATGACAGACTACCCAGAATATTTTGATTTATTATCTTATTTGAGTGTTCCCCACTTTCCCTTCTCACATTGGTCAGTAAACGCTAGATGGGAATGGGAAAACTGTCTTGCTGTAGTGGAAAAGCAAGATTTAAAGGAGAAATTAAAAGAGTCAAATTTAATTGCATTAGATGAAGTTACTGGGGTAGACAATACTTCATGGGTTTGTATGCATTTTTATACTGTAGAACAACATGTTTGCCAAGCTCATCTTCTTTGTGTTCGTAAAATGAAGGATAGTTCAACATCGCAAAATCTATTTGAACTAGTCAAGAAATCTTTGAATGAAACTGCAGGTATGGATGAGTTGACAATTGCCAAAAAGTTGGTGTGTGTAGGAGCTGATGGAGCTGCAGTGATGCAAGGTCAAAGGAGTGGTCTTTGCACAAAGTTACAAACTACTTGTGCACCATACATGCTTGGCATTCACTGCATGGCCCACATAATGAATTTAGCATTCAAAATTGTAAGCAAATTTCCTACAGTATCAAAAGTTGAAAATCTAATTCGCGAGATCCACGCATACTTTTGCCGATGTCCCAAATTTTTCCTTGAATTTCAACATTTTTTTGAGGGAATAACACTTGGAAACAAGCTTCTCAAGGATTTCGATACCAGATGGATCTCCCTGCATGGACCAGCGCAACAAGTTCTTTCAAAATATCAATCCTTGATTGGAGTGATGTACGAGCATCGCAGCACAATAGACAAAGCTCCTGACCTCTTACATAGGTTAAGCGATATAGAGACACTCCTGACTTTAGCTAGTCTTCTCCCCATGCTAGATGAGATGAACAATCTTGTGAAGAAAGCCCAAGACAGAACTATGTATATTTATGAATATGCCAATCTACGTAAACTTACATGCTTGGCCCTCGATCATCTATATCTAGATCTAATACAAGAAGGTGCAAATTATTTGATGTGGCGTAAAATTACTGATTTGAATAATCCTGATAATTATTTATAGTTTAATGCAAGTGGGCACTTATGTATTTGTGTATGTGGATATGAGATACCAATGTACCATTGTAAGACAGCCAGGCGCTCTAGAAAATAAGTACCTATTAACGAGGAAGATTTTAACGGCATTGTTAAATCTGTTAGTGATAATTTGAAGGAAATTGCAAAATCTCTTTCCTCGGAGATTCAAGAAAGATTCCCTTGACATGAAATACTCGAAGCCATGGGTATTGTGTATCCTCAGTTTTGGGTAAACCGCGATAACCCACAATATTTTCATGATCAAGAAAAAATCTTGATCGAACAGTTTTCAGAAAAAGTAACATACAATGAACAAATAATAGAAGGAATTTTAAATGAAAATAAGCTTAGAAAGCAATGTTGGAGGTTTTCAATAGCTATGAGGGAGTAGTATAAATCCATGGGCAAGGAGAAGGCCTTTGAACTGGGATCAATAAAAAAGGTTTGGACAAGCTTAGGTCGGAGTGAAATATTGCGTGGTTCGATGTCAGAATATTTCAAACTTGCTGATTTATGTCAAACAATGATATTGGAGTCGGTGGAGGATGAGAGAGTTTTTAGTACATTGGGGTTTTTGAAATCAAAGTTAAGAAACAAACTGGACAAGAATTTGGAAAGTTGCTTGAGGATGAAAGGAATTGCAGATAATGTCAAAAAATTTCCTTTTGAAAGGGCACTCGCAATCTGGAGGTCCACATGTGAGAGAAGAAGGACCGGGTTGTGCAACACAAGCTCTCCAATCCCAATAGCCACCAGTACTAGTGGTAGTGGTAGTGGCAGTGGTAGTGGTAGTGGGACTGGGCCTGGGATAGATGACAATGATATTGAAATTGACACAAATCAAACAATGAATGTTGAATTTGAGACACAGGCCGAAGAAAGTGCAGAGCAGTCTTAGAATCAAGATGACTCTTTTACTTTATCTGAACAAGAGCATCGGTTTGAGGACCCTAACTCCATTTGGGAAATGGAAGATAATTAGCAGGTTTGAGCTATTTTTAATGCACTTCATGAATCAATTTCCATTATTCCAAAGTCCAAACTATAGTTGATGTCTGATGATATTTTATATTGTATTCAGTGAACATTGAAATTGTGAATCATTGTACTTCATGATATCTTATTTTATATTGCACTCAAGCACTGCATGAATCATATTCCAAACTGTAGTTGATGATTTTTTATATTGTATTCAAATAAATTGTGAATCATTGCACTTCAAGTTCAGGATATTTTATTTTATATTGTACTCCAAGTCTCCATGATATTTTATATAATATTGCACTTTATGAATCATAATACATATTCCAAAGTCAAACTATAGTTGATGATATTTTATAAATTATATAAAATTCAATACCATTGGCCTAACAATGCTTCATCGGCGGAACCCCCATCACAGTCCCGCCGATGGCTCGATGAAAATAGCTCACAACCTAGTATCGGTGTAACAATACTCTATTGGGATGATTCCTAAGGTGCTCTCCCGATATACCGATAGAGTCGTCAACAAAAGGAACCATGAATTATAATTTATGACCATGGGCATGAATTATCTTATTCTATCAATAATCACAAAAATATACCACACTTTGATTTTATGAACAATGCAAATTGTAGAAATTTATGTGACAAGATCCAAATTATAGCCTACATTCACATTCTATCCATAAATATTAAATAAATTTGAAATTTCGTAGTGACGTAGTCCTTCCCCCATTCCTAACAAAATTCAATACCATCAGCCCAACAATGCTTCATCGGCGAAACCCCCATCACAATCCCGTCGATGGCCCGATAAAAATAACTCACAACCTAGTATCAGTGTAACAATACTCTATCAGGTTGACTCCTAAGGTGCTCTCCCAATGTATCGATAGATTCATCAACAAAAGTAACCATGAATTATAATTTATGACCATGGGCATGAATTATCTTATTTTATCAATAATCACAAAAATATACCACACTTTGATTTTATGAACAATGCAAATTGTAGAAATTTGTGTGACAAGATCCATATTATAGCCTACATTCACATTGCATCCATAAATATTAAACAAAATTTGAAATTCCATAGTGACGTAGTCTCCCATTCTTAACAAAATTCAATACCATTGGCCTAACAATGCTTCATCGGCAGAACCCCCATCACAATCCCGCCGATGGCCCGATAAAAATAGCTCACAACCTAGTATCGGTGTAACAATACTCTATCAGGTTGACTCCTAAGGTGCTCTCCCGATATACCAATAGAGTCAAGTTGTCAACAAAAGTAACCATGAGTTATAACCATGGCCCATCGGCATGAATTATCGAATGCATAAAGTATATCGGGGGAACTATGGTGCATCGGGGAAAAATTATCTGGTGTCCCACCGATAGAACGAAGGATAGGTGTCCATCAATGGAGAGGGTGGCTATCAGTGAAAGACTGATGTGACATCCTGGGGCATCGTGCAATCATGTTGCGGTACATTTATGAACCAAAATTGAAGTGAATTATATCACAAGTTGATCACATAGTTGTTACAAAATATTGGAAGATTTCGCTTAGGGAAAAAGTAGAAAGGCAAAAACTTGGAGTTCTGACGCAACAAAGACCAGTGGACTATGGAGGAAACTTGGCGAGACTCACGTAAGTACTTCACTTTCAGACCCAGCTGAGAAGCTATTTTACTCAAAAGCTTAAGATTTAAATAATGGAAGAGAGTACAGACAAACCCAAAGCTAAAAAATAGAAAACCGAAAAGCCTAAGAGACTCCTAAATGAAGACCTGATAGATCAATGTCTTGGGTCGAGGCTAAGACCCAAGAGGAGTGCTCAAATTAATCCTTCCATGGATCGATTATGGGACAAACAAAAGGTCTTAGATGATATATGGACACTGCAACGAGGGTACAACCTCTTCATGTACTATTACAGAAAACAATTTAGTTTTGAACCAGTCTGCAATCCATGGAGGTTGAACCTAGGAAGACTTGTGGTGCCCAATGTGTTTGTGAACATAGATCTAATTAAAGCTCTTTCTATTAGATATGAACCCAAGAAAAGAACTATTCAGTCACATGGTGGGGGTGACATGATTTTTATTTCTAGGGATCTCATTTCTAATGTATTTCAGTTAGAGTGTTCACTAAATTTATCATTCATGATCAAAGATCTCTTGACAGAATATCGCCACATGGATACCAGCTATAAGAGATGGAAATTAACTTTGCATAGGCCCAAGGATGAAGGAGGCCAACTCAGGAGGTTCTCTAGCAGTGAAAACCCTCCTTTCCATGAAGATTTGTTTGAAGAGTATTTCTGATACACCTATTATTCAGCTGGTCAGGTTTTGGGAGTAGAGGTTTCGCCTCTCATGTTGATTTCCCCAATGGTCTTAGCTGTAGACATATAGAGCAAGGATGCCAGGCCATTTGATTATGCTAGCTACTTGGCCAACACCCTACATCGAGGGCTTGAAAAGATTAAAAATAATAGTGATAATATTAATTTTGAACACTATTCTTTGCTTATGTATTTTCTATTGTACGAGGGAGAAGTCAGAGGGGTTTGGAGTGAAGAATTAAGGATAAAAGATACATATGAAAATGGAGATTTTAAACTTTTACAAATGTGGAATTCATTGTGGGACAACTGATTTGGTAGGTCTCATTACCTTTATTTTGAATATTTTTTTGTAAGACCATTGATGAAGTTGTTGGGGTATCCGTGCAACTATAACCTATCCCTAGAAGTACAAAGATTTCTAAGACCAAAGGAAAATGACCGGAGAAATAAAGTGAATCATAATTGGGGAGATTGGTATGATTTCCCTGATTGTATAGTGATAAGGGTTTATGGGTTCGAAGGGGCTCCACACTTGATGCCACAAGTAGTTCTTGACCGAATTGCTTTTTTATAAATTGTGAGGCAATTGGCAAAATCTGATTCCAAACACCTCAAAGGATATAGCAAAAAATCAATTATGCCCAGTACCTTATGTTTTGGAGACTTTACAATGGTTTCTAATGAAGGATATGGAGAAATTGATGGTAAATTAGCATAGTACAACCTAACTCTAGGTGATGTAAGGAAACAATTTGATGCAAAAGGGTTTATTCACAAGGTGAGATTATTGCAGGGGCTATAAGGGTATGAACATTTGTTCTCAATCGAAGATCTCATAAGAAACCATGATGATGCTTCCACCAAGGAAAGAATGGATGCTTATAACAAGATTATGCTTGCAGAGGAATGGAAGAGGAAAAATGTCCCATCTTATTTAAAGGCTTTTGGTGAGATACAACTTTAACAAGAATTTACCAACTCATCACTCATGTCAATGAATTGGTAAAGGATGTTCCCCTAGTTTTTTTTTATGCACCTCATGCAACCTATTCAGGAGTACAAGCTGAAGATATAGAGCCCTTGGATTACATACCTTCACATCCTACTTCTGAGGTATGTTTTTTTGTAGATAATGATATAAGTGAAGAAGAGCAGGGTGATGAAGAGGGTGAGCAGGTCAAACAAATCAGTGCTCCTATGATTGCACAGTACGAGCCCCCTCAAGAGAAAAATATTGTAAGATTTGAGGCATCAAATGAACTATCTAATGATGTGAGGGTCAAGGTTGGACAATAGTTTATTTCTGATTGTGATTTTGTTAAATCTTCTGAATTTAAATCATTTTTTTATGAATATAAAGGTAAAAAAATGAGACAACAGATATAGGATATCACTCCTGAACATGAGGCAACCGCTCTGGAGGAATTGAAAAGGGAGGTAGAAAAGGAAATGGAGTCCATCACTCCTGAAAGAGGTAGGGAATTGGTTCAAGAAGCTGGAGTGTTGCTCCTGCTAGGGTGGGATATTAGCTCTTCAATTGAATTTGATAGCTTCAGAAAAAGAGGGGATACGACAATGAACTTAACAGAAGAAGCAAATTGTGACAAAATGTATTCAGGATCTGGGTACAACCTAGATGAAGCCACATTGCTTATTTGGTCACTGTATCCCCATGATAAAAGACCTACTATAATTAGTAATCCAAACCAATTGTTTGGTCATCTCTTGGTTCAACGAGTAGTGGATACCAACCCTATGGAGACATCAAAATTGAACATAAATGTGGTAAAATTTACCAAAGCACAAATCGAAAAACTGATTAAGGAAAATGAAAAACTGAAGAAGGAGCTAGAAAATCAGAGAGAAAAAACATCTTCCTCCTCCACATCAGAGTTGTACTCCCCATGGCTTGAAAAAGATAAGAGAGTGCTTGATGCATTGGCTGATGCAGCCTACTGGAAGAATTGCCATTTGAAATCCCACCGAAAATGCAAAGAATTGGAGAAAGAAGTGAAAACCATCAAATATAACATTGTATCTGAAATGATAAAAGAAAGGTTCAATAAAATGATGAAATGTGCTATTGAATATTGGGAAGTATTCAAATAGACACGCATTGCATTGGTGGAGAATGAATGATTGTAGCCTAGAATGATGGAGAGAAAGATGGAGCTCCTAGATAAGAATGTCATGAAAGGACAAATATTGCTGACATATAACAAGTTGGTAGAATCACATAATGGATATCATAATAGGCTTAGGGAAGATTTCAACTACTTTGATTTAGTCCCACTCCCGAAACTTCATTTTGGCATTGGAAATCCACGAGAATATGATGATTGGAAGGAAGAGCTTGCTGGGCTTCTAACTATTGCGTTGCAAGAAATAAATGATGAGCTTATGGTTTTACAAAACACTCATAAGCAACTCAAAAAAATAATGTCTATGGAATATGATATGAAAGAGGTGATCTCTAACGTGGACACCTATGTTGAACAGGAGTACATCCATCACCTCTCTGCAGTCAATCTGTTTATTAGCCAAACTGTAGATATGTCAGAATCAGATCCAACAGGACAACCATCAGATTTAGAGGAAGATCGCCAGCCGACAACATGATGAGCACCCTATCATGGACTAGAAGACTTGAACAGATCTTAGGTATTCAATGGTCATGGGCTTCTGCTTGGAGATTAACGGATCAGTGCATTCACCTGCAGCATTGTTTTATAAATAATTTAAGTTATGTTTAGTTGTCAAACATCGTGAATTTTTGCAAGGGGTTTGTAGCTTGTTGCCTCTCCTATATAAGAGAGATCAAGACCCCAATATGAGATCAATGGATCATCACATCATTTTTAATTAGACTTTAGAGTAGAAAATAGTAAGAAGATAGATAATTGATTGCACCAATTCACCCATCCATCTCATATCATAAAATATTTTTATAATGCATATCATTTGAACTTTGAAGATCAATACAATGGAGAAGGTTACACATATTTACTATTTTTCTTTCGAGTGTTCAACTGTTGTGGATTCATATGCTTATAAGTTATTAACTTATTTGGCTGTCTCCAAAGTGGTTGTTTATGTTATTCAAATTGAGTGTGTGGAAGTACAATTAATTTTTCAGTATATTGAATTTGAATTCTTTAGGAATAGGGGTTGTGACCATGGGGTTTTAGATTTATTTATGGACATGATCATTCATCAATTAGTAATGTGGGCCAAAAAATGGATCTTGTCACACAAATCTCTACAATTTGTGCTAATCATAAAATCAAATGTAGTGTATTTTTGCAGTATGTGGGATGTGGGTGAGGTGTAAGTTGGTGGATACTAATCAGGAGTTTTAGTCAAAAAATAACAGAAACTAACAGTTCAACATCCATAACTTAGAAGCTCTACCAAGAATTAAATATAATGAGCTAACAGTTCAACATCCATAACTTGGAAATGGAAGCTCTACCAAGAAGTAAATATAATGAGCTAATAGTTCATCACTAGTTCAAATGATAAAATAAATAATAAAGAATCCAGATAATTGAACATCATCACATTACTGAACTCTAAATTTGAGCTTTTTAATTGAGTCTCACATGAAGGATTACATATGGGAATTGGCAATACAAAATCTTGCCAATTCCCAAAGACAAGTCTGTACAAAGATGAGTTGGAACTTCGAAACTCATATTATCAAAGATTGAAAATAATAAATCAAGTCACTGTATCAACTTTTCTAGCAACTTCCACTCTTCAGGTGGTGGAATTTCCATTTGCTCTAACTGACATTGTTTGACTTGAAGTTTTGTTAACATTTCATGATTGTAATTGGAAATGGAACCTGTCTTGAATTCTTCAGTCAATTTTGCATTCAAGGTTATCATTGTTCTGATGGAATCCAAATAGTTCACATCTAGGCTCTGAGGAAATTGGTCCAAATCAATCTTCCTTGCACCTTCCATCTTCTTTATGAAACCATCCTTTCCAATGAATCGCTCATTTGTGTCAAAAGCCTCTGGAAAACCAAGCTCTGTGAAGTTCCTTACCTTTTCATCCACCACTTTCATCTTGTCTGCAACCAAATGCAAATATTCCTTTGTTCCAGACATTCTCTAACACTTTTCAATGATAGATGACAACTTCATTGAGGTTTCAATCCGATTAGTAATCTCTTTTGATTTTAGATCATTGTCATTGGCTTTGTAGACTATTTGTAGAACTTCATTTGCAAATTTCTCTAATTCTAGCACCTTTTGGTTGTCCACTAAATATTTGTTGAGCTTCTTATAATGTTGTCTAATAGCATCAATCAATTGAAACATGTCACACAAATGATAAAACCTATGCATTATTTCATCCCAGATCTTTTGTTTCATATGCCTCACTGTATCTCTACAAAATCCAAATAACTTATTTTGAGAAGACTTAATTTCTTCTTTTGCTTCCATCAGCTCTATCTCTAATCTTTCATTTGTTTTTCTCTGTTTCTCCAAAAAAAATTCCCACTATGTATTTCCATTCGCAATGCTTAGTCTTAATTTTTCTGAAGTGGATTTTTCCTCATCATATTTCTTGTTTCTCTCATCTAGTCTTCACTTCAGGTCATTCACTTCTCTCTCATTTGATTTATCCTCTATGCTTGTTGATGTAGAGGCAGATTTTATTATTCTTTTTTCTAATTCATTGCTCTTATTATCTTCTTCTTTCCTCTTTGCTTTCTCACTTGCTAGGTCTGTCTGTAACTTTTCTATTTGGGTCTGCAACCTTTTCTTCTCTCTATCTTGCTTTAGAAATGATGTGTACACCAATTCATTGTTCTTCTTTGATACATTAATTTTGTCAGTATTTTTCAGGCCAGAAAAATCCAATTGAAAATTGGTTACCTAGTATTCAAATTGATCCATCTGATTTGTTGGTTTATTTTGAACTGTGGGAACAACAATTGTGTACTCCATGATTTATTTATTTGTGTCAAATGTGGGTAATACCATGGTTTTTGCAATCTCTGAAGTTACAGCAGGCGCACTCTCCACCAATTGCTTCTTTTATTTTTATTCAAGTCTGATTTCTTTTTAAACTCTTCAATGAAATCATAACCTGGGGAGGCAGGAACAATGGAATGCTTGAATGGCGAAGGAATAGGAGTACTTGCAGTTGCTAATGATGTCGCACCCACACTAACTGGAATTGTGGGAGTGTCTCAAAATAACTCCTTTGTGGTACTGGTGGATCCACTGATAGTGTGACTTGGACTTGTCAAAATCCTTTGCCTCTTTTGATTGCCTTGATCACCTGGTGTTTCTGTGGTATCTTTTATTGTTTTCCTCTTAGTATTGTGTGTAATTTTTCATTGTAGCACATGTTGACCACTACTAGTACTACTACCCATACCATCGCCACCAATGGCACTCCTAGTTGCACTAAGTTGTCCACCAAGGGCATGTCCTAGTTGTGATTGTATCTGACCATGAGGATGAGGATTAGAAGCTCTAACAAATTGAGTTTGACTTGTATGCCCTTGGTCTACTTTTTCACCTCCAAGCCCAAGGCCAGATTTATCACCTATTTTTCTATGCTCAACACCTAGTATTGTCCAAGGGCCTTGTCCTTTGGACCCCAAAGGACCACCTTCATAACCAATTTTTTCAAGTATGGTTGCTCCTAAAGTATATGTTGAAGCATATTCTTCTTTTGTGGCCTCACTTAAACAAGGTTTGTAATTGGCATGGCTTTGTTCTTCTTCTTCCCTATCAATATCATCATTAGATTCATCATCAGATTCATCACTTCCTTTGCTTCCACATTCATCAAGATGCTCTATATTCCACAATTTTCTAAACTCTTTATCTTCTTCGTTAGCTCCATACTCTACGAGAGTTCTTGGATCACCTAGGTCCTTCCTCATAGACCAAAAGGCAGTAATTTTTTATCCTAACCAATTTTTATCTATAACTTACTTCTCTAGAGAACTTGGAATTTTTACTCTACTATATGGTTTATCACTTTTTTCATAAAAATTGTTGTATGTCCTGATTGTCTTTCAGTGCAATGTCATAATTTTTGCTGACAATTGTTCAAAATAAATACCATTCTCAGCAGAACTTTTCTCCATTGCTATTTTGACCTCATCTCAAGAATCCTTGTTTCTCAAGTTTTCAAGAAAGGGTTTACTTTGATGTTGAATTCTATTTGCAGCATTCCTATTAGTTGCAATCATTGATTTAATGATGTCACATGGATCATATTGCCAATGACAGATAGCATCAAATACAAAAAAAATCAAAAGATTATGTGTCACACTAAATGCTTTTCTCTCGAATGTGAACCCTCCACATGAAAAAGGTAAAGAAGGAAATAAGGTCTTCTTTTGCTGACTAAGAAAGTGTAGTTCATTAGCACTCTGCACCTACCTTACATATTCCAATGCAAAAACCCTTTCTTTCACATGTATTGGAAGTTTGTATGGCTGTACTCTCGATCCATAAAATCTTAGCATAGTATATTCTTCCATTAAGTACCAATCAGCCAATTGTATTTCTTTTCCTAGTTGCATGCAGTTTCTACATGACATAGGCAATCTAGGCATTGGATTATTTGTAATTACGTGATGCAATGGATCCAAAAATTAGTCTACAAAATGACTATAGTTCCTTCGAGAATCATGCATCCTTATCTCAGTGGTCCATTCATATACTAGAGCGATTTTATTTTCCTCTACATTACTATAGAACTAGATCTGAAGCTTGCTAGTCTGAACCATTCATCTAAATTTGAATAGAAAAAGATAGCACAAGTAGGTTGTGAACCTAAATGTCTTCGTGGAACCTACTTTAATCATTAAAAATTGTTTATGCATGGATTCTACAATGTGCTGAGTATAATTATATTTGACATGTTCATCAGCATAATGGATATTATATACCATTTTAAGGAGGCTTGCACCCACTTCCAAATTGCTATCTAGACCGAGGCAAAATGCTAGCATGGAAATAGTATCCTGAACCCACGGTTTAAAAATATCCAAATTATAAGGAGGCTTATGATCACCTTTCAATTTTTTCTATCCTTAACTATTTTATTTAAGAAATCATTTTTCAACCTTTCTTCCATTGCTTCATAATCACTAGGAAGCTTTTCTAGGTCAATGTGGTGGTTTCCAAATTCTTCGGTTGTAAACCCCAACACTTTTCCAAGTTCTTCTGCATTAATGGATAACAATTCTTCTTGGTTATCTTTATTAACAATTTCTCTTTTCTTATCATCATAATTTTCGACACAGACCATGATAAATTTTGGGCAAGGGAAAACTTCATGTAACATCATGTGCCCTAATCTAGTTACCCACGGTGCACTGATACTATCAACTTGTTTTTGCTTTGCAGCCTTATTCTGAGTTGAAAATCTAAGTTCTGAGGTACGCCTACCATAGATTTCAGGATCATAAATATCATGGTACCCATCGGTGAAACCTGGGGTTTTAAGCAATTCTGCATAATGTATTTTTTTATCGAACATTGCTCTAGTGGTACTGGTGGTAGACATGCTTATACAAATGTGAATTTGTGAAATTTGAATTCCCTAATAAGTAATACCTATTAG
Source organism: Sequoiadendron giganteum (assembly GCA_007115665.2). Lineage (NCBI taxonomy): Eukaryota > Viridiplantae > Streptophyta > Pinopsida > Cupressales > Cupressaceae > Sequoiadendron > Sequoiadendron giganteum. Next base: position 70,263,976 of record CM021101.1, on the reverse strand, counting down.
TCCTCCTTAATTTTAATGAATTCTTGAGTCTCTAAACCCAAACTTCAAACTTTGACAAAATAAGAATTTAAGAAATGTCAAACGATGAAACGTAGCCACGGGAATTCTTTCACTTACCCAGATTTAGAGTCCCGACTCTTGAAAAATAGAATGGCATTGTTGGAAGTGGAACTATGGAATCCAAAACAGGGTGGTGCACTACAATGAGAAATCTGAGGAGTGAAGACTTTAGAAAGCACTGTACAATTTCAAAGTGCAAAGTGTTTTAAATGCTTTTTTTCTCATAATTGGAACGTTAAAGTGAATGACACGTCTTAGGAGTTAGGTCTACAAGTCTACAAGACTAAAAGTTGCAAATTTTTAACCGTTGATCTTTCTAAATCTAATGGTTATAGGGTGATTCAGGAGGTTTAAGTTGGGAACCCCATCGCTCTATGCATTTCATTACGGAATGCAACTACAACCATATATCAAATGTTCATCCAATGGTTGAAACTTGAGTAATTTATGAATTATGATATTAACTTTAAAAATAAACATTAATCACTTGACAGTTTGAGTTGACACTTAGCATTACAAAGTGCTTTAAATGCTTTGTTTCTCAAAATTAGAACATTAAAAACTAAAGTGAATGACACGTCTTAGGTCTACAAGTTGAAAATTCTTAATCTTAACCATTGATCTTTCTAAATCTAACGGTTATAGGGTGATTCTGGAGGTTTAAGTTGGGAAGCCCATTGCTCTATGCATTTCATTATGGAATGCAACTACAACCATACATCAAATGTTCATCCAATGGTTGAAACTTGAGTAATTTATGAATTATGATATTAACTTTAAAAATAAACATTAATCACTTGACAGTTTGAGTTGACACTTAGTAGTACAAAGTGCTTTAAATGCTTTGTTTCTCGAAATTGGAACATTAAAGTGAATGACACGTCTTAGGTCTACAAGTTGCAAATTCTTAATCTTAACCGTTGATCTTTCTAAATCTAACGGTTATAGGGTGATTCTGGAGGTTTAAGTTGGGAATCCCATCGCTCTGTACATTTCATTACAGAATGCAACTACAACAATACATCAAATGTTCATCCAACGGTTGAAATATGAATTATGATATTAACTTTAAAAATAAACATTAATCACTTGACAGTTTGAGTTGACACTTAGCAGTACAAAGTGATTTAAATGCTTTGTTTCTCAAAATTGGAACATTAAAGACTAAAGTGAATGACACATCTTAGGTCTACAAGTTGCAAATTCTTAATCTTAACCGTTGATCTTTCTAAATCTAATGGTTATAGGGTGATTCTGGAGGTTTAAGTTGGGAAGCCCATCGCTTTGTGCATTTCATTATGGAATGCAACTACAACCATACATCAAATGTTCATCCAACGGTTGAAACTTGAGTAATTTATGATACTAACTTAAAAAAATAAACATGACACATGTGTTTTAAATTCAATACCATAGGCATTGGCCTAACAATGCTTTATCAATGGAACCCCCATCACAGCCCCGCCGATGGCCCGAAGGAACACTCGTAACTCATAAGGTGTGCTCCCCAATATACCGATAGAGTCAACAAAATTAAGCACATCATTGTAACACATAAACATTGGTGGAACGAATGATTGCATTCCCCCGATAGCCCAATATAACCATGAATTATCAAGTGCATATTGCATAAAGTATATTACTTAATTTCTCAAAAGAAAAAAACTGATTTGAATATATTAAATTATTAATACACATTGAAGTTCTAAACTCATAAAACAACTCTTTACTCTTAAGCGTAAATGAATAACGAAGATTCAAGGAATTAAGAATAACACAACACAACCATTTATTTTATTGCAACTGAATTTCAATATCACATTATTACATATCTTTTTATAGACGAGTAGCACTGTAGCTCCTATTTTGTATAAATAACATATATTAATGTGTCACTTTAGTAATTTACATAGACAAAATTTAATAATTTATTCCAAGTTGTTGCTCGTTACAATGGATTACAAATTGATTCCAATTTTCAAGCTTCTACTATTGAAAACTTACTACAAATGTAACTCTAAAAATAAATGCATGATTCCAAGCTTTTGTTGGTGACAACGTAATACAAATGTGGCTCTCAAAATAAATTCATGATTCCAAGCTTCTGCTGGTGGATTTGCCAACTATGTTGGGGAAAGGGGGTTCCAATCAGTCCTGGCAAAATGGGAGCCATGAAGATACAAAATGTACTTATCCCCTTTGAGAACCAAAGCCATGTTGGGGAAATGGGAGCTGTTAGAATACAAGAGGAGAAGAAAATCTACTCCCATCTTTTGCACGCAACTTCCATGCACCGGTATAGCACTTACCTCCATCAGAGCTCCTCATCCTGGTTCAAAACCCGTCTGAAAAGTCAGGTTAACCAAATCAACTTCTTTCCAATTCCACCCATTATGAACTTGAAGGAAATTCGTCTTTTACTGATTACTCTGTAACTACATAACTGTAGGTAGGAGAATTTACAGTATCCCCAATACTGCATCATCTTCTTCGTGAATCCTTATTAACCCTAGAAAATAAAAACCCCTATGGCACTATCTACTATTCACTGAATCACTATCCCTATTTATGAGCCACCAGTGTCGCTACTAGCCTGTATAATTAAAATGTTCGATTTGATTGACGTCTGGCTACATGCCAGCTTGAACTATACCTCAAGCTGACAAGCTATCAAAACGACTCAAAGTTTAAACGATATGAAATCATTACAAATATTGTTTCATTAAAGCTATGAGTTGTCCGAGAAACTGTTTTAGATGTTCATATCACATATGGCATTAATCGTCGCCACTACCTACACTAGCAGTATGACAAGTACAACCACACTTTCTTCAAAAAGAATGAGAATTTCAATTAAATGAAATGTACAATGTCGAGGCATTGAAAAGATAGAATGAGTGATGAGCAATGAGCCTTGATCTCGTGACATGTCCACATCTAACGGTTATAGTGTTATTCTAGAGGTTTCAAATAGCAAGTCTAGTGCTTCAGAGATTTACTCCCGAAATGCAACTACAGTCGTCCATCGAACATTCAATGAATGGCCCCTATGATTTTTCGTTGGCATATCTGTTTATTTCGCCACTAGATTTTTTTACTATTTTGAGATTCTTTTTAATTCGCCAATGAAAATATATTTTTTGCTTTGAAAAAAGGTTTTAATTGCCAATGGAAAAAAAAATCTGGTTTGAAAAATGGTTTTAATCGCCAATGAAAAATATTTTATTCGATTAAAAAAATTTGCAATTAGCCAAGATTTTCCATGAACTTCCAGGGATTATAAAAGATTCACCAATTGGGATTTTTTTTTTTTCCCGTAAAACAAAAAAATTGCCAATAAAATTAATATTTTTCATCGTGAAATATACCGGATTCGCTAAGATTTTACACTTGCACCGAAGGCGGGGGTTTATTAAAGTTTTTTTTGTTTTTCATGTGTATGTATCTCATGTGTATGCTTATAAGGCTCTTAAGAGACTATGTCAGAATAGTGCACTTTAAATTGATTGGGTGACTTGGAGAATGAACAAAGAAATTCCCTATAATTTAGCTACCACTTGTATATGTTGGAATAGTCAGTTTTGGTCTAAGATGCATGAAACAAAAAATATGCTTCTTTCCAAATTTGCACTACTCTAGATACTTAGACTTTTTGCAAGTTTTCATTCTAAATTGGCATGGTTAAACGGTGTTAAGCTGACAAAAATTGAGAGCGGTTAATGTGGAGGGATGACATATGGACTTTTACATATAGAAAAATATTCTTAGGTTCCATGGGCTTCAACAACCACTCTATCATAGTTTGACAGTTTTCCACTCTTAGGGCTCTTAAGAGACCACGTCAAACTAGTGCACTCTAAAATTGTAATGTCGTGCCACAAAACCCTAGAGGACAGTTCACGCTAAACACCTAAAAATGGAACAATTTTTTTTCGTTAAAATGTGACATACTATGAATACAGAAGATCCAATAACTTGTTTTCTAATCTAAGTCATCTAAGGTTCCAAGGTTACCTTACAAGAATCCCATTAACAAAACTACCATGAAATGTAAATCACCACCTTAAACAAATTCCATCAACATTATGAATTATCCAAGTCGTATCAACAATATAAGGGTATGTGCAGGATCATCATCATCAAGCAAAAAATAGGCCCTTAAGTGGCAATCAAATTCAAAAAATCAGAGTTAGGCAACTTGACGTAAAAATTTGAATAAGTTATTTATATTATTTCAAAAATATGTAAGAATAGAATCTATAGAAAATTGAATGTATTTTCTAATCTACTAGGTTTATTTTTATTTTTTTAAATCTATTTGGTGAAATTTGAAATTTCAATGTACTAGTACTTAAATTTCAGGGAAAAATAAGAAGTAGGTGTTTGTCTGACCACCCTAACCACAATAAAATGATAATATTTTTTTATAATATTTTAGATAAAAGTAGGGGACTCATGTCCCGATGTGATGCATATTTTTTTGTAATTTTTTCGAAGTAAAAAATTAATTATGATTTTTTTATTATAAATTTTAAAAAATATAAAAACTTGTATGTCTAACCACCTAAACTTGGTCAAAACTTCATGAGATTCAATTTTATTTTTTTAATCCTATATCATGCGAAGAATAGAATGTGACGCATGTTTCGGATTCAAAACATGTGACATTGTTTGAAAGTTATAGATGTTTTTCAATCAACCTATCAATTAGGACTTTATTCATAATTCAAATAGAAAATGAATAATAATTATTTATTAAATTCAAAGTAAAGCATAATTTATATTGGTGGAAAGCTGAGAATCTCCTTTAAAACTCCTTTTCATTTCATCAATTTTGGGTAAAAAAAAAGTCGTCAGCCACATGGGTCGTCATATCACTTAGATATCGCCACTTTTTGGCTCATCATGATCTTGCACATACCCATAACAACATCCATATTAATCCAATTAACTAACACATGAGATAACATTATTTCCATTATCCATTACATATGAGACTTCATCAATTAATTACATCATTTCATCATTACATCCCAAACAACAATGTTTCCTTGTAAACATGTGAGGAGAGTACATCAGAAGAAGAATACATGATACAATTGAATTATAGTACAATAAAAATACATGAAGATACTCCCCATGAATTGGAACAAGTGCAAAAGTCTTCATAACCAAGAGTAGTCACCACAGAAACGAACAAAGTGAGGGAACCCAATGGAGTGCATGGCACAATCCACCCAACCATGTGGAACCCTAAGGTCCACCCCCATGCTAGGAGATAACAATAAGTTCTCATCACCAAAGCAAAGAAGAAGACAGTAGCACGACACGAAAGGGCTAGCATGACTCCAACATACAAAAGTAACAAGAAAAACATAAAGAAACAACCACTTCTAGAGGTACAAGAACAATAAGGGGAAAAAAATCAAGGCATACAAGGTTGCTATAGGGAAGAGTTTCATTGCATAGTTTTCTATGACTTACCCTAGTGTAACCTTCCTAGGCTACCAGACCCCCATCCTGGGTTACCTTGGCCACCTCTATCGACCGCTAGAACCCCATACAAACTATGTGAGATCGACAACCTTCCAGTCAAACTAAGCAGTTGATCTTTCCATTCCAATCCTTCCCACTTATCTCAAGCCTACATAAGCACTTGAGCCATGAGTGAGGATTTATCTTGATTAATGTGAGCTACCCAACCCCCTAAATTTATTTTAGATTGTTACTTGATTAAACTCTCAATGAGTTACCCTGGACCCTCCAATTTGTGCGTTGAAACCCCATTGAGAGTCATTCCCCCTACTAACAAAAAAAGTCTCAATAGTCCACTCATTCGGTAAGCCAACTTGCACAACATATAAAGCCACATGTATTATCACATAAGCGAGGAATGCACCAACTCACACAAAGAATCCCTAGATAACAATTCCATAGTGCAAGGCTAGAACCCACATAATCATAAACCAAGCATATAATCAAGTGTTCAAAAAGAACAAACATGAAAATCCATTCATAAAGAAAACTCTTTTTCCCCAACCTTTGGAATTCCAACTAACCACTATGCACAATAACTCCCCATCGAAGAAATGACAATATCATGATAAAAAAAAATCTATTTACAAATAACACTCACCATCAACCGTAAGGAAACAAGAGTGGAAACATCATCAAGGGGATCATCAACTTCATTCATAAAAAGAATAATTTTGCACAAGGGCTCCCTTATAACAAAAATCCAAAAATCAACTTAAAATCAAAATCAACCTCAGTAATCAAAGCTCCTCATTTAACTAATTCAACACCTCAAACAAGACGAGCAACAAATAAACATTTCAATCATGAATACAAATTACATAATAACTAATAACAGAACAACTACAAAAAAATGTCCATGGCAGATATTATTCTTTCATTTTCTAAACTCACTACTTAACCAAATTAAAAGATTATATACTACAAATAACGATATTTCAAAGTAACTATATCACAATTTACTTTTCCCTTATTCAATGGGTCTAAACATAAATATATCTCTGAATAAATAAATTACATACTTTTAACATTTCTATAAATAACAAAACCATAATTAATTATTAATCTTTATACAACAAATGAAATCCAAAAGTATCTTCTAAAAACCAGTTAAGATTTCAAGACATACCTAAGGAGACTTATCAAGACAATCTATTGACTTCTAAACTCAATTTAATCTTTCCTTGACTAATATATTAAAATGATAATTTTACTCAAGTAAGACTTGGTGTAACACAATATAAAATTTAATTATTATTTAGTATAAATAATTACAAAAACATTTCTTTAGATAAACAATACCAAAAATGATTAATGGAATAACAACTTGAATAGATTCGATTATTTCAACTCCTACAAATACATTCCAAGTTTGGATCTAATAATTTATTTTTATTATCAAAAAAATCCATATTTCTAAAAACTGATATGTTGAAAAGCTAGACCACTAAAAGATACACACTTATCATTCACTGAGCATTCTAATAAGAGAACTACCTAAACCCGCATTCTAGAGACCCTGATAAATGAAACTAAGGATTGCACTTCATTTATACAATCTTATAGAGAAAGAATCTAGTGACTATCCAAATCATTCACTTGATTGAATTAACAATAAGGGCAGAAGTAAGACATTAAGTTTCACAAAACAAATTAGCATTTCAAGCATTTCAATAAACCATGGTAGCGAGAAACACTACACAAGAATTATTGCTAGGGAGATGTCTTCTCAATCAAGAAGATGATGGCAATATGTAAAGTCACAAAGGATTTGTTGAAAGGCTTCAGTGACCTCTAAACAAAGCATTCGATCTAAAGGTAAGCCAAAGTAAAGTATGCACGAGATGAATAAAAGAAGGTTTCATTTGAAGTTCCAATTCGTAGAGCTATCACTAAAATAGAACATCCGAATTTAAATATAAGGGACAATCTTTTCAAACAAGTGGTATTTAAATTTCCACATTGCAGCTAATTTCATCTCCAAGATTGTTGCAAGAGAAATTGTGATAAGAGATGTTAACCATTTCCATCACTTTAAACACAGACAAGGTTCATGTGGATATTATTGGCGGTGCCGAATGAAACAATCTGAAAAATTAGGCTCATATGTGTTGAATTGTAGAATTCGAAATGGAAATTAACACAGAAAATACAAAGCAAAAAAACAGAACATACAGACAACACAAATATTTATCGTGGTTCAGCCAATCTGGCTTACGTCCACACTGAGCAGAGGTCTGATATTATTAATCTCTGTTAATCCAAGTTACATCACATAATACAACAGCAGTACATAAAACAAAGAATGCCCTTCCATATCTCTCGAATAGGAAGAGACAATAAAGGGAGTTACAAATGACCGTTGGGATTCAACTTCTTTAACAAACTCCCACCTGATCACCAACGGATACTACCATACCTCTGCTCATATCTTCAGATTTATCTTTTCTTTACAAGCCCAAGAGAAGTTCTTGCACATTCGAACTTCTCCTTGGGTACAACCTTCGTCAACACATCTGCCGGATTGATCTTTGTGTCAATCTTAATCACTTGCAATCTACCCTCTTCAACCATATGAAGCACAAAATGAGCATGAGTGTCAATGTGCTTTGATCACTACTGAGATGAGTGATTATGAGCCATAAAAATGGCACTACAACTATCGCAAAATAGAATATAAGAGCTTTGATTATGCTTCAAATCACTAAGCAATCACTGTAACCAAATCATCTCACGAGCACCTTCGGAAAGAGCCAAATATTCGGCTTCAGCTGAAGATAAGGCAATAGAATGTTGCAACCTAGAAGCCCAACTAATAGCAGCTCCAACAAACGTGAAAGCATAACCAGTAGTAGACCTCCTTTTATCCAAATCTCTGGCAAGATCAGAATCGGTAAATCCTTGCAACTAGACATTGTTGCCATTAAAACACAAACTATAACCAGAAGTACCTTTAAGATACTTCAAAATGCATTTTACCGCTTCCCAATGTTGCTTCCTGGGATTGCTCATGAACCTACTTACTACTCCCACGGCATGAGCAATGTCAGGACGAGTAGAAACCATAGCATACATAATGCTACCCACCGCTGATTTGTAAGGGATACGAGCCATAAAGTCTTTGTCCACTTGTGTTTGGGGACACAAATCCGATGATAAATGAAAATGAAAATCAGACATACCAAACCTGTCCACCACTTTGTCAATGTAATCTCCTTATCAACATCGCCATCTAGAAATGCTGTTTTGACATCGAGCTATTCCAATTCAAGATCCCATACTACTGCAAGTCCCAAAACAGTGTGGATAGTTGTCATTTTGACAACCAGTGAGAAAATTTTATTGAAATCAATCCCTTTTTTCTGAGCATACCCTTTCACCACTAATCGGGCTTTGAATCGTTTAGAACCTTCACCTTCATCTTTCAGTTTGTAGACCCACTTGTTCTTAAGTGACTTTCAATTTGGTGGTAAAGAAACCAAATCCCATGTTTGATTGGTTTCAAGAGATTTCATCTCTTCTTCCATGGCTTTTAGCCATTTATCCTTATCACTGTTGTTACAAGCATCTTTAAAACTAACCAATTCAGCTTGCTCAGAAATAAGAAGTTCTGGTTCTGCCTCTTTAGCAAATAGTAACTCATAATCAGAAAATTTTGAAGGAATCCTCCTGTGCCTAGAAGACCTCCTTAAATTATCATGACTGCTTTCATTATGCTCACAAATAGAATCCTGAGAACAATCGGTTTCTCCTTGTGTGACTCCTGCAGCAGTCTCTCCTTCTTGTGTGGCTCCTGCAGCACTCTCTCTTTTGTGTGTGGCTCCTGCAGCACTCTCTCCTGCAGCAGTTTCTCTTCTATGTGTGGCTCCTGCAACACTCTCTCCCGCAGCAATCTCTCTACTGTGTGTGGCTCCTGCAGTAGTCTCTCGTACATCAGTTTCTCTTCTGTGTGTATCTCCTGTAGCACTCTCTCCTGCAGCAGAACTTTCTCTTCTGTGTGTGTCTCCTACAACACTCTCTCCTGCAGCAGAACTTTCTCTTTTGTGTGTGTCTCCTGCAACACTCTCTCCTACAGCAAAACTTTCTTGGCTCCAAATTAGTGAGTCATCACTATTACCAAATGAAGTAGGAAACACTAATATAGAGGTGGGTGAGGCAGAGATTATAGTGGGAACATAAATAGGGGAACTTTGTGTGATATTATTATCATACATGGAGAAAGGCACATATTCGCCAATGCCTATTGGTTGTGATTTCTCTTGTGGAAACACAGTTTCATTAAAAACCACATCTCTACTCCTCACGATTTTCTTTCCAACCGGATCCCACAATTGAAAACCAAACTGGTCTGTACCATAGCCCACAAAAATACACCTCTGTGATTTAAAATCCAGCTTTGTCCTCTTTTCTTTTGGAACGTGGACATAAGCCTCACATCCAAAAACTCGGATGTGAGAGTAAGAAATCCTCTTTCCCTGCCATTCCTCTTCTGAAATACCAAATTCTAATCGAGATGAAGGAGTTCGATTGATTAAATAGACTGCTGTGTTGCAGGCTTCTGCCCAAAATTCTTTGCCCAAACCAACATTGGAAAACATACTCCGTGCTTTCTCAAGGATGGTTCTATTTAACCTTTCTACAGCCCCATTTTCTTGAGGCGAATAGGGAACAATCTTAATCCTTCTTATTCCGTGATCTGCACAGAAATTATCAAACTCCAAGGAACAAAATTCACCTCCATTATCTGTTTTTAAACACTTAAGTTTGTGTCCACTTTGATTCTCAACAAGTGCTTTGAAATGCTTAAATTTTGTAAAAACTTCAAATTTATGAGAAAGCATATAAATCCAAACTTTCCTAGTACAGTCATCAAGGAAAGTAACAAAAAATTTTGCCCCTCCATAAGAGGTTACCTCTGTAGGTCCGAAGACATCCAAGTGTACTAACTCCAAAGGTGTTGTCTTCTTGTCGTGTCCATTCTTCAAGAAACTGGCCCTCTTTTGTTTCCCATGAAGACAATGCTCACAAAATTCCAATTTTGCAAATTGGAGACCCGGTAGTTGATCACGATTCAGCATTACCTCAAGACCTTTCTTGCTTATATGGCCTAGCCTTTGATGCCAAAGTGCAACATCGCTGCCCACAAGTGTCATAGCAGCTCCCACCTCACCAAAAGTTTCTGCAACATAGAGGCTACCAACTTTGTCTCCTTTTGCAATGACCAAAGAACCTTTAGTTACTTTCCAAGTATCTGTGAGAGTGGTGAGAAAGCCTTGGGTATATAACTGACTTATGAAAATCAGATTTCTCTTTAATTTGGGAACATGACGAATGTCTTTTAGCAGCCACTTGACTCCACCAGCTAGCTGCAAAACAACATCACCTTTGCCAACAATTTCACAAGCTTTGTTGTCACCCAAATATACATTTCCAGGATTACCTTCTTGGTAACTTGTGAAGACCTCCGTACAAGAAGAGGCATGAAAAGAGGCACCGGAATCTATTACCCATGAATCTGATTTTGTATCGCTTGTTGATAGTATGAGAATACCATCATCCTTATCATGTGATATGTTTGCTTCGCTGTCCAAAACCCTTTCTTGTGCCCTTTTATACTTTCTGCAATCTTTCTTGATATGACTAGCCTTCCCACAAAACCAACAACCGCTTTCTTTTCCTTTAGACTGCAATCTTCTAGCTGATTTGGACCGCTGATTGTGATTATATCTACCTCTATATTGGCTTCTCCCTCTATTTTCGGTGCTTACCATAGTGAAAGCATCACCGGTTGAGGACTCATTATTCTTCCTCCTCAAATCTTCAGATAGAAGTGTGGCTGCAACTTCATCAAAGGATAATTTCTTTGAATTTGAAACTGTGGTGCTTACTGTTGTGACAATACCATCCCAGCTATTTGGGAGAGAACTTAAGAGCAAAACAGCCTTGCTCTCTTCATCTTGCGTCATGCCTACGGAGGTTGCTTGGCTGATCAGAGTGTTGAACTCATTGAGGTGATTCGTCATAGATTCTCCTTCCCTCATTTTCAGCTTATACAACTTTTTCATTGTAAATATTTTATTTGCTGCCGACGCCATTGCATACGTGGCAGTGAGCTTATCCCACACCTCCTTCGTTGTTGACTCATTTGAAACATTGTGCAAAACATTGTCACTTAAGGCACGAAAAATTGTTGCCATAGCTTTCTGATCAAGTTTATCCCAAGCTTCATCTATCACTGCGGTTGGCTTCTTCGCTTTCCCTTCGATTGCAATAGATAGTTCTTTCTTGATCAGCAGAGATTTTATCTAAATCTTCCATATGCTAAAATTCCTCCCAGAAAATTTCTGTATTCTCGTATCCTCCATTTTCAAAAAAATTTGACACAAAATTTCCAACCAGCCTCTCACCAGGCTCTGATACCAATTGTTGAATTGCAGAATTCGAAATGGAAATTAACATAGAAAATACAAAGCAAAAAAATAGAGTATATAGACAACATAAACATTTATTGTGGTTCAGCCAATCTGGCTTACATCCACACTGAGCAGAGGTCTGATATTATTAATCTTCGTTAATCCAAGTTACATCACGTAATACAACAGCAGTACATAAAATAAAGAATGGCCTTCCATATCTCTCAAATAGGAAGAGACAATAAAGGGAGTTACAAATGACCATTGGGATTCAACTTCTTTAACAATATACAATAGCCCTTTTATACCTTATATTGGTTGATTTCTGGCTTGAAGGATTTTCGCAAAGGATATAAGATATCGAATATGAGCATAGATTTAGATTTTGACTTGCACAAACTGTTAGAGACACGATAGAGATAAGAGTTCATATAGCAGAGTGAGCCAACTAACCAAAGTCACGATGTAGAAGATATTGATGGGAAAACTCATAAGCGGTATGCTCATAGTATGGAAATAATGAGAGGGATCATTTGGTGCCAAGGCAAGAGAAATCGATCTGAAAGATGTGAACCATTTCTAGCATTTAACAGGGACATCATTCTTAAGGTGAATATAGGTGATGCTAAATGAAACAATCTGAAGAATCGGTTTGCACTCTAAAATGCACACAGAATCCATGCATGCAAAATGTAAAAGTATGGTCAAGGCATATGAAATGTTTGATAGAATATTACAAAGAGGAAAAATCTATCCAGCATACAATCTGGTCATTTCATCAGATTTATTAATTAATTAAAAATAAAAATATAGTGTTATCTTTATTTTTAATTAATTAATAAATCTGATCAAATAGCCAGATTGTATGCTGCATAGCTTTTTCCCCAAAAATTATGTTGACTGAGGAATGATATGGTTGTGGGATATGCACAAAATGGATTAATGAATCTTGAAAGAAAATACATATTCAACTAATCAACCAAACACTGTAGTGTTATCGGTAATCCAAACAAAATTTCATGCATCAAAGTCAAGCTTAGAGGTAGCCATAGAATACAGATAGAGACAACTGACGTATGTATTTGAGGACCCCTTCAAGAGTTCAAGCTCTTGAATTTTATCCTAAATGGTGACACCCATACTGAACACATCTTTCAATTAAATGGAGGCTTGGACACATTATGAAGCAGAACAGTGGCAAGGTTGTAAAAGAACATTATCAAGAGCAATGCATGGCAAGAATTACATTGGGTTCAGCTTCTATGTGAGATTGGGGACTTTGGGTCGGTGCATGGACATCCATCAAAGTAGGTTTCATTGATTTGGTTTAAAAAAATTCAAGTAATTCGGTGATACAAGGGAAATAATAGAGTACATCAGAGTACCTTCATATACCTCTATATCGAAAGCATGTAGAATTATCATCATAGCTCAACTAGAAATGAATTTTAAATGAAATAGAGTATTCTAAGATCAGACCTACGAGAATATATAATCTTTACCCAAATGATTACATGCTTACACAGTAGAGAAAGTGCCAGACCTAACACTATATGCATATTGATTTTTTTCAAAAATTAGGGAGTGTGATACCTACCTGGTTTACACCAACCCTAGTTAGGGAGATGAGGGAGTGACAAAGCTAGATCCTTGCACCCACTTCCTATAAAGATTATCTCTGGTAAATCCATCACACAAGGCCATAACCTCCATACTAGGCACGCTTGCAGAAACCCTTAAGCATTACTAAAAAAAATTGGTATCAAGAAGGAGTCCCCCCTCTCTAAGCCCCCCCCAAATTCTTGTATCAAGAGGGCTTCTGAATCCCCCATGTCGAGCGGTTACCAAAACCATACCTCCATATTCTATATCTAGATCTTTTTTAAAACTCCATAATAATGCATTGCATTTTAATTTGTTATCATTCAAAAAATAATAATAATATTTATCTTTATTTTAATTATAAAAAAATTTAATCACATTATTTTAATCTAATTAATTAAAAATAACCATATACTATCTATCTTCAATATTGATTTATTTAATTATTTATTTTAATTCCAAATTAATATAAACAACCTTATAAATTAATTTAATTTAATTAAATCGATTAACAAAACAACTCATAACAAATTTATCGAACACTGAGAAAGGACCAATCACGGAGGGGCACTACAGAAATGATCGGGTGACTTGGAGAACAAACAAAACTTGATAACAAACTACAACAGAGATTATTGTGCAAATTCAAAAACAATCCAACTTAACAGGTTCAAGAAGAAACAAGTAACAACTAGTCCATATTTCACCAAATGAAAACACTTCCTCTAGCACTATCCACAATTAATAACAAACCATGACAATGGAGTTGCAGGATGGGTCGAGTAGTTTGGTCAAACCATATACGAGCGGTAGACCCTTGCTCAATATATTACACACATAAGCATTCAAAACTTACAATGCAACATTATTTATTCAAAGCCACATAAATCTATTACAAGGCGATGAGAAAAGAGAAACAATGATTGACACATCCAGTTTCCAAGAAACACAACGAATACGGGAAGATTATCTCAAATCTAACTAGCCAAAAAGAAACATGGGTTTAAGTTTGTATTGAAAAACAAAACTATGACACCAATGTAGTCGATGCTTACAGGAATCACCCTCCACACTACTTAATCAAAAACTCCTAGGCTAAAAAAAGCCTTACAACTGTAGCGCTGCTACCTCCAATCAGCCTCTTACTATTAACTCCTCTACTTATTCTTCCTTTCCTTCACTTTTCTCATCTGATTCTTCAATTTTGTGACCCCAGAATCGACTTTCTTTTGTCATTAATGTTTATTTTCCTTTTCCCATGCAAAAAGAAACCATCCCCTTCCTTACAGAGGTTGATCCCTCTCTTTTTCAAAAATAGTTATATCTTGTTATTCATTGCTTTTCTCTTCTTCATCGATCCAACTGCCTCATTCTTCTTACAACTACAAGGAGTGAACTTCCATCTCTTACGTACCACTTGTCAAAAGACCAACAAGGAAAACCAAAATTAAGACAAAAATCAACAACCAAAATGTGCACACCAAAAATTAGGCGATGAATAGGGTGATGCCCCTACATCAGGCTCCCCAAGGGAGTTGTTTATTAGTGTCGGCCTCCTACAATGATTTCAATAACTAATCCTTTATAGCCACAATTCAGAGATTGAACATCTCACCTAAATAGCCATCTTAACCATCATGAAGGTACACTTAAACTCTCAATCCAAGGATGTGAACTTCAAATGGGTCAGCACAGCGTGTGCACTAGGAACTCAAAGTAGTCATCTTCATTCTACAACTAAGAGAGACCTAATACTAAAAGTAAATTGCATGGAAATAAATAAATAAAATTCCAAACATCACTCAACAATAAAACTTAAACTAAATATGCATAAACAAAATGGAAATCTGAGCAACAAACAGGAAACTACTATGCCCGCTTTGGCTGCAAGAACAGTCACAGAATTGAATTCTAGTGGTTGCAGGAACAGTCAATGCCAGATTCTTAACTAAGTACTAAAAAAAAGTTATAACTAATCTATCTAAACTAAAGGAATGGATTACTCACCAAGTGGGACCCCTTGGATGAGTATCCCCTAAAACTAATGCAAACTTAGATTAAACTTAGATGCTTAACTCAGAATCTTATTTCATTTATTGGAAAGTAAGAATACAAAAGAGTATGTCTGATAGTATTCTCAGCTTTTACAATAACTTGGTGATCAAATCCTAAAGAAGGAGGATCTGAACCTTATTTATACCAACTAAACAAGGCAATCAACTCCCACTAACTGAGAGGATGCCATTTAGGCAAAACAGAAAAAAGAGTGGAAGAGCAGTTACACATGCAAGGGAATCTGTTCAGACATGCATGCCCAAATGTGGGCTCGACCACTGTGGTAAAGCTCGCATTCCTCAATATCATTAAAGATCGTCATAAGGCAGTTACATGCAGTTGTCATAGGAATATCCCATCATCATCCTCAGTTGACCTTTGTGCGTTTCCTCTGTGTGACCAGCTGGCGGTTGCATTTCTCAACTTACCATTCTCAATCATGTATGCATGGCAATGTCAATAAGCATAATAATTGCATAGCTATAACCACCTTTAAATAAAATTCATTAACCACATGCAAGATTAATATAGATAGTCCACATAATAGGTAAATATCATTAAACTTGGCAGAAATTAAATTAAACCCAAATGTCTTATGTTTTGAGAGAAACTATATAAAAGTGTCAGCATGCAATATCAAATTCCATGGTAACTTCAGCAAATAGACTATAGATTCTACCCATAACTAACCCAAAAACTAAACTCATCACTCCCCCCAGCCTAACATTTTGTTGGTTCTCTAGTAGGGGAACAGTTATGCTTCTGCTTGGTTAAGGCTTTGAAGTTTGCAATTGATAGTTGTCCAACATTGGTATCTATCATGGGAGAATCATGATTCTAGTAGAATCTTCCCAACTTGTCGAGTCTTCTCCATCTCTGTTGTTCCTCAACAATTTCATACTGGAAGAATCTAAAATTTGGTACACGCCACATGAGGATAGGCAGCTGAAAAGTCAAGGGAATCCATTCGCATCCCTTTGTTCTCCCAATCTAGATATACATTTCAACTCTTTTGATTGCAATAGCATAGTTGTGGATAGAATGTGGTTCAACTTGTTTCAGCTCATTACTTAATGTGTTTCATCTCTGGGACAGGTAACCTCTCATAATATCCTCTTTTGTTGTTGTTTTCACCTCATACTCACTGTAAACTGCCTGAATCCAAGGCATAATCATGTTACCATAGCTCATCTTGAAAAGCATTCTATTCCATTTTGTTTAAATGTCCTTGGGGTTCCCTGATTTGGCTCTAACGACCAAGGGAATATTGGATTCCTTCCCCTTATAAGCATTGAAAAAATTTGTAGGAGTTTCAATGGAGGGGTTCAAACCTGATATAATTCTTGACAATTTAAAGGAGAGATACTTCTCTTTTAGGTGCAGAGCATAAACCCTTGGAGGGGTTCTGCATTCCAGGATTTGTGGCACCAAGGTTGCAATGTCACTCACCCTCTCTTTCAAAAAGATAATCTCTTCATTCTTTTCTTCAATGATCTCATCCCTCTCTTGGATTTCCTTTTTCAATCTTTTCTTTTCCTCTTTCCATTCATCCTCTCTTCTTTGTATTTTTTTCCACAAATTCAAAAAAATTGTATGCACTAAAAAATCAGGAGGGTTATGGATTCCTACCAATATTTTTGTGGACAGTTGCTCCCCATATAGAACTATCTGCATAGATTCAGGATGCCCCACTAGTTCAGGTTGTGGAGGTACAATTTCTTTTTCTTCCTCTTGTCGTAGGGCCTCTTCTCTCATTCTTGTAGTTGTTGCAGGAATTCCTGATCTATTCCCTCATTTTGCTATAGGAACTTCTAGTTTTGGTCTTGTTGTAGGAACTCCTGACTTTCTTCATGTTCTTGAGTCTCAACCTCTTTTGCAATGACAACAAGATCTGTCAGGGTCAGTTTTGTTGCCTGATCAAATATATTTTCTTCTTCTACATTTTCCTACTCCATTGGAGCTTCAGTTCTTTCACATGATGTCCCACCAAGCTTGGGGTTTTTCTGCGAAGGCATATCAATAGCTGGTTTTTCTTTCTTGAGAGGGCTCTTACATTTTTCTTTGGTTGCAAGATGAATAGTGCTAGCCTTTCTTTTCTTAGGACTTGGTGCCTCTTTTTACACAGGCTGTGTTTTTTCTTTCCTTGCTTCAGCTTCCCTCTTTTGTTCCCTTGGTCTTATTACTAACGTACAATGATTAAATGAAACTCTCTAAAATACAATTAAGAATGCAATTAATGTGCACATACCTTGAATGTGTACAAACATGATTGTGTAGAGGATTCATTGCAATGATCGTGGAGAAAGTATCGTTCACCTTTTTAGGAGATGATTAAGCAGTTAATGATGATGAAGTGGAATGGTGTGGGCTGGAATGAAGTGATGGAAGAGAGAGAAAGGTGGTATGGATGGATGAAGAAATGGACTTCTACAAAAGTAGAAGTCTTTATTATGACAATTATGTACCTTAATTAGCTAGAAGGAGGGACACTAGGTTCGCTACCTTCAGCTACAGGAATTGTGCTCGGGTGCTACATGTTGGATGAACTACTACATGAACTCTTCTTTGGAAGCTGGTCTGTGATACAATCTAAGATGGTGCCCATTGACCAATAATTTGAAACTAATAGGGTCAATGGTGGTGAGTTGTACAGCTCCATTGGGAAATACCTCAGCAACTTCATATGGGCCTAGCCACCTTGTGTGCAATTTTCCTACATTATCTTGATACCGTGAGTCATAAATTAATGCCCAGTCACCAGGCTGAAATTTCTTCTATTTGATAAAATTTTCATGCCATTTGACTCATTGATTCTACACAACTTCGGTATGGTGCAAGTTTGATTTCCTTGTCTCATCTAATGCATTCAGTTGTATGATCCTTTCTTTTTGTGCCTCAAAAATTTCCATTCCCAATTCAACTATAGTTCTAAGAGTCTTGTTCTCGAATTCAATGGGAATCATGGATGTCTTCCCATACAGTAGCTCAAATAGTATAAAGCTTGTAGTTTTCTTCCAGGTGGTTCTGTAGGCCCAAACTACTTCTGATAATCTATTTTCCCAATCCTTTCTACGAAAATTCACTATTTTGGTTAGGATGGCCTCAATCTCTTTGTTTGTCACCTCAACTAGTCTATGTTCCTGGGGGTGGTAAGGAGTAGACTTTCTGTGTCATATGTTATATTCATTAACTAGTGCTCAAAAAATGTTGAGGTAAACTGAGCTCCTTGATTAGTTACTATTTCTCTTGGCACTCCATATCGTGTAAAAATTTCTTCATAAATAAATTTTGCAACTTTGTTGTCTCTTGCATGTTTCATGGCTTTGACTTCTACCCACTTAGTTACATAATCAGTGCATACCAAAAATAAGACTTACCATTTGATGGGGGGTCAATGGGTCCCACAAATTCCAACCTCCACTTGTCAAAGGGAGTGACTACTACTTGGGGATAGAGTGGCATCTCATCTGACTTGGTTGGCCTTCCCATCCTTTGGCATCTATCATATTTCCTTGTATATCTTCCAGCATATTTGGGGAGTGTAGGCCAATAGTATCCTATGTTCAAAATTGTCATTGTTGTCCTCTTGGTTGCAAAGTGTCCTCCACATGGTTCATCATGGAATGCATGTAGAATATTATAGGTTTCATCTTCCCTCAGACATCTTCTCATAACATGATCTGGTCTAGTATAAAATAGGCATCCAGCTATCCATGAAAAAGGGAAAGATTTTTCAATCAGCACTCTTCTCTCTTTTGGAGAGAAGTGAGGAGGACCTCTCCCTGTTACAAGGTAATTTTCTATGTCAGTATACCAGGGTGTTTGCATGCTAATGGAGAATATATTCTCATCAAAAAAGGATTCATCTATGGCTTGACTGCATGCTTATGTGGTTAGCCTTCAAAGAAAATCTATAACAACGTTGGCCTTCCTTATTTTGTCCACAATAGTTATGTCAAACTCGTGTTGTAGCAACAACCATCTGGCTAACCTTCCTGAGTTCAAGGGTTTATTCATGAGATATCTAATGGTTGCATGATCAGTGTGCACAAAGATCTGGTAACCTATTATATAGTGCCTGAATTTTTTTAGGGCATAGATTACTGCCAACATTTATTTCTCTATTATTGTGTAATTGAATTCAGCTCCCTACAAATTTTTGTTGACAAAATAAATGGAATTTTCAATGGCTCCTTCTTTCAGTACTAGGACTGCTCCTATGGCATAATCTGAGGCATCTATATGAATGTGAAATGGAATTTCCCAATTAGGTCCCTTAAGTATAGGAGCATGAGTCAAAGTTATCTTTAAATTAGAAAATTCTTTATCACAGCCTTTTATCCATTGGAACTCAACATCTTTAGTCAAGAGACTATACAGTGGTGCTGCCATTTTGCTAAAATATTTGATGAAACACCTATAATATCCTACATGGCCCAAGAAACTCCTAACATCCTTTTGTTTTGCAAGTATAGGCAAATTAGCAATTACCTCAATTTTTGCAAGGTCAACCTGAATGTCGTGGTGGGAAATGTAGTGGCCAAGAACTACACCTTCCTGCATCATCATGAAACACTTCTCACTATTTAGAGATAGATTTTGGTCTTCACATATTTGTAGGACCTTCTTCAAATTTACCAATGCTCCATTGAAATACGCACCATAGGTGGTAAAATCATCCATATAGATTTCCATGCAATCAAGGGAGATGTCTAAAAATATGTTGATGATTGCTCTCTGAAAAGTTGCAGGTGTGTTGCATAACCCAAAGGGAAGTACTGAATAGGCATATGTCCCCCATTGAAATTTGAATGTTGTCTTCTCCTGGTCTTCTAATGCAATCCGAATCTAATTATAACCACTGAATCCATCAAGGAAAGAAAAGTATTGCTTTCCTACAAGAGAGTTTAGGACTTGATCTACAAAAGGCAAGGGAAAATGGTCCTTCTTAGTAGCAGCATTGAGCTCCCTATAGTCAACAAAAACTCACCATTTTCCTCCCTTCTTGGGCACAATCACCAATGGATACACCCATTTTCTATTTGAAATAGGGTAGATAAATCCTACATCTAGTAAATTTTGCAGCTCTATTTTGACAATTTCTCTTATTGCAGGGTTGATTATCCTTTGTGGCTACCTTACAAGTGTACAATCATATTTGATATATATCCTATGAGTGCAAAGCTTTGGATCTAGTCCCTTCATATCATGATAATCCCAGGAAAATTCTTTTTGATGGATTTTTCAGCAAATTTGCCAATGTCAATTGTTGTCCCTCACTCAATTTACCATTGATTTTCAAATATTTTCCTTTGGACACCTATACTTGTGTAACTAGTTCTATCATAGATGCTTCATTAATACATGGTACCTTAAGTTCATGTGGAAGAATTGTGTGGAACATACCTATTGCTGCAGGAAGTTTGTTTGTTGGAAGAGTGGTTCTAGGAAGTTTGTCTACAGAGATAGTGATTGTAGGAAGAGAAACTACAAGAAGTTTGTTTGTAGAGACAACAGCTGCAGGAAGATCAGGTAGAACCGACAAAAGGTGTTTGCACGAGGTCCGTAGAACCAGACACATGAGTGGATGATGTCTCTTCTATCTGACAATGGTTCTGAATGATACTAGATAACACTTCATCCTCATATTGAAGTTGCAGGAAAGGACTTCTTCTTAGCATCATGAGTTGCACTATAGAGTTAACTTCTCCAGCCTCTTTCTTCACTAACATGTGGCCATACAGAATTATCTTCATCATGGGATTGTTGAGCAGGAGGATAAAGAACAATATTTTTGTGTTCCTACCATCAGAAATGGTCATGTCACTTGACTGACATCCAATATAAGCATCTACAGTTGCTAACCATGGCCTTCCAAGGATAATTGGATACCCTCCTAGTGTAGCTTTAGGAGAAAGAACCATGAAGTCAGAAGGATACTCCCAAGAGTCTAGAATCACCACAATGTCTTCTACTATGCCATTAGGCTTAACAGTGGAACTATCAGCAAGCTAAAGGATAGTAGGAGTGGATCTCATGTTTGCAATATTTAGTTGCTATAGGATGTCTTTGGTCATCACATTGATTGTTGCACCCAAGTCAATCAAATAATTCTTTATATTTATCCCATTTATAATAACTTCAATCACAAGACTACCTAGATCATTTTACTTGGGGATAGTTACTTTTCCAAGCATGATGTCGATCAATTGACCCACTACATGAACTGTTGTTAGGTCTTTCTTTTTCTTGCCTAGTTTCTTAATGAATGTTTCTTTTGTTGTCTTTTCATATATAGGAACATCTTTTATAGCCTAAACAATGGTATCTAGACATAGATATGCTTTAGCTGGTCTAGAATATCAGAAGTTGTTTCCTCCTTGTCTTCTTTTTTCTTGGCTACTTCCAATCTCTGGGGGAATGGTGGATCTTGTGTTGTTTGCTTGGTTGGAACTGGTTCAGGATTTTTAGGTGCACAAGGCTGAATAGGATCAATCATAGATTTTGTCTTTCTCTTCCACATGAAGCTTGGTGATAATGTAGGTTGAAGGAGCTAGCAAGGTAGTTCCTGAACCCAGACGTATGTCACTTAAACTTATAGCATATGCAAGAAATTGATTTGGATCAGCAAAATATACAGGTTGTTGTTGTGGTTTATTATTTGGATTGGGTGTGGGTTGGGCTGGTAACTTAGTAGGTTTGGGTACATTTTCACTTAGATTAGCAAGAGGAGGCATTATAGCAGGTTGTTGGGGTTGAGAAGATGGTTGCATATAACTGGTTGTCAGGTTTGTCCATTGTTGGCCACCTCTCCATTGAGATGTTTATTGCCAATTTCTTGGAGGTGGTTGCCAAGGTCCTTGAAACTATTTCCAATTCCCCTGAGGTTGTTGCCATTGAGGTGAGGAATTTTGATAATTGGACAAAGCATTTGGAGGTTTATCCCAAGGCTATGGTGGATATCCTCCATAGTTGGATGGACAAGGGGGCTGCCACTAGTTACCAGATTAATAAGACTTAAAATATGGCCCAACAAAAGATAGTGGATCTGGTTGCATACCTTGTCTTGAAGCCCATGGCCTCTTCTGTGCAACAAAGTAGACTTGGTCTTCCTCAAACTGAATAGGTTTAAACTCAGGTGGAATCTGCTTGCTCTCAATGTTAGCTATAACCTTACATTTGTAGTCCTTCTTCTATCTACAATGAGGGCAATATTCTGTCAGCATTGCCTCTGCCTCCTCATGTTTCTTCTTAGCTTGAAGTGTATCTAGCTAAGTAGCTAGATTGTTGATAATATCCTGCTTGAAATTTTCCAAAAAATTAGTAATCTCCATCCTTGAGACTCCACTGGTGGATGACTTACCCATAGAGGATTGGTAGGCTCTTCCTTTTTTTGAGGCTACCCTAGAATATATTTGGTATAAATTCTTGATATCCTCCCAATGGACTTGAGTGATATCTCCTCCTTCCATTAGGTTCAAGGCATCAGTGCAGCTTTCACTAATTCCTCTCAGAAAAATCAACTTTTTTGAGTCTTCATTGAGTGCATGATGTGGAGATTTCTGCAGACAAAACAAAAACCTTGAAATGAAATCCTCTAAGATCTCATCTTCCTTTTGTTGCATTCTAAAAATTTCACCTCCTCTCATTTCACTACCCCTACAATACTCCTTATATTTCTCAAGGAAATTTATCTTCATATCTTCCCAAGTTGCCATAGTGTTTCTGCCAAGGCTCATAAACCATCTCAAAGAAACTTCTTTCAAAGTGGTAGGAAATAGCTTAAGTATGTGGGCTTCAATGGTATAGTCATAGCTTTTACAGAGTATATCAAAATCAAACAAGAATGTATCAGGATATTTTGTGACAAGTCCATAGAACTTAGGAAGGACTGAAGCAGAGATTTTCTTGAGGTTATCTATTTCATTCTATTCAGCAATGGGAAAAGGAAAAGTTGGTCGGTTCTACCTGTTAGGCCTGTCTCCATTTCCATCAGCCATGCCTACTTGATGGAATTATAGAAAAGGTTGTTCAATAGGATTTTGATCATCAAGGTAAAATTCAGAACTAGTGAAGTCAAGGAATATATCAGAAAAGGGGTGTGGCTCTTCTTCTTCTTCATTTCTAGGCAAATTTGGAAGTTCTACTAGATTAAATGGCTCTAGATTATTAGGAAGGAATCTCCCATAAGCATCTCTTCTTCTTCTATGCATGCAGTATCAACTCAGTATCAGCCAACTCACACAAATAATAGGTGGGTAAAAATAGTGGATCATAACTTCTAACACTAAGAGTGAATTCTAGAAGTCCTACAATAGAAAAAATATCAATGACTCCAAAGGACTCCCTAGTTTGACACCATCCTCGACAGTGGCCCCAAAAATTTTGACCTCCTACAATGATTACATAACTAAGCCTTTACAGCCATGATTCAGAGATTGGACATCTAACCTGAATATCCATCTTAACCATCATGAAGGTACATTTAAATTTTCAACCGAAGGATGTGAACTTGAAATGGATCAGCATAGTATGTGCACTAGGAACTCAAAGTAGTCATCTTCATTCTACAACTAAGAGAGACCTAATACTAAAATTAAATTGCATGGAAAGAAATAAAGAAAATTTTGAACATCACTCAACAATAAAACTTAAACTGAACATGCATAACAAAAATGAAAATATGAGCAGCAAATAGGAAACTACTCTGCCCGCATTGGCTATAGGAACAGTCACAGAATGGAATTCTAGTGGTTGCAGGAATAGTCAGTGCCATATTCTTAACTAAGTACTAAATAGAAGCTAATACTAATCTATCTAAACTAAAGGAATGGATTATTCACCAAGTGGGTCCCCTTGGATGAGTATCCCCTAAAACTAATGCAAACTTAGATTAAACTTAAATGCTCAACTCAGAATCTTATTTCATTTATTGGAAAGTGTAAATACAAAAGAGTATGTCTGATAGTATTCTTAGCTTGTACAATAACTTGGCAATCAACTCCTAAAGAAGGATGATTTGAACCTTATATATGACAACTAAATAGGGAAGTTAACTCCCACTAACTGAGAGGATGCTATTTAGGGAAATCAGAAAAGAGAGTGGAAAAGTGGTTACACATGTAGGGGAATCCATTCATACATGCATGCCCAAACGTGGACTTGACCACTATGGTAATGCCCACATTGCTCAATATCATTAAAGATCGGCATAAGGCGCTTACATGTAGCTATCATAGGAATCTCTCATCGTCATCCTCAGTTGACCTTCATGTGTTTCCTCTGCATGAGCAATTGGTAGCTATGTTTCTCAACTTATCATTCTCAATCATGTCTACATGGAAATTTTAGTACGCATAATAATTGCATAGCTATAACCACCTTTAAAGAACATTCATTAACCACATGCAAGATTAATATAGATAGTCCATATAATAGGTAAATATCATTAAACTTGGTAGAAATGGAATTAAACCGAAATGTCTTATGTTTTGAGAGAAACTATATAAAAGTGTCAGCATGCAATATAAAAGTCCATGGTAACTTCAGAAAATAGACTATAGATTCTATCCATAACTAACCCAAAAAATCTACTCATCATTTAGTGTAGCTCACAAAAGGGATATGGGTAGTAGGAATAATCTTCCAAGTTCTCAATACTTGCAGCATACTCCTTATGTTGTGAAATGACCACCCATGTCTATTATTTCTTTTTGTTCTTCTAGCATTTGGTCGGACCTCCATACATCAAACTCTTGAGTATGCTCTTGATGCTCTTCCCACTGATTTTTCTCCAAGTAAAATTTTCATTTCCACACCCCATCTCATCTCTGCCAATATACTTCTCCCACTCTTCAAATAACCTCTCATTGCTATATCTAACCCATTTGTTTGGATTTTCCTTCAAACAATATTCAACTCCATCAACAGTATGTACAAAATTTGAGAAATGCAGGATGGTGATTAAAATGGTGCTTTTCTCCTCTTCTACACTATATTGTTTGTCCTCTAGATACCTCACCATTGCAATCATGTCATATTCATGAAAAAAAAATTCAACTATATCCATGGGTTGGGAAAACAGAGATATAACCACACCATTGAAGGCTACATGAATTGTCTCACCTCATGTTAGTGCAAGCGACTCTCTCTCAACTGCCTCAATTGGAAGAATCAATTCATCCTCCACATTCTCTTTCACTATCTCCACACTTTGTTTCAAACTCTCATGTATCTATGCATCCTTCATAAGACCAACAGCTGCCCAAAATCATAGTCATTTGTAACAAAATGAAGGTACACCTCTTTGAGTATTGCTGCAACTTCCTCTAACTCCCTTCCACTTATAAACTCTTTTTTTCTTATCATCATCACCTTACTAATGCTGTTATGGCTTTTCTCTATTGGTTCTTGCAAAGGTAACAACTTATGTTTAAGATTGTCCTTCTCAAAAGTGTAAGTGTTATGTCTCCCATCATGTATGGCATTTCAATCAAACTATCAAGGTCTACCAAGCAATACGTGACACATGTCCATAGGCATGATGTCACAATTCATGAAATCCTTATAACCACCAATCTAAAATTCTACTAAAGCCAGTTTATCTACCTACAACTAATGCCCTTTCTAAAGCCAAGAAACTTTATAAGGAGTAGGATGTTTAGTTCTCTTAAGTCCTAGCTTATCCACCATTTCTATAGCCACTAAATTATCCATACTACCATTGTCAATAATTAATTTGAAGCACTTCCTTTAGCTTTGCACTTCATTTTGAATAGAGCCTTCCTTTGTACCAGTTCATGACTCTCCTTTAGCAGTTTCAGCAACACTCTTTTGACCAAAAGAGATTCTCCTGACTCAGATTCTTCCTTTCTTGGAGAAATTGATCCTTCAATAGCCTAATCTTCTTGCACAACCTGATTTCTCCTTTCAGGCCTTGTGTAACCTCCTTGGGATGATTTTGAACACTCCCAACTCTTGTGACCCACATATTGATTACACAAAAAAATTCCCTTCAAAACCTCTTCCTCTTCCTTGATACCCATCAATTCTAACTGATCTTTCTCCTTTGTCTTCATAACCTTCTTTTTCTAACTTAACTTGCCCTCTTGAACTGATTTCCTCTCCATCTTGATGGTGCTGCTATCCTTTTCTGCATAGCCTCATCCTCTACCTCATCCTTATTGATTCTACTTCCTCATTATCTTCTCCTCTACCTTAATGGAAAACTGGTAGGCTTCCTCCAAAGTTCTTGGTGACACCAAACTCAACTCATCTGTAAACTGTATCTCAACCCATTCAAATACCTTGCCACCTTTTCCAAATCCTCTTCGCTATGGCCTGACTAAATCACCAACTTGTAGAACTCTTATGTGTATTCCTTGACTGGCATATCTTTTTGCTTCAGTTTTGTAATATTCTAAAAAGATTACTTTGATAATCTGTCGGAAGAAACTTCGTCTTCAATTTATCAACTTGAACCACTAAAAAGGTATACAATAAGGGAGAGAGGATTCCCCTTATTAGGCCCCTACGGTTTTTCACCTAGGAGAACTTGGTTTAGGAATGGCACTCTTTCACCTAGTGATATTATTTTTGGGTAGGTTCATTCAAAGTGTAGGGGTTATTTATGGGTTGTGATGTGTGTGTGTTAAGTGTGTTTAAATGTTGAAATAGAATGAAACTAACTAACTATGAAATGTAAATCTAAACTACATTCAATGTAAACTAAATGACCTAAATATGTACAATCAGTAACAAAAACTGGAAATAAAAGAAGTGGTGCACTTGGGAATTGAAAGTTACAGATGAGGAGTCCTGAAATATTCTAGAATCTTCATAGGGACATTTATGTCAAAATGGATGACCTAGTCCTCTTTTCAAGAAAGTTTTCCAGAATCGGTTTCTACCAAAAGGATGTCCAGAATTGTAAAGATCCCCAAAAAATAAGCTTAGAGGTACAAGGTCACCATTATTGGTGACCTAGTCCTCTTCTAGGTTTTTGAGAATCTGAAAGTGGAGATTGGAGCCTTTGGTTTGCACTTTGGGTCTTGACAGGTGTCTGGTTTAGATTCTGCAAAGAACAGGTTGAAAGAGGTCTCCAAGCTTCAACTAGGGCTTTGTCGACTTGAGTGATCTTGATGTGTTGAGAACACCTTCTTGGAACCTTTCTCCTTGACAAACTTGCATACAAAACCTACAAATCACACATGCAAAGAGAAGACAAAGGGTTAGGGTTAGAGATTAGGGGTTTGCCTTAGTCAAACCCCTTTTATGATAATCAAATCCAAATGAAATATAATGAAAGGAAATTATCATTCGAATGACAAAGAAAATGTAAACACTTACCAAATCCTTTGTTGTTGAAGATCTGCAACATGCAAGAACCAGATCCAATAGAGGTGGCTTGAGATGCCTTGTGCTTGATTTTTTTCTTGGGAAGCTTGAGTGCAAGAGTGCTTGTGAATATTGAGTGAAGGTGAAAAATGAGACTTGTTAGGGTTCAAAAATGAGGGGGAAAACCTTATTTATACAAGATATGAACTAATTTCTTGAAAATGTCACATGATAGGCTGACACTCGGGTTTGGGAGGAAAAATTCCTATTAAGTTTTGATTTAATTTTGAAATTTAAGCCAAAAGGGACTAGGTGGCCCAAGGTGGTGACCTAGTCCACTTGGGAAATTTCAAGTGGTGGTTGAGAATAAAATGATGTTTAATAAATTTTATCCACTTTTCCTCCCGAAACACACTTTACTTGGGCCTAAAATTACATTAAGGGGACAAATTAGTATAATAAAAGGGTTAAATTAGGGGCGACAAGCCTAGGAAATTGTGGCAATGCATTACAACACTTTACAACACTTTGTCACAAGGGTTGGAAAGGGGTTATTTAGGTGAATTATGTTGAAAGGGTCTTAGAAAAGTGAGAAAATGTGTTACAACACTTCACAACACCTTAGTAAAACATTGTTTTTCTTTTTGTTGAATTGCAAGCTTTCAAGACTGAATCGAGGTAAAACAAGGCCAAAATCAAAGGGAAAAGTCCAAAATGAGTGAAAAAGTGCCAAGGACTACACTTTTTGGTGACACACAACCATTCAATCCCATGAGGTAAAATTGTCCTTATTCTTCTTTCATCTCTCATATTTGACATAGTCCCACCACATAGTAGTGTGGCCCTTGAGCCTTATGCAAGAAAATTTCACTTTTCTTTCCTATGTAACTCCATACTCAAAATACTTATCCAGGTCATTAATCCAATCTATGAGTTCTCCATTTATACTTCTTGAATACGTTGGAACCTCAATTTTTGGCTTGGATCCCACATTGATCATAGCTCTGATCAATCTTTCTTCCAATCCTTCATGTTCTCCTTGATCTTCCTCATCATCTCCTTGTGGTCGCTCTTCCTCTTCAACATCACTAGCATCATCCATTGGTGTTCCTATTTGTTAGGCCCTCTCCATGGCATCCATTTGTGTAGTCAATTTCTGCAGCAATTCAAGGACTCCATCATCATGTCCTCTTTTTCCTCTTCCTTGAGTATCTCTACCTCTCAACGCCTCAACAACCCCAAATCTTTGGGATTTGATACCAAATTGATAACAAACTACAATAGAGATTATTGTGCAAATTCAAATACAATCCAACTCTAACAACTTCTAGAAGAAACAAGGAACAGCTAGTCCATATTTCACCAAATGAAAAAACTTCCTCCAACTCTAGCCACCATTAACAACAAGCCAAAACAATCAAGTAGCAGGATGGGTTGAGTAGTTTGGTCAAACCATATAGGGTTGGTAGACCCTTTCCCAATATATTACATGTACAAGAATTAAAAACTTGCAACACAACATTCTTTATTCAAAGCCATAGACATCTATTACAAGGTGATAAGAAAAGAGAAACAATGACCAACACATCTAGTTTCCAAGCAACACAATGGATACAAGAAGATTATCTCAAATTGAACTAGCCAAAAAGCAACACGTGTTTTAGTTTGTATTGAAAACCAAGACTATGACCCCAATGTAGTTCATGCTTACAGGAATCACTCTCCTTACTACTTAATTGATGACTCCTAGGCTAAAAAAACCTATCAACTGCAACGCTGCTACCTCCAATCAACCTCTTATTATTAACTCCTCTGCTTATTCTTCCTTCCCTTCACTTCTCTCATCTGATTCTTCAATTCTACAACCCCAGAATCGACTTTATTTTTTCATTACCAATTCATTTCCATCCATTTTCCCATGCAAAAATAAGTCATCCCCTTACATAGGCTAATCCCTCTCTTTTTTAAAAATAGTTATATCTTGTTATTCGTTGCTTCTCTCTTCATCATCAATCCAACTACCTCATTCTTCTTGCAACTATAAGGAGCGAACTTCCATGTCTTACCTACCACTTGTCAAAAGACCAGCAAGGTAAACCAAAATTAAGAAAAAAATTACCAACCAAAATGTGCACACCAAAAATTAGGCAATGAACAAGGTGATGCCCCTACATCATGCTCCCCAAGGTAGTTGTTTGTGAGTATAGCTCATAAAGGGAGTTGGGTAGTAGGAATACCCTTCCAAGTTCTTAATACTAGCAGCATATCCATTATGCTAAGAAATGACCACCCATGTCCATTATTTCTTTATGTTCTTCCAGCATTTGGTTAGTCCTCCATACATCAAACTCTTGAGTATGCTCTTTATGTTCTTCCTACTAGTTGTTCTCCAAGTAAAATTTCCATTTCCACACCCCATCTCATCTCTGCCAATATACTTCTCCCACTCTTCAAATAACCTTTCATTGTTGCATCTAACCCATTCATTTGTCTTTTCCTTCAAACAATATTCAACTCCATCAGTAGTATGCACAACATTTGATAAATGTAGGATGGTGTTTAAAATGGTGCTTGTCTCCTCTTATGCAGTATATTGTTTGTCCTATGGATACCCTACCATTGCAATCATTCCATATTCATGAAAATCATTTTCAACTATATCCATGGGTTTGGAAAAGTAAGATATAACCTCACCATTGACGGTTGCATGAATTGTCTCACCTCATGTTAGTGCAAGCCACTCTCTCTCAACTACCTCAATTTGAAGAATCAAGCCATCCTCCAAATTCTCTTTCACTATCTCCACACTTTGTTTTGAACTCCCCTGTATCTCTGCATTCTTCATAAGACCAACAGCTTCTCCAACTCCATAATCATTTGTAACAAAATGAAGGTCCACCTGCTTGGGTATTGTTGCAACTTACACTAACTCCCTTCCACTTAAAACTATTTTTTTCTTATCATCATCACCTTACTATTGTTGCGATAGTTGTTCTCTATTGGTCCTTGAAAAGGCAACAAGGTATGTTTAAGATCGTCCTTCTCAAAATTGTAGGTGTTATGTCTCCCATCATGTATGGCATTTCATTCAAACTACCAAGTTCTACCAAGCAATACATGACACACGTCCATAGGCATGATGTCACAAATCACACTATCCTTATAACTACCAATCTGAAATTCTACTAAAGCCTATTCATCTACCAACAAATGATGCCCTTTCTAAAGCCAAGAAACTTTATAAGGAGTAGAATTTTTAGTTCTCTTAAGTCCTAGCCTATCCATCATTTCTATAGCCACTTTTTGTATGTACTACCACTGTCAGTAATTAATTTACAGCACTTACCTTCAACTTTTCACTTCATTTTGAATAGAGCCTTCCTTTGTACCAGTTCATGACTCTCCTTTAGCGGTTTCAACAACACTCTTTTGACCAAAAGAGATTCTCCTGACTTGGGTTCTTCCTTTTTTGGAGAAATTGATCCTGCACTCTCCTGATTTGCTTGCACAAACTAATTTCTCCTTTTAGACCTTACGTAACCTCCTTGGGAAGATTTTGGACACTCCCAACTCTTGTGACCCACATACTGATTACACTTAAAACATTTCCCTGCAAAACCTCTTCCTCTTCCTTGATACCTATCAATTCTAACTGATCTTTCTCCTTTGTCTTCATAACCTCCTTTTTCTAACTTAAGTTGCCCTCTTGAACTGCTTTCCTCTCCATCTTGATGGTGTTGTCCTTTTTTTTTCATAGCCTCACCCTCTACCTCATCCTTGATGATTTTGCTTCCTCATTAGCTTCCCCTCTGCCTCAATAGAAAACCGGCAGGCTTCCTCCAAAGTTCTTGGTGACACCAAACTCAACTCGTCCTACAAATTGTATCTCAACCCATTCAAATACCTTCCCACATTTTCCAAATCCTCTTCAATATGTCTCAACCAAATCACCAACTTGTAGAGTGCTTCCATGTACTCCTTGACTAACATATCTTTCTGCTTCAAGTTCTACAATCTTCTAAAAGTATTAGTTTGATAATCTACCAGAAGTAACTTTATCTTCAACTTAGCAACTGTTTGATCCCATGAGGTAATCTTTTCCTTGTTCTTCTTTCATGTAGCAGCATGGCCCTTGAGCCTTATGCAAGAAAATTTCACTTTTCTTTCCTCTGCAACTCCTTCATACTCAAAATACTTATCCAGGTCATCAATCCAATCTATAAGTTCTTCTTTTTTTAGACTTCCCAAATATGTTGGAACCTTGATTCTTGGCTTGGATCCCACATTCATCATAGCTCTAATTAATATTTTTCCCACTCCTTTATGTTCTCCTTGATCTTCCTCATCATCTTGTGGTTTCTCTTTCTCTTCAAAATCATTAACATCATCCATTGGTGTTCCTCTTCATTGTGCCCTCTCCATGGCATTCATTCATGCAGTCAATTTCTGCAACAATTTGAAGACTCCATCATCATGTCCTCTTCCTCCTCTTCCTGGATCACCTCTGCCTCTCAATGCTCCTAGAAGAATTGTACCCATGCCTCAATAGCCCCAAATCTTTGGGCTTTGATACCAAATTGATAACAAACTATAACAGAGATTATTACACAAATTAAAAAACAATCCAACTCTAACAGCTTTTGGAAGAAATAAGGAAAATCTAGTCCATATTTCACCAAATGAAAAAAATTCCTCCAGCACCAGCCATAACAACAAGCCAGCGCAATGGAGCAATAGGATGGGTCGAGTAGTTTGGTCAAACCATACAAGGGTGGTAGACCCTTACCTAATATATTACATGCACAAGCATTCAAAACTTGCAATGCAACATTCTTTATTCAAAGCCATACACATCAATTGCAAGGTGATTAAAAAGAGAAACAATGGTTGGCACATCTAGTTTCCAAGCAACACAATGGATACAGGAATAGCTAGTCCATATTTCACCAAATGAAAAAACTTCCTCCAACTCTAGCCACAATTAATAACAAGCTAGGACAATGGAGCTACAAGATGGGTCGAGTAGTTTGGTCAAACCATATAGAGGCAGTACACCCTTGTCCAATATATTACAAACACAAGAATTCAAAACTTACAATGCAAAATTATTTATTCAAAGCCACATAAATCTATTACAAGGTGATAAGAAAAGAGAAACAATGACTAACACATCCAAATTCCAAGAAACACAATGGATATAGGAAGATTATCTCAAATCTAACCAGCCAAAAAGAAACACAGCTTTAAGTTTGTATTGAAAAACAAGACTATGACCCCAATGTAGTTGATGCTTACAAAAATCACTCTCCACACTACTTAATCAATGACTCCTAGGCTAAACAAAACCTCTTACCTACAATTTTGCTATCTCCAATCGGTCTCTTACTGCTAACTCCTTTTCTTATTCTTCCTTTCATTCACTTCTCTCATCTGATTCTTTATTTCTATGACCCTAGAATCAACTTTATTTTTCCATTAGCAATTTGTTTCTCTTTTCCCATGCAAAAAGAAACCATCCCCTTCCTTACACAAGCCGATCCCTCTCTTTTTCAAAAATAGTTATATCTTGCTATTTGTTGCTTCTCTCTTATTGATCGATCCAACTACCTCATTCTTCTTGCAACTATGAGGAGTGAACTTCCATCTCTTACCTACCACTTGTCAAAAGACCAACAAGGAAAACTAAAAGTAAGACAAAAATCAACAACCAAAATTGCACACCAAAAATTAGGCAATAAACAAGGCCCCTGCATCAAAACCCTTACCTATAAATTACTTGCCCACTTGGATGTGTTGGAAGAGTCAGTTTTGGCCCAAGATGCATGAAACAAAAAATATTTTTTTCATACTGGCACTGCTCTTTACTTACACTTTTTTCAAGTTTTCATTCTAAGTTGGCATGGTAAAACAGTGTTGATTTGACCAAAATTGAGAGAGGTTAATGTGGATGGATTCCATATGAACTCATACCTATAGAAAAATCATTCTTAGGTGCCATGAGCTCAAAACACCACTTTGTCATAGTTTGGAACTTTTTTGCTCTTAGGGATCTTAAGAGACTATGCTAGAATAGTGCACTCCAAAATGATCAGGTGAATTGGAGAATGAAAAAATATATTTCCTAGCATTTACTTGCCCACTTGGATGTGTTGGGGTAGTTGTTTTTGGTCTAGGATTTATGAAACAAAAAATTTGCTTCTTTCCAAATTGGCAATGCTCTCTACTAACACTTTTTACAAGTTTGCATTCTAAGTTGGCATGGTCAAATGGTGTTGAGTTGACTAAAATGAGAGAGGTTAATTTTGAAGGATACCATATGGACTTGTACATGTATACAAAAATTCTTAGGCTCCATGAGCTTCAAGAACCACTCTATCATAGTTTGATATTTGTTTTCTCTTAGGACTCTTAAGAGACTATGCCAGAATAGTGCACTCTGAAATGATTGGGTGACTTGGAGAAAAAAAATATCCCTTCCTATCTTTTAGCTACCCACTTGGATGTGTTGGCACAGTCGGTTTTGGTTTAGGATGCACAAAACAAAAAATATGCTTCTTTCCAAATTTGTACTACTCTTTATTGACACTTTTCACAAGTTTGCATTCTAAGTTGGCATGATTAAATTGTGTTGAGTTGACCAAAACTAAGAGAGGTTAATTTGGAGGGATGAAATATGGAATTTTAGGTTTAGATGAAACATTCTTAGGCTCCATGAGATCCAAGAACCACTCTATCATAATCTGGAATTTTTTTGCTCTTAGAGCTCTTAAGAGACTATGTTCCAGTATAGTGCACTCCAAAAATATTGAGTGACTTGGAGAAAAAATAGATCCCTTCACTATCATTTAGCTTCCCACTTATACATGTTGGCATAGTCATTTTTGGTCTAGGATGCACCAAGCAAAAAATATTCTTCTTTCCAAATTCGCACTGCTTTCTACAGACACTTTTTGCAAGTTTGCATTCTAAGTTGGCATGGTCAAACGATGTTGAGTTGACCAAACCTGAGAGAGGTTAATGTGGAGGGACACCATATAGAATTTTTTGTGTAGTTGAAACATTCTTAGGTGTCACAAGCTTCAAGAACCACTCTGTCATATTTTGGTAGTTTTTTTCTCTTAAGTCTCTTAAGAGACTATGTCAGAATAGTGCACTCAGAAATGATCAGGTGACTTGGAGAATGAACAAAATGCTTTCATATCATTTACTACCCACTTGGATGTGTTTACACAATCAATTTTGGTCCATGATGCATAAAACAAAAAATATGCTTATTCCAAAATTTCAATTGCTCTCTACTGACCATGTTTATGAATGATAGTCATTGCTTTTATTGGTTTCATTTATTCCTATAAGAAAATAGATTTAGCATTATCAATTTAGTTTATACTATTGCTTTATTGTGCTTTGAAATTGATTAACACTTCAATGCATCTAGATAGGTTAAGAAAAGACATATATGTTTAACTATTTATTCAATCTATTCCATTCATCATAATAGGAATTATTAGCATTTAAATAAATGAATTTGTATTTCTTAGTTGTCTTTAGTTGTTACTTTCGAGCATGGTAGAGGGCACAATTATCTATGCACTAATATGTAGTATGAGATTTTATCTCTACTATCTTGTTACCTTAAGGTTTAGTTTCAACTATGTCACTAACCCTACATCTACCCTTTTTTATGTATAAGTGTGCCACATTGTGATATGTTCTACCTTTTTAGATTGAGGTAGTATTATATCTATATGTGTGTACCTTCTACACATATAGGATATTTGTGTGTTGTGTTGTCATGAATGACAACACTAGTGAGGTAGTATGCATTGCCTTATTATTAGTGTTATAATTGTTAATGCAAAAAAAAATGTTAGGTTTGTTTTTACTCATGTTGTCTATAGTAAAACTTGAACATTACATTTGGTATTAGTGTTATGGTTGCAACACTATTGGTTGTAGGAGTATTTATTAGATCTCATATTTGTTTTGTGTATCATGTAAAAATAGTAGTCATTTCTATCTTGTTACATGCATTCTAATTTTTTTGTGTCTAGAAATATTTAGATCCTCATCATCTCAGTTTAATTTCTCATTTAATGATAAATATTCTTAATGATTTGAGTTCTTAAGAGAATTTTAACTATATATGTGATTGATTGAATGACCATATGCTGGCATGATTTCTTTACCACTACTACTTTTATAACATTGTTTTAATTTTTTCTTGGTGAAAATATGTGATGTGTTAATGAATTATAAATGAAGTATGGTATGCTTTATTGCTGGTTTATTCATGTTACATTGTGAAAGATATATGGTGTTTACAGTACATGGATCTTATGAGAAAACACTAAATTATTTGAATACTTAGAAATTAATGTATCTTGCATTTAACTCTTTTGAATACATGTCTATCATGTTGCATGGTGTGCTTATCAAAATTCAAAAATAAAACCAAAAGAATGGATTTATATATGTATTATTGTACCAAAATTTGCATTTCATGTCATTTATTTTGATGCACTAATCAAAAGGAAAATTCAAATTAAAAAATCCATCATAACTAAAGGGGAAAGTTAACTTTATTGAAGGGATAAAAACCAAAATAAAACTATAGAGACTAAGGATGTTAATGAATCAAGGAATCAAAGGATAAAGGATGTTGCAACTATAGAGACTGAGGACAAAGGGATCAAATTTGGTGAAGTTTCCCAAGGAAACCAAATTTAACAATAGTATGCATGTTTTTTATTAGTGTAAAATAGGTTTTGAAGGGGCCCTGAAACCCTATTCAAAAGAAAAGGCACCACGAAGATAAAGAAATTAAGTTTCCCTACAAAAACCACCAGACTGGTTAAACAACAATCAACCAACCATCAGCAGAAGCTAAATTGAAAAGCCACAAGAAAAACAAAAAGGACAAACTAAGAAGAAACTAAAGAAGTTATTTTAACATCCTTGCTACTTCCATATCCTTTGTTATCACCTTATCATGCATCTCCATGATTTCTTCGACATCCTGCATTGACACCACATTATTCTTTTTTGTTTTGCTACAAGTGTACACGCTCAGCCTAGTCCCCAAATCAACTAGCTACTTACCCATCTCAGTGTCCTCACCACTAACCTGCTTCATTGGATCATTGAATAGGGATTTACCAGTCCATTCTCTTTCTTTTTCATTCAAGAACAAAACCTCCAATAGAAGTCTCAAGCGACTCCTTGCTGAGATTAATCAAAGCATTGAGATCTTTACATATCTGTAAGGAATTCCTTTCCAAAGAAAAAAGCTTTGGAACATGGTCACTTTTCAAATTAGCAATATGCTCCACCATTAGGAAAAGATTAGAGTTCAATGACCGAACCATACTAAAAATATATTCCTCCCTTAAACTTCTCAAGGTAGAGATGTTGCAATGAGCTATCATATCATACTTACCATGGAGGTCCTAGACCTCTTGAACAAGCCACATGAGAAAATTAAAAAAGACATTTTCCCCTTCTTTTACCAACCCCAAGGCTTGAGTAAATTCCATTGCACCCCAAGACAAAGCCCTCCCCTGATGGGAGCTCATCGGAGGGTCTTCTTCCTCGAAACCATCAAGTGGAACCTTTGTCTTTACAAGCCGACACTGTAGGGGATTCCTCCAAATCAACAAAATTATTCACCGTCCCAATAGTTGGGACCCCCTAATCCCCACCACAGTTCTAAATATTCTCCTCATTAACATTTTATGCCACCTCACAAACCTTATTAACCCTAATTCCCTCATGCAAATTTTCCACCACATCAGAGGAAATCATCGACCCCTGCTTCGAAGTCTTCCTTCTACTTCCTTTTTCCTCCAAAACCACCTCTTCACAAGAAACCAGAATTTTATGTTTCACACATGAGGAAGAGGGCTTAGCCTTTTTCATAAATATTTTCTTAACCCTAGTAGATGGGGTATAATCCAGGTCTGTATGGTAACCATCCGACCATGGCGAAGATTCATCCTCCATTTCCATTTCAACATCATCTTCCTTCTCCTCCGATGGAAATTTCCCACTCATCTTAGCCTTATTCTTGGCCTTTTCAATATTACCAAGAATAGGGGACACAATAACATATCTAGCTTTTATATGTTTCATAATCAACATCATCAAACCCTCATGTAAAAATGGATTTTTGGGATTCTTTCTGAAATTTGAAATCCCATTCTCCAAAGATGAAAGAAGATAGAAGATAGAAAGGGAACGAGACAAGCTTACCATGGCGGAAATGATTTAGCAAAATGAAGTGGTGCCCATAAAGATTCGTGTACCACCCATCCAAGGTAAATTATCACATCAGAACCATGGCTACCTCACCCCAAATAGGCTTAATTTTGGTGCAACCAAAACCACCACACTAGAGTCTAACCATTTTTTCCTTCTCCGTATTCCTCAGGAAGTTCATTCTTGCCACCCCGACATGGATTTTTCTCTGAATAGTTTCCTCCCCTGAGTTGATAGCCCTATAACTTCCACTATAAACTCCTCATTTATAGTGATTTCCATACCAAACAACCTAAGCACCTAGTTGTTCCAAGCATCCACAAACTCCTGCGAGACATTCGACTAAAACTAGTGCAATTTCTCCATGAATGGAGTAACCCATACTTTCTGTAAAATATTCCATAGATCATCATCGACTTTGGTCTTAGCACATGAGAAGGGCTTCATCCTACATCTATCACCCCTCATCTTCAACATTTCCATGCACCTCGCATGAAATAAACCCCACATATCACAAATACAAATAATAAAAAAGGTTAAGGAAACAATTGCACCCAAAAAGTGTGCGGACCTACCTTTCAAGGTACAAAAGATGATAATGGCCATATCCCTCCTAAATATACAACTCATCCTCCCACAATTTCTAATGAGTGCTACAGCCATCAAGTATCTAATGAGCATCAGATGGTAATTATTAACTCACCATCCCTTGAATTTACTAGAATA
Organism: Sequoiadendron giganteum; assembly: GCA_007115665.2. Taxonomy (NCBI): domain Eukaryota; kingdom Viridiplantae; phylum Streptophyta; class Pinopsida; order Cupressales; family Cupressaceae; genus Sequoiadendron; species Sequoiadendron giganteum. Next base: position 70,224,992 of record CM021101.1, on the reverse strand, counting down.
AATGAACCCATCCAATAAATTAGATGATATCATTATTAAGCAAGGATATAAGCTCCACTAGAAGGTTATCATTAATCTCCCATGAACTAGCTGAAGACATGCTGAGATTAGCCAAAAAATCCACAACCCCATTAGCCTCACGAAAGGCATGGAAGATATAAACTTCTTCAAAGTAATTCAACAAAGAGAGAGAATCAATGATAAATCTTTCAATAGACCAAGAAGGAGGGGAGAGCTTCCTAAGGTAATTGATAATATTCAAAGAATCCCCTTCTACCCAAATTTTTGCAACCCCCTTCTCCCTAGCCAATTTTAAACCATGATAGGTTGTCACAGCTTCAACATAAGTAGTGTGCATGTTATTATAAATGTCTGAGGATAATTTATGAGTGAAAATTATATATCATTCATAAACTATTAAAGTGAAAGATTGCAATAAATTGATAGATATAACATGTTATTTATCATATCTCCACCATTATAAAGTGATTATATATATTTAAAATTTAAGTCTCAAAGTAGGAAAACATGCACACAATGAACAAAATATATTGAATATTAATTTTTATATATAAAAATGTAGAGTAATTGTGTAAGTATATATACAAATTTAATATATATGCCAACTCAAAACAATATTTACAAAATGTGGCATATTCCATCTCAAGATCTATATATAATTAACCGATAGGCTATTTACATGGGGAGATCCCACCGGGATCTCCTCCAGTCTGACGCCACCGGGGAGTAAAAATAGCCGGGAAAGCGAAAGCAATGTGGCTCGTCTTATGTACGGTTTCGAAAAAGAAAAACAGTAAAGGTATTTAAAATAGGGAGCTCACATATCGATTGCATTTAAAAATTATTTAATGGTAGACAGATCATTAGCGCAACACGTGTGTTTGTTGTTTGATTTGAGAATCCTGATGAAATTACAACGAAAAAACTCAGCGACAAATTCGCTCCCCTTAATTTGTAATTATTTACTCCCTAATTTTTCGCATTGGAAAAAATGGAAACCAAAGTAAAAACCAACTACCTAATTTTTCTCATTGGAAAAAGTGAAACCGAAGTAAAAACCAACTTAGAATTAATCGCAGATTGGGAGGTTGGCCATATAAAAAAAATATGAATGCGTTTATTGTGGCTATATAATGTGAAACCCTTCGGATCTTTCAATTCTTCACTCATATTTATTTTTCCATAGATCTGAGTCGCTTCAGCAAAATTTAGCTACAATGGATGACTTTTTTTTAGCTGTAACCTCTGGTTTTGTTTTGTTGGGAGATATATGCTGGAAATTATTGGATTACTCGCATATAGGTGAAAATCGATACTTTACAGTTAGATGAATTTATCTAAAATATTCATTTGGCGGTTTCAAAAAGTTTAGATTAAAATTTTTCAGATCAACAGTCAAATTTAGCCACTCTCCAACCCGGTGATAAACATTGGGCGTGAAAGTAAAAACCCACAGTAATTCCATAAAGCAAAAAGTTCACAATAAATAAATAGAAAACGCAAATAAAAAATCCTTCTCTCTCACAACTTGCTGTAATAAAAATAAAATTTATATAATAAATCCTTTCTTTATTTTAATAATTTATATAATAAATAAAATAAAAATGATTCTTTAAATATAATAATATAATAATTTTTTAATAAAAATAAAATTTATATAATAAATAAAATAAAAAATAATTTATGTAATACATAAAATAAATAATAATTTATTTAATAAATAAAATAAAATAAAATAATTTATATAATAAAAAAAATTAAAAAATATTCTTTAAATAAAATAATATAATTTATTAATAAAAACAAATTTTGTTTTCTGTTATAAAATCCAAACAATAAACAAATAGAAAAATGGAAAACTAAAGTTGTATAGGAAGTGTTGTTTTTGGAATGAATTGGAAGAGGAGGGTAAAGAAGTAGAGATGGAAGGAGAGAGAGAGAGAGAGAGAGAGAGAGAGAGAGGGAAAAGAAGTAGAGGGAAGGATAGAGAAAGAGAGAGAGAGGAGGGTAAAGGGACAGAGGGAGGTAGCGAGGGATAAGTGAGATAGAGATAGAGATAGGGAGGGAGAGAGAGGTGGGATAGAAAGAAGTAGAGAGGGAAAGAGAGCCAAAGAGAGTGAGAGAGGGGGAGGGAGAGAGGTAGATAGAGGTAGGGGAGATATAGAGAATTAGAGGGGGAAGGAGAGAGAGGTAGAGAGGAATAAGTGAGAGAGGGAGAGAAGTAGAGAGGGAAGGAGAGAGTGAGAGAGAAATAGGTGGGATGGAGGGAGGGATAGGTAGAGAGGGATATGTGATATAGAAGAAATAGAGAGGGAAGGAGAGAGCAAAAGGGAGAAAGAAGGGAGGGGTGGGGAGAGAGAGGTATAGAGGGATAGGTGAGATAGAGAAAGAGAGAGGAGGGTAAAGAAGTAGAGAGGGAAGGATAGAGAAAGAGAGAGAGAGAGAGGAAGGTAAAGGGACAGAGGGAGGTAGAGAGGTAGAGAGGGATAAGTGAGATAGAGATAGGGAGGGAGAGAGAGGTGGGATAGAAAGAAGTAGAGAAGGAAAGAGAGAGCTAGAGAGAGTGAGTGAGAGAGAGAGAGGGAGGGAGGGAAAGGTATAGTGGGATAGGGGAGATATAGAGAATTAGAGGGGGAAGGAGAGAGGTAGAGAGGAATAAGTGAGAGAGGGAGTGAAGTAGAGAGGGAAGGAGAGAGTAAGAGAGAAATAGGTGGGATGGAGGGAGGGATATGTGATATAAAGAGAAATAGAGAGGGAAGGAGAGCAAGAGGGAGAGAGAAGGGGGGAGGGAGGCAAGGAGGGAGAGGGGAAGGAGGGAGAGAAGGAGAGAGAAGGGGGAAGGGAGGGAGGCAGAGGTAGAGAGGGATAGGTGAGATAGCTCATTGCTTTCTTCACGTCGTCCACTATTTTTCATGACCGTAAATAATGTGGGCTCAACCTATCGGTGTAAGTATTGCAACCTTATATATATTGATTTTTATATATAAAAGTGTAGAGTAATTGTGTAGGTATATATACAAATTTAGCATATATGCCAACTCAAAACAATATTTACAAAATGTGGCATATTCCGTCTCAAGGTCTATATATAATGTACATCTCAAATAGCCTAGTCATGTCAAGAAAATCTTAAACTTGTGGCAAATCATCAAAATGTAGCCTCTTCACACCACCTACTGAATGAGAAGTTGGTTGCATAATAACAATTCAAACCATAAATTATATTAATTAGCTCAATGGTAAATAAATTAGACTATTAAATAGAAACTTACCTACTATTTTTAATAGCTTTCAAAGTAACATCTAATCACTATACTAAACTATAATTTCACAAAATATCAATTAAAGTCCCTCAGGATAGCGAAATACTACCATATTGAAATAGTAGAGGATACACACATGTGGATGGCAGAATACTCTATAAGAATTTTTTTTTTATAAAATTAATATATAATTGTTGACAAACAAACATAAACTAAACATATATCTACTAGATATAAAATGATGGTCCCTTAGGATGATCAATTCTCCTACCATATTGAAATGGTAGAGTATCCACACATGGATAGTAGAATACTTTATAAGAAAAAAAATAAAATTTATAAAATTAATATATAATTATTGACAAACAAACATAAACTAAACATATATCTACATATATCTAAAAACTTATATATCTACTAGATACAAAAAACCATATACCATAATAGGTGATGCAAGTGAGATTATTTGAGAACAACTCATCATTGATGCAATCACTACAACTTCCTATAGATTAAACATGACAAGAATATAAGACTATAAATGTATGTACATATAACCATATTATATTTTAAATTGGCATATAAATCACTACAATAAGTCTATAAGTTCTAACTAAACTATTAGTTCAATTACCTCAATTGTGAGTCATTCTACAAATGTTGATTTCTTAGGATGATCAAGTGTTCTAGTATATGATGTGGGAAAATTTGTCACATCAGTCACATTTGGAGGAGGCTAAAAAGGTAAAATAAGATCAAGAAATAAATTAATATGCATTTAATTAATCATAATTTAAAATATATGCATACATTTTTAAAAAATTAAACATGTACAAGAAATTATACCATATCTAGTCCAAATTAAATGGATGAAATAGTACCATGATGGACTTCTCTAAGCCCATCCCTGGTCATCGACTATTCATTCCCACTTATATATACATTAGTAATACTATTTGTTATAATATTTTTAAATCAAATGCACTATGAAATAAATTTATTTTTTATATGTACATAATATTGCTCTTGTTGTTCCTCATCTCCAATAATTGATGGCTCTCCATTTTTTCTTCCCTCACAAATCTCATTGTATGTAGGATGAATTGTTGGCTCATCTCCTCAAGGTGTCACATCGTGCACTTCATACTTAGTTGTGTCTAGGGGTGGCTCAATAATATCTCCCATAGGACCTAGACACATATATGATTGTGCATACTACAATGATGAGGAACACAAATATTTCTAGATATTGATGCTCCACAAAAATCAATTGAACCACCAAGAGTATCACTATTAGGTGGCTAGCCAAACTGATAAGACTATGTAATCAAATGACTAGTCAAAGAGTGTATGGCCATGAGACTGTATTGTTGCATTTGCAACAATGTCTAGAAGGGTTATTGGAGGTGGGGGAGAAATGGAAGGGGGAACATATGAACCTTTCATTTTATGTATTTCCCTAGGTCTATCTTTGGGGCATTCCTCTACCCACTCCTTGAAAATGTCTAAAATCAAAATAATTTTTATGTTTTCCTAAAACAAACTCTACATATAATTTGTGGAGAAAATAAAGAGGGAGATCAAGATTATTGTTGGGTGGTTTATGAAACACCATCCACCAACGATCCCAAAATTTTCTTGTTGTGCCCTCATGTGTGCACCATTTTATCAAAAAATTGGGTTTGTGTAAATGAATAGGTTGTCCAATTTTTGGATTCACAAAATATTGGGCTATTTGGGATTTAGATATTTTAAATTTTTTGACCTTGTTATAGCTTAAACCATTACGATATTGTAACATATTCATTTCACTCCACTCTTGAAATGAAGTATTTTTCCTTGTGATGTCTTTCACATGACTTATTATGGCCTCTAAATTTGGTGTCATTGAACACAATTGCGGGTGGTGATGGTATCTTTCAGCAATGTTCTTCAATTCAGTTACATTCATATCAATTAAATCCTAACTTAAAGGAAGATTTGGTGGAGGGTTTGGTGGAGACTTTTCTCTATCAAATTCTTTTTTCCATTTCAAACCCTACTTAAATTTTTTTTTTTTAAATTAATATAATTTTAAACTAATTACTAAAATCTATAAAAAGTCCTAATATATATGCCAATTTTTTTGAGAAAACAATTATAATGATGAAAAACACAACAAAAAATGATTACCTCACTATCAAATATGAGGAAATTGCTAAAATTGCTAAAATTGCTAAAATTTAAGAGAAACAGATATCTATTATAGATGAATATCCATTTCTTTATCTTCCCTTGTGTCGCTATTATGCGACCCACTATGTAAAATATGTAAAAATGAACCTTTTTTTACATATAGCTTTCCAAAATAAATATTTGTTTTGGAAAGCTTCTTTTAATATTAAAAGCTCTCCAAAATGGATATTCATTTTGGAGAGCTTTTTTATATTATAAAAAGTTCTCTGAAATGGATATCCCTTTTAGAGAGCATTTTTTTATATTTGAGATATTTTTTATATTAAATGATATAATATAGTATATTATATCTAATCTAATATATTATAATAATATATGTAATATATATTATTATAATATATTGATATATTATTATATTAAATATTATATAATATAATATATTATGATATTATATATATCATATAATTTAATAAATTATGATATTGTATATTATCATAATATATAGATTATAATAATATATTAAATATTTAATACATAACAATGTAATAATATTATATAATATAATAGAATAATATTTTATTTATATTATCATAATATATATTATATATCATATAAAATAATAATATATTAAATATAAGAAAAATGGCAAGAGCGATCTGCAATGGTCATGGTGAATAGCAATGGTTTGATGGCAATCGATTTTTTGGTAGAGGACAAGAAAGGCATAAAGATGGTTGTCAGGAAAACTGTGAAGGCATCTTGAAGCTGGAACAATGGGCCCACCACACAGGTGATCATTCCAAACCTTGGTTTGATGATCATGGTCGAGATGGGCATCGTTCAAAAAAGGATGAATCAGCTTTCAAAAGTCACCAAGGCATAAGGGGTTACCATAATAATGCATTTCGTAGACCTTGTCAATAGGTTGGAGGAAACAGAGCCTTTGGGGGTCTACCTTAGATGGAGAGATTGGGCTATGGTTGCATCCCTAATTAGAAAAATGGTCCTATTAGACAGGTCTAGTAGAGGAAGAAAGAGACACGGGAATGGGAGGAGGGAATGGGAGGAGGGAAGGGAAGAGGAGAAAAGTGGAGATTCTTATTAGGAGGAGTCACAAGTGAGAAATGGAATACTAGGTGGTAGAGCTACTCTCGTGGTCAGCTCTGTAAAGCTCCAAGCTGAGGTTTTAAGGCTAGAAAATTTAGGGTTGATCAAAAAATGGTATGGGGCGGATCTTAATTGGGACTATCTGGTTAAATGGTGGAAAGATCAATGGGGACAGGATCATTTTAAAACACTTCAGAAAGGTTTCTTTCTGATCATTTGTCCATCAAGAAATCTAAGGGACGAGATTGTGAATGGAGTTTTTGTTTTAGATGGATGCAGTTTCTATCTGAGGCACTGGAAGGTCGGATTTAACCCAGAAATGCATGCCATGGAGACTCTTCAAGACGGGTATGGGATTCCTAACCTTCCTTTGGAATATTGGGCTCCAAATATTCTTGAGGAGATTGGGAATAGGTTGGGAACTTTTGTTTGTGTTAAAGAAAGGAGGAAGGCAGACAAATCCCAAACATATGTGTGAATATGTGTTGAAAATAATACAGTACGACATATTTGGGACGGGATTGAACTCATCATTGATTATGGTAGTTGGGTTCAAAAACTGGAGTGAGACTCCTTCACCCGAAGCAGTCTTGTGTGGCCTTTGATCTGTAGAGTGCTCTCAAAATATGAAGGTAAATTTGGCTCCTCTTTCATATCTGAGATCCCTCAAAGAAGGGAAAAACTAGTATTAGAAAGTAAACTACAAGAAAATTTATCAGCCCCCATGGTTGACAACCTGGAAGCGCCTCTCAATGCTTCACAAGTTATCATGGAAAAGGAGAATGGGGCAAGCCTAGGGATACTTGGTAACCCTGAGCAATTTGTCTCGAATGTACCAGATTCGGCAAAAAAGGCTCGAGTGGATGAAAACTGGATTGAGCATAATCTGGCTTTATATGATAAGATCTTGGAATCTTTGGACATCTTAGGAGAATATTGTAGAAAGATGGAATTGTAATCCCTTATATAAGTTGGTAAGGAATTGGTTATCCTAGCAGAGGCAGCAAAAGTAAGCGCTTGGGATGTTGGGGTAGATGGGGAGCCTGAAGAAATTGATTATGATGAGTTTATCATAGGAAATGGTGAAGACCTAGAGAGTCTTAGCCCTCAATCTGGAAAAAAAGAAAAATAACTCAAAGCTTAGCAGCGGCTAGAGAAAAATTGGGAATTCATCGACGGGAGATGGCAAAAATGATGCCAGACTGTGGTGAGGCCAAGAAGCGAGGAAGAATTTCAAACCAAGAAAAATGAAAATGGGATGGAGATGTTAATGGACAAAAGAAAATTGACTCAATGATGAAAGTAGGGAAGAGCGATGCTCTTCCTGAACAACAATGAAACTCGTAACATGGAATGATAGGGGCCTAAACGTCCCTAATAACTGGTGTCTTATAAGACATCATCCAAAAGCTTGTCAGGCAGATATTTGTCTATTGCAAGAAACAAAACTGGGGGAACCGGATTTGGTTGCTTTCAGCAGGAAGTTGAAAAACTAGAAATGGCTCGTTGTTGGTATTGATGGGGCATCATGTGTACTTTTAATAACTTGGAATCCCCAAGCCTCTTTGGTCAAAGAACTTGCCACCAGTCTCCACTGGTTGGCCTGTAGGGTTAGAAGGTTGCATTTGTGTCTTTAGTTCATGTTGATAAATGTTTATGGCCCATCCTTAAGTGTTCAAAAAAGGATTGTTTGGCTAAAATTGGAGGAGGCCCTTAAACATTATAACCAATATTTTTGCATTTTGGGAGGTGACTTTAATGTTATTTTTCACCCAGAAGATAAAAAAGGTGGTGTGGGTTGGGCTCTTCAATCACATATTGATTTTCAATTTTTTGTTGAGAGAAACATTTTATTAGAAATTCAAATGGGCAACGGTAGCTTCACATGGATGAATCGGAGAAAGGTGTTTTGCAGTATTGTGGAATTTAAGCTAGATAGAATCTTCTTCAAAGGTAATTTGAGATCTTTCCCTTTCAAAATAGATAGTAGAATCAATTTTGGGACTGGGTCAGATCACTTCTCGGTTCAACTTTAAATTGATGGGGAGAAAGGGCTTATCTAGTGTCCATTCAAGTTTGAAATGATGTGGTTTAAGGACCAAAACCTCATGAAATTGCTAGAATCCTAGTGGAAGGAATGCAATTCGGGGGGTTCAAAAATGTTCAATTTATTCATCAAGTTGAAGTATCTAAAATAGAAGTTAAAGCATTGGAACAAAGTAAGTTTCTAGAAAATTTTCAAGGAGAGACATAGAGTGTAAGCAAAACTAGATGCCTTGTCTGAAGAGATTCTTAAGAATGGCATGGATGATATTAAGTATGAGAAAGAAAAGGAGTTGTCGAAGAATATTAATGAGGTGTTAGCGAAAGAGGAAATTTTGTAGAGGCAAAAATCAAGGGAGGTGTGGTTGCATGAACACAAAATAAATTCACAACTCAACTAAGGTAAGGTGAGAAGTAAACAAGGTGACCTATATAAAGCATTCTAGTGGACAGCTAATAGAGGATACGCTAGAAATAAAGGCTTCAGCGGTGGCTTTCTTTCAAAATCTTCTCAATGATCAGGAAGGATCTAATTTAGAGGCTCTAAAGGAGATTCTAAGGAAAATCCCCAATTTGATCTCCCCCTCTCAAATGAATTCCTTGAATGCAAATTTTATAGTGGAGGAAATCAAAATTGCTACATTCGACATGCAACCTGAAAAGGCTCCTGGGCCGGATGGGTTCCCATCTGTGTTTCTTTAGAAGTGTTGGGAGTTTTTGGGTGAGGAAGTTTCAAAAGCAATTGAAGATTCCAGGAATTTAGACAGGGTCCTTGAATAATTGCACAACGCTTTAATTGCCCATATTCCCAAAAAAGAGAAGCTTGAGTCCTGGGATGAATTTCGTCCTATATCGATTTGTAATACGCTTTATAAAATTCTTGTCAAAGTTGTGGAAAATAGACTTAAGTTGTTCCTACCGACTAAAATTTCTAAAGAACAGATGGGGTTTGTTCCTAGAAGATCAATTCTTGATGGGGTGATAATTGCACAAGAGGTGATACACTCTATTTAGAAGACCAAGAAACCTGCTATGCTTTTGAAGCTAGACATCAAGAAAGCATATGATAGGGTAAATTGGAGCTTTCTCTTCAAATTTTTGGAAGCTTTCGGCTTCCAGAGAAGTTTCTTGGACTGGCTATTTGGTTGGGTGGCTTGTCTGAGATATTTTGTTCTAGTTAATGGGACACCTAAAGGTTTTTCCATGGCCTCAAGGGGACTAAGGCAAGGTGACCCCTTATCACTGTTCCTTTTCATCATTATGGTTGAAGTGTTGGGGCGTTTGTTGGAGGAAGCAAGAAATCCAGGTTGGGTAGAAGGGCTCTAGGTCACACATGGATTTCCTTCTATAATGCATCAATAATTTGTTGATGATACAATGTTATTTGTGGTGGCCTCGGCTAGGGAAGCCAGAAGAATGAAAGAAATTTTAGACAACTATTTCCTCGCATCGGGCTAGGAGGTTAGTGTAACTAAATCAGATTTTTTTTTCTTTAATAGTAATTGTGTAAGTGAAATTCAGATTATGAGATTGTTGGGGTTTAAGAAGGGTCAATTGCCATGTAAATATTTGGGTCTTCGCTAGAAAAGGATGTTCAAAATGGTAACATTTGTACCTCCTTGTTTGAAAGATGCAAGGAACAACTTTCCTCCTAGAAAAATTGTTGGTTGTCGTGGGCTAGGAGGCTAACTATGTTGAAATCGATTATCTCTACTCTTCCTATATTTATGATGTCTTGCTTGCAGATGTCAGTTGATACCAGCAAATCCTTGAATAAAGTCATGAAATATTTTTTTCGAAAAGGAAATTAAGACCAAAAGAAAATTCCCCTTATCAAATGATAGAAGGTTTGTGAGAAAAGGGAGAAGGATGGGGCGGGTCTCAAAAATATTCTCTTGCAGAATAAGGCATTAGGTGCAAAATTGGCATGGGTGATACATTCCCACCCTGAACTTAAATGGGTGAAATTAGTCCAGGTGAAGTATCTAGATTTCAATTCAAAATGTTTTGTTACAGCCAAGTCCTTACCAAATCGGTCTCAAATTTAGAATTTTATTAAAAATTCAAGAGATTTGATTCTAGATTATTTAACTTGGGAAGTTAAGGATGGTGGTGAGGCATTGTTTTGGGAGGACTCTTGGGAAGGTTTTCCCATTGTAGCGAATGAACCTACTTTAGCGGTTGTTCTGGAAAGGATAGTTCAAGCTTGGGGGGTAAGGGTAAAATATTTCTTTGATAGCTCTCATGGGAAAGGGGGTGTTTATAGTTGGAAGTCCATCAAATAGCTAGGTTTGCAAGAGCGTGAGATGGAGACCTTTGAGCAAGAAATGAAAAAAAGTCGAGTGTGGCAAAGGCAGGGACGGGATAGATTAAGATGGAATGCTTCCCCTAATGGAGAGTACTATGCTAAAATTGGTTATGTGGTGTTGGCTTCTCATGGGGAGTATGTTCCTAGTTTTCCAATTGATCTCTATTGGAATAAGGCTTCTCTTCCCAAGGCAGACATTTTCACTTGGTTGCACAGGGTAGAGTCCTCACAGGGGATAGATTTGTCAAGTTGGACTATTACGGGCCTTCTAGATGCTCGTTGTGTCACAAATATGAAGAGACTGTTGATCATCTATTCCTGAATTGTGATTTTCATAGAGAATTTGGAGGTGGTTATGTTTGAAACTCGACTGGAATACAGCTCTCCCAAATAAGTTGATAGACTTGTTAAAATCATGGCCAACAAAGTTGAAGAATTCATTTTTTAGGGATCTTTGGGTCTGGAGCCCATCATTAGTATCATGGGAAATTTGGAAAGAGCACAGCAAATGAATTTTCTGGAAGAAAGAGATGTCCATACCCAGATTACAATGCAAGATTGAAGCTTGCATTATAGAACTGTTTAATGGAAGAGTGGAGGAGTTGAATCCAAAAAAAGGAAATTTTTTAGCTTGGTATTCGTGGATTTGTAAACATTGGTTTGGAATCAAAACTCCCACATTTGGGGGAACCAGGGGTACTGCTTCTATGGAAGATCGAAGCAAGGTAGTTTGTATTCATCTTGATCCTGGCTGAGTAAAGCTAAATTTTGATGGAGCTTCGAAAGGGAATCCTGGCCCCTCCAAAGTGGGATGCATTGTTAGGGACTACCAAGGGAAGATTTTGGGGAAACTTGCAAAAACTCTCAATGAAGGTATGAATAATTCTGCCGAATTTCAAGCCTTAATTTTGGGTTTGGAGCTCTGTAAAGAACTGGGTGTGGACTGAGTAGTTATACAATGAGACTCTTTGATATTGATTAATGCTCTAAGGTACAAACATATTCAAAGCTGGAAGTTGGGGGAGTTGTTGGAGGTAGCGATGGTGTTGACTGATAATTTTGAAAAAGTAATTTTTAACCATATGCTGAGAGAAGGAAACTTAGAGGCAGACATTCTTTCTAATCTGGGTGTTATAGGCCTGGACCTAAAGGAAATCAAAGGAACCAGAGTTTAGGGATTATGCGTGGATGGGTGGGCTTCCCATCCAAAGTGGTGGAGGGGACATGGCAGTAAGGCCACGTATGTTGGTGAGCTTAGAAAGGATTTTATCGTGTATATCAGTTCACAGGCTAAAGGTGGAGGTGAATGTCTCATCAAACAGTACACAGTATGATGGCGAGGTGATGGTGGCCTTCCCAAGGCCGGTGAGTGTGCATAGAAATTGATGGACCTAGTCCTTTGGCTAGGTTTTGGCACATTTGGATGTGCCTCATTAGTTATGATGATGAAAAATTAGTACTTGGCAGCATGCTTTGGTGGATGGTTTTAAACTTGTTTCTGGGGCTATTTTTCCTCATTCTATTGTTGCTAGCTACGGATGGTGAGTTTTTCTTCTGTCGACGAAGTGTTTTGTTCACTTGGGAAGAGATGGCCAAGTGCTCAAGGTTTGTGACTGAAGTATCAGTGGACAAGTTGGCAAGGTTTTGGGTGGAAACCCCAATCTCTTTGAAGTCTCCTATTCGCCAAACTTCATTCAAAAAAATAACAGACCAGAGATTGAAAAGAGTCCTCAACAATGACTCCTTGGTAGTGGTGGCAACCAAGATGATCATGGGACTCGGGCATTTGAAGAACGGTGCATATGGAAGGGATAATTTGAAAATCTCCTCCAGATTTCTTGCATCCCTTCTGGATAACAATATGGATAAAGGAGAGGTGAAACTATTACTTGGGAAAAATTTTAGGGAGGAATTGATGGGAGGATTTGATGAGGTTTTGAGGGTTATGGTGGTAGGAAGAGGCACTCCATGCTCAAGCGACTTGGAGCTTCTGTAGGTTTTGGATGAGGCCATCAAACTGTATCCATTTATTCTTGATTTGAGCGGTCTTGCGCTCATGAAGCATAGGATGATAGCAGCGGTGGTAGTGGAGTTCCTGAAGAAATTCTTTGGGATGATGGCAACTAGAGACATGGAATGGAAGAAGGATTTTTTTGAATTTTCATAATTAAATCATTTTCGATAAGTATGGCTAGAGGCTCTGGTTTAGGATGCTATTTTTTTTGCTAGGTCTTGGGTTGAAGGCATTTGCACGGGTGGTTTTTGGGTTGGTTGGTATTATGGTTCTAGTAGGACTTCTTTTGGTGGGGTGGTGGGTGGTTTTCCATATAACAGTTGGGTGGAATTTTGGTGTGGATTGGAGCTTGAAGGGAAATCATCTTTCCTGCATTTGTACACGTTTTTATTTCCAAACTTCATCAATATAAATAAATTAATACTTGCGTATCAAAAAATATATATATTAAATATAAAAAATAACATGCTTTCCAAAACAAATATGCGTTTTGTAAAGCTTTTTAATATTAAAATCTCTCTAAAATGGATATCCATTTTGGAGAGCTTTTTAATCTATTTGTAATTATCCAAAATGGGTACCCATTTTGGAGAGATTTTTTATATTATAAAAAGCTCTCCAAAATAGATTTGTTTCAAGAGAATGTTTGTTTTTTAAAATATTTTTATATTATGATATAATTTATAATATATAATATAATATAAAAAATATATCATATATAATATATTATAATAATATATGTAATTTAGATTATTATAATATATTTATTATTAAAATATAAACATAATATTATTATACTATATTATACATTATCTTTAATATATAATATCATAATATATATTTTCAATATATTAAGAAGCATTTACAAGGTGTTGTACATTTTACACAACAAGCTAAAAGGGCCAAAAAAGATTAGGTCTAGAGAATTAAACATTAACCACCAAAAAGAAAAACACAAAAATAGTAGATCGATAGTCGATAGACAACAACCTAGAAGACAAGACTCAATAGTAGTAGACTAACTAGCACCCTCCCAATTCTAAGAGAGGAGGTTAATATCATCCTCCCCAACCCATTTGGGGCCCTCCTCCATGGCCTTCTTATCCATTTCATCCTTGATCACATTAGAAAGGGTACCAACTGCATGGTGGATCATCTTGATAGTGAACCAAGTCAATCTAGTGAATTTCTTCTCGAGATTCTCCACCCGCTCCAACATGTTATAATCCTCCACTTTATCCACAGTCTTCACATTCGCTTCTTCCATAGCCTGGGGGTCTAAGGACTAGGTCGTTGAATCATCCTTGAGCATCTTGTTGAAGTCAGAAAAGTGACTAGGCCCTTCAACGAATTCCTCCCCCTCCTCCTTCCTCTTGCCTTTACTGTCAGACTGCTCCTCATAACCGGAAATATCATAATATATGTTATGTATAATGAATATCCATTAATAAAATATATCCATTTTCTTTGGTGCTTACCATGGTAAATTATACTTTTTACCAACACAAGTAAAAAGTCAAAGATGATTTTCACAATTTTTTCTATCATCATTGTTTGTCCCATCATGATCCTACACTCACCCTCACTCCAAAGGAAAATAAAAAGATAATTTATATAAACTAGTAAGTACAAACCCTAGATGAGTCATCCCACAATAATACATCTCAAACATGGGACATCTTGATTTTTACCTAAAATCATATATTTTTTAGTAAAACTAATGATTTAAGCCTTGATTGATTCCATTTGATGGTTTTAATTGAAGAGGGTTAGATAAGACCCCCTTAGATCAAACCCCCTTAGATAGAACCCCTCTAGTTTTAAATCATACCCACAATGGAGTCTACATTGCACCTATCAAAATGTTGGAAAAAAACATGTTTTCTTTACCTTTTGAGGGATTAAATAAAGTCATTCAGAAATTGTGTTTTCTAAGTATGTAGATCTTATTATAAGCTTTCCAAAAAGTATAGTTTTAAATATTTTTAATTTTATTATTATATTTATATTTTATTTCTTGTGAATATTTTTTTCACTAAACATCAAGGTATTTTTTTCGCACATGTGAAAAAATAGAAAATTAGAGAAAAAAATCTAAAAAATATGTGTGCACTAGGTATTGATGTTCTTGTTTCAAAAAAATATAAAAATTAATTTTAGTACATATACAACAAGTTATGCATGACAACATACACCTATGTCTAGATTATAATTACTTTGACTTCAAAAATTAATTAAAAAATTATGCAACTAAAAATTATGAAAAAATATCCATGCACTAGATATTGATCTTAAAAATCTATATTTTAAAAATTATAATTTATCATTTCAATAAAAAAAGTTATGCATGACGACATAAACATCAATTTTTTTTAAATGTTGTTTACTATAAAATAAAAAAATAAGTTATTAAAAATTACATAAAAAAATTCATAATTTTTTTTAAATATATTTATAATCTACACTCAAATCTTCACAAATCACTAGTTAAAATTATCTCAAAATTATTAATGGTCTAGTTTTTATTTTTTTTAGGTAAGTATTGTCAAGGGGACAACTCCCATAGTATATGAATCCAAAAACGGCCATTTAATGCATGCCCTATCCATCAGGGGTGCAGTACAAACCAGCCCAAAATGGGTTGTCCAATCCTACTTATAAAATATTCATTAAATCCTTTTCTTTGCAGATCTTAATGTCAGTCCTGCAGAGGGAAGAGATTTCTTCCACCTTACCTCAGTCTAATCTAGCTTAGTCTCAGAGGAGGAAGCCGGAATAGAACAACCAGTCCTATTTTTCACATCAACATTGCAAATGGTTGTATGGGGCAGAGAGGAAACATCGGGGATCTCATTGTAGACTGACTATGAGAGCTCCAAAGAAATCGAGGAGGCCTCTGAAGTGCTTTCATCAGTACCATTACCTTGCTTCATCTTGTGCATTGGACCTTGCGGAGCAGGAGACCAGGATGAGTGAACCACTGGATTAGCATCATGAAGAGATTTAGAGGGGGAGGATTCAGGCTTCGCATTAGGTGGAATAGTGTAGTGGTGCGATTCAACCCTGACCCACCATGTGGGTTGATTATTTGAGTTTTTAGCCTACTCATGTGACTGCTTCTTTCTACACTGGGAGGTGAAATGTTCAGCTGAGAAGCATCTTTGACACCTAAAAGGAATTTTCTCATAATCCACAGGTTGTCTCCAACATCTTTTATTGACTTTCAAAGAAATCTCTTCTGGAAGACCTTTAGATACATCCATTTCAACACATATGCGAGAAAAGGTAGAGGATTCATAATTGATTGTTTCATTTGATATACAACATATGATATTTTCCCAAACCATTTTCGATGGCTTTCAAGCAATCGATTTCCCAAAACTGCAAGGGGAGATAAGGAAGACGCACCCAAAAAACTGTAGAGGAGAAAGATTATGTTTGAGGATCCAAGGTAGGAAACTAGGGCTTAATGCAAAGAAAATCACCTCGAAAGAACCAAGGACCAGTCTTCAGAACCAACTCTCTATCTCCCTGAGACTCAAATTCCAAGATAAAAAACCCCCTAGCATAGGGATAAATGTTGATTTCATCTTCCATGAACTCTTTCTAGTTGTCGCAGATCCAGGAGTGTAAATCATGCAAATTTGGCCATGTCTTTATAAATTTGCAGATGAGAGCATGGTTCTAGAGATAGACTTCCCTATCAGCAACGATTCTGTCCAGACTTATTTTTGGAATCGAGGCAGAGTGACAGACAGCGAAAGGGGGCACGATATTGGTAGAAGTGTGGTGGGGATTAGGAATGGACTGTGAATTTCCTGTGAAAGTCTTGTGAGCCGTTACAAGCCCTTTATTGTCTAGGGTGCCATGGCATAAAGCCTCCAAAAAATTAAGTGAGCCGCCATTCATGCATTGCAGGGACAAATTAGCCGAATCAAGGCATGGAACAGAGCATTCAACACCTGCACTAAATGGAAGACCAGTCACTCACCCATCCAATGACCCCAGAATGCATCCATCTGAGTCTCCATGGAGGATCGGATCATCTAGCGCCGAAGAAGATCTAGACTCATCGTTTTTCCCAAGAACCTGTGTGGAGAGGAACGAAGAACTGTGAGACATTTCAGAGCAGAGTAATTAAAGGAAGAATTTGTCATTTACCCTTTTCATATAACTTATCCACCTCTTATTAATGGTCTAGTTGCTATAGGTTTCATAAAGTGATTTTTTGTAATAATATTGATAAATTAGTGTCCTAGTTTGGTCAAAAAGTGGGACATAGTATTGTGGGATGACCCAGACAATATAAATTCTACATCTCAATCATAAGAAAAATCCAAAATCTATACCATAAACCACAATCATCATTGTTTATCAGGTTTCACTTAATTTTTGCTAAACAATAAATCAAGTAAATCCTAAATTTTAAAACCTACATCTTAAAATATAAATTTCAACCTAGGTTACCCTAGAATCTCCAAACCATATATATTATTATACTAATAAAATTCATTCTTGAAACCCCTAAATTTAAATCTAAAAATTCAAATCCTAACCCCATGCATAAACCTAAAATGAATTCTAAAATATTTATTCCAAACCTCAAACCCTACACTCTAAAAGTATTGAAACATAATCTATTAATTTATCCTTATGGCTCCTAAAAGATTCATTTATCACTCTCACCTTTTGATATACTTATATCCACAATGGATAAGTTAAATTGCATGGTAGAGTAGAGTAGCATTAAGAAACATAGTATTGAGAGGACTTGGATCTACCTAAGGTCTTGTGGATGCTAAAACCTACAAGATATGGCTTAAACAATTTCACGTTGTTAGCATGAAAGTTAGTTAAAAACCAGCAAACTTAGACATCCCTATGAAATATTTGACCATGTCTAATGATATGCAATCAATGAGTAGAAAAATAAGTTAAACAAAAGCATATAAGAAACATGATTAACTCTTTATCTCATAGCGAATTGGTGCCACCATATTGTGTAGTAAGCAGCCCTTTCCCAATCCTTGAACAAGCTGAATGATGTTATGAGTATGATTAATTCTCAAATGAAGAGAATAACCTTGCTTGAAATCTATGAAGTGAAGGTGAATTTGAGCATAGTAAGTTTACTCAAAGTTGTGTGTTGTTGAATGAGGAGAGGAGTCTCCAATTTATAGATTTCCAAAATGGAAGAGAGAATGAAATAGAGCAATGTGGGATCATTCAACATCCAATGGCCAAGTGCCACTTTTCAAGATGTGAATGGTTGAAGAATGAGCACATTTTGGTCAATGTGCATGATAAATGTCATTAGGTGGAATTTCAAATTTGAGAAATGACATGTGAGAGGGAAAAAGGAATGAAATAAATGCCACTTGGCTCAATGCATAAGGACATGTAAGAGGAGTGAATGCCTTGTTGGATGTACAAGTCTACTTGGACTTTTTGATTCAAACAAGGGAATACTCCCTTTTGATGCTATGTGAAGGAAAATGAAGATTTAAATAAATCAAAGTAATTGATTTATTGTGCAAGTTGCATTCTCTAGAAGATTTTAATGAAAAGGATTAACTTAATCAAGGATTTGATTAATTTAATGAAGAATTAGATGATGTGACAATTTAGACTAAAATAGATGAATTAATTTAAATCAAGAATTGAGAGGAAATGATTTATTAAATAAATAATTTGATTTATTTAACTAAGGAGGAATATGTTAGATCAAATCAAATAAGGTTTAATTTATTTAATTTAATGAGAGAACTTTAGAGAATTTAATCAAATAAAATGATTTAATTAAACAGATATGTTAGGTTAATTAAATTTAAATAGATTAATTTAATCAGAGGAGGTGATAGACTTAATCAGATAAATAGTGATTCACTAGATTAAGGGATAGAAATACGATGAAAGTGTTGAGAGTGTGATTTAAGAGGAAATGCTATTAGTAAGTGTTTCAAACTGAAATTGTACATTTTCCATGTCTACAGGTCTAAATAGGAAAGAGAGAAAGAGAGATAAAAATATAAAATATTTATCCTATCTCCTTAGTAATCTAATCTATATAGCCCTCAAATAAACCTCTTGGGCATTAGTTCTTAAGATACAAAAGGGTAATCTTGTTGAATATTGTGTAACTTGATGCATTATAGAATGGGTTTAAGAAGAAAAGGAAATTAAGAAGCATAATAATGTGTATCAATCACTACATGTTTGTTATAATATATCTTAAAAAATTATATGAAAACAATAAAAATAAATATTATATTTTTATATAAATTAATAATATTTCAACAAAATTAATACTTACCAAAATATTTTGACAACAAAATCAATGTATACAATGTCAAAATATAGTGTTTACTAATGTTTAGAATATAATATATTTGTAATTTTATTTAATTCAGTTGTGTGAATCAATCTTTCAATTGGAATGAAGTTTTAACTAGATAAATTTTAGTCAAAAAAATTAGAGAAAATAGTTTAATCTAAAAATATCCTATTGGTAGTAGAGGAATCACTTTCAGCCCTATACTTTTACAAAATTTTAGAAATATAAGTTGTAGTTCCCCTCTATTCTCACTGTGGGTGTGCAGGTAGTTTGGCTTTGGAACTTGGAGATGAAGGTAACATAATAGGGATATTTAAAGGTATGTACTAATGATGTTTGATTCATTGTTATGATGATGTCATTGAGGACACTTCTAATACTTGAAGTTTTATGCACATGTTATGATTAGTAGGTGATCATCTTATCGTGGTTGTTATGCAATTATCATGTGACTGATCTCATCTTAATTATTATATGAGTTGATTTGATTACTTGTTGATGTTCTTACTAATGTGTTTGGGTGAAAGGGATAGTGTCACATCACTCACTTGTGAGTACCCTACGATGTTGCCATTCCTTTTCACAGTGTTTTTGTCTATATGGATATGTACATGCATGACTATTTTGTGTGTTGAAGGTTGTAGGTACTAGGCATTGACTCCACCTGAATTGATAGGTCTAAGCATGCCTTGAAACCCAATGGATAAGTTGATTGGAGATAGCACTTGGTTCCCTACCCTAGCCATCATCCTCGATGAGGATGAGTATATGTTTTGATACCTCGTCAATTTTGTCAGTGGTTTGTCGGTGTTGCTTGAGGTCTTGCTTTTCAACCCTGGATAGGGTTCAGGTAACTGATTGGAATTTGGCTTTAGCTAATTTTTAAAAAAATTGATAAATACCTCTGGTTATTTTATGTACTAAAATAAATTGGGACATACTTTGATAACTAAATATAAATGTATATATAAATAATCATAGTTTATAATAAATAAATTAAAAGGTTATAAAGTTGGATTATAAAACTAATTATAATATATAGATAATTGGGGGTAAATGATTTTACCCGCCTGAATGAATTGAGCATATATTGTAATTATAAAGTTTAAATAAAATATTTTAATAAAACTATTGATTTAATAAATTAAATTAAAACTAACTATAATTGGTTGGGATTGTTTGAAATTCTTGTACATTGAATATGGCTTTGCCCTTCTGTAAATATTTTAGGGGTTTTTTGGTTTTTTTTTGGGGGGGGGATGAAGGAAGAGCTAGGGTTTCTAGATGAGAGAGAGGTGGAGCATCTAAAATTCACTCTATATAATTTTTGGGTAAGTTTGGCACTCTCTGTGCAAATCCATGATATCCAGGGCAGTTTTGCATCTAGTTTTATGCTATGAAAATGTCTTCTTTGTGCCTTTACTGATGGAAGTCCATACTCTATTTTCTCCTATCCATGTGGGCAATCTGGTTGTAACATTGTAATTTATCCTTCTTTAGCTATCATTGCTCTTGATTTTGGTTGCTTTCCTTGTTGATGTGTTTTTTATGCACTTCACAACATAGGTGATGCATAGGTGCATCACCTCTCTTGAAAGACAATCTTCCACAATCAAATTGCATAACACTATCCCAAGGTCTCTCAGATGTCAGGTCTTGACAGTGTTTGGAATATCTAAGTTAATTCATGATATTTGCTGGAATCACAAGGCAGACTTACAGATGAGTTACAAAGTGGGGAAGTTGGATCTGTAAATGGGGTTCTTAAGATGGGAGAGTTGCTGAGCATTTGCTGCAGGTTCAAAAAGCAATCTAGAACTCCATTTCAACATCAGATTTAGATTTATAATTTGCAATGAACCTTGCCTAAGGTTACTTATTAAAAAAAAAAGAAAAAGGGAAGGGAAGAGAGAAGGTTCTTGGATCTGAAACTACGAATGAACAGTGATCATGGAGGCCGCTATAGTAGACAAACTCCCTAAGCTGGGTTTTTCTTGGCCAAGAGGATCCTAAAGTTACACAAAACCAGTGCAATCTTCTAAGGACTGCAGATTTTTCAATTTGCATACACACATCATGAACATGCAAGTGAACTAAGCTGCAGCAATCAAATAAAGAAGCCCAAGCTAACTTTGCACAATAGCTTGTCATCAACAAGTGCCAAAAGTATGGGCTGAAAGCTCATCAAATACTATAACAGCAAACACCATCATCACTTCCATTCAAGAAACTAACAACTAAAACTAACTTAGAAGGTAGAACCATGCACACATAATGAGAAAACTCAAAAGTAACACCCATAGATCATGCAATGTTGCTTTCAATTGTTGTAGAATGTCTTTACACCAGCTCTGCAACCCTTACAAATGAGGGGAAGACCCCTATTTATAGTTTTCCAAAGCCCAAATGAATGGCCATGATTGAGTTACATTGTGTGGCTCAAATTCAATTACATTAGGGCTTCACCTACCACACAATATTCAACAATTTAACATACATCTGCTGTCTTTTTCCTATTTTGTTTTTTAGTGCCCAAGTGCTATAGCAGTTTTGTCTTCTAGCTGATTTCCCTTTTACTATAGCTGAAACTTCTTGAAAGATGCCTTCTTTCTGATGGACTTGCAACATTCTTCATTGGATCAAATGGGTCTATCGACGATTGGCATCAGTGGATTGGTTGCCCCTGATTCGGGTGAACAACCCCCAAAGATCATCATCATCCTGGTAAAAAGTAGGACAACCCCCCTTGTATTTTGTCATTGACTTCCTTGGCATAGGCCTTTTTCTGATGCCATCTCAATTGATGTGCACCACGAGGAGAGGTGGGCATAAAATGAATGGTGATAGGAGCCACATGTTTTTCCTTGTTCAGCTTTCTCAATGGGTCTCCCGATAGACCCACAGTAGGCTTCTTGAAACCTGGATGCATGAAGTGTCGTAAGTGATTTCAAACACAAATCAAGGCAAATGTTAGTCAAATATTACAGAATCCTTGTTATATCCATCCATGCATCATCAAAATATCATAATATTTAGTGTGAATTTCCATTAACAATTTACTAGAGGGTGTTTGGACATTCCGGGACCGAGAGGCCGAAATGTTGTTTTAGGAATGTTGCTTTGAAAAGGGCGAATAGGGCAGGGCGACCCGAATGGTATCTCTCGGCTTCAAATTTGGAATTTGAAAAGTTCATGCAGGAGAGGATCTAATTTTAGCATGTGGGTCAAAGTCTGTTTCCAAATTGGGAGAGCGTTTGGACATTCCGAAAATGAGAGGCCGGAATGTTGTTTTGAAAACATCGAACAGGGTAGGGCGACCCGGATGGTATCTCTCGGCTGCAAATTTGGAATTTGAAAATTCCATGCAGGAGAGGATACAATTTTAGCATGTGGGTCAAATTTTGTTTCCAAATTGGGAGAGTGTTTGGACGTTCTGGAAACAAGAGGCCGGAATGTTGTTCTAAGAATGTTGTTTTGAAAACGACGAACAGGGTAGGGCAACCCGGATGGTATCTCCCAGTTGCAAATTTGGAATTTGAAAGGTCCATGCAGGAGAGGATGCAATTTTAGCATGTGGGTTAAAGTCCGTTTCCAAATTGGGAGAGCGTTTGGACGTTCCAGAAACGAGAGGTCGGAATGTTGTTCTAGGAATGTTGTTTTGAAAACAGTGAACAAGGTAGGGTGACCTAGATGGTATCTCTTTGCTAAAAATTTTGAATTTGAAAGGTCCATGTACGAGAGGATGCAATTTTAGCACATGGGTCAAATTTTGTTTCCAAATCGGGAGAGCGTTTGGACATTCCGGAACCGAGAGGCCGGAATGTTGTTCTAGGAATGTTGTTTTAAAAATGGCGAATAGGGCAT
The DNA here is from genome assembly GCA_007115665.2 of Sequoiadendron giganteum. Classification (NCBI taxonomy): domain Eukaryota; kingdom Viridiplantae; phylum Streptophyta; class Pinopsida; order Cupressales; family Cupressaceae; genus Sequoiadendron; species Sequoiadendron giganteum. The sequence goes on along the minus strand of CM021101.1, from coordinate 70,201,863 downwards.
GGCGACCCGGATGGTATCTCCCAGCTACAAATTTGGAATTTGAAAGGTTCATGTAGGAGAGGATGCAATTTTAGCACGTGGGTCAAAGTCTGTTTCCAAATTGGGAGAGCGTTTGGACATTCCAGAAATGAGGGGTCGGAATGTTGTTTTGAAAATAGTGAATAGAGTATGGCGACTCGGATGGTATCTCCTGGTTGAAAATTTGGAATTTGAAAGGTCCATGCAAGAAAGGATTCAATTTTAGCATGTGGGTCAAAGTCTGTTTCCAAATCGAGACAGCATTTGGATGTTCCGAAACCGAGAGGCCAAAATGTTGTTCTAAGAATGTTGTTTTGAAAACGGCGAACAGGGCATGGCGACCCCGATGGTATCTCCTGGCTGAAAATTTGGAATTTGAAAGGTACATGTAGGAAAGGATTCAATTTTAGCATGTGGGTCAAAGTCCGTTTCCAAATTAGGAGAGTTATTGGATGTTTCAGAAATGAGGAGCCGGAATGTTGTTCTAGGAATGTTGTTTTGAGAACGGCGAACAAGGCGTGGCTACCCGGATGGTATCTCCTGGCTACAAATTTGGAATTTGAAAGTTCAATGTAGGAAAGGATGCAATTTTAGCATGTGGGTCAAAGTCCGTTTCCAAATTGGGAGAGCTTTTGGACGTTCCAAAAACGAGAGGCCGGAATGTTGTTGCAGGAATGTTGTTTTGAAATTTTTGCAACTTCCTAAAACTTAATGAAACCTTGGCAATTCACTTGGACACCACAAAACATCCCAAATCCATAAGAAACCTATCCCCAAAGTCAGAAATGAAGGAAAAAGTGAATCGAGCAAGCGGGGAGGTGAAGCCCAAAAATGCAAGACTTAGCAATTTTTATTTTAGGGGCAAAATATGGTCAGCCAAAAATGAGACTTTGAAGGGCATGTTGACCAGCTAGGACAGAAAAAAAAGGGGCACACAAAATGAGGCAGCAACAAAATAGCCTGTTGGGAGCAAAAAAAGGGGGTCCCTGCCTATGGCGGGGTGTGTGTGCAAAAAATGCACAACAAGCCTGAATGAAAGTATTTTTCTCAACATTTGATTCTATTATGGACGTTATATGCCCTGTATTTTACCATTGTTCATTGATGATTCTTTATTCCAATTGTTAAATATTGTTGCAGGGAAACATTGTAACAAGTTCTTTCTCCATTGTGTATTAAGAATTGTAGATTGTATTTTTACATGCATCATTAAAGAAAACCAGTAGAGATATCCATCTTTAAAAATTATGAGTAGAGGAAACTGGTTTACATATGGTAACCAACCTATTCCTTTTGCTTTCATTGCAAAATAGACAACACTGGGATCTCATGTTATTCTGCTCTTCATTAAAATAGGATCTTAACTAAGCATGAAAATCCAATATCAATTGGAATTCTTGTATACAAGCTTAGAATTAGGCACTAAAGTCATCTTGTGATGGCAAAGTATAATGCTCTTTTATTAGGGATATTTGTGCAAAGATTTGATAAGATTTCCCATAATGATTATCGGCCTTGTATTCACCTTTGGTTAGTTTGCTAATTATTGTGAAAGCAAAAACAATTTGCATGTACCTTCCAAACATAATAAATGGCATGACGTCAATTTACATCTACCAATTGCAATCCCTGAAAGTTTCTTAAGCCTTTTCTATTGGATTTTCACTCCACTCCCACATCTGTCTCTTGCTCCTACCATTCCCCCGTCCCATCAGACTTACCTACTCATGGTTCAGCAACATCTACCGGGCTACTGCGGCCCTTCTCTCTCCTGTCTGTGGTCTGCAGTTGTCATTCTCTCTATCTACCTCGTTACCGCATGCTAACCACATGATGCCTGCAGCAATGCGATTAACTAGCAAGAAGTTGTCACCGTCGTCCCGCGGTTACCCTCTTGACCGTGTGCGGTGGCGCAGTGATTGTCGTCGCTCCTTGCTCAATCTGTTTGTTAACAACCTTGAAGCCGTTATCGTTGTCCCATGGTCTGATTGTTAACTGCTCACAGTGGTGAGGTGTCTACCACCACACCGCGACCATCCTGTTCACTGATCGCGGTAACATGGGCTAACATTTTGTGCTCAGTCATTGCTCTACCGTTGGTCTTCTGTTCCCTCACCACGGTATAGTGGTTCACTTGGTCTTTTGGTGGCATTGTTTGGTGGGGTGTGCGCTGGCAGACAACTTAGCTTTATGGACGGATATTTAAGTCAATAGGACATGTTTTTATAATTGATTGGACTTTTGACAATATAGCTTTTATTAATTTTGTATTTATGTTTTGGGCCGTAAACTTTATTGATTTATCTTGGGATGTTTGTAATTTTTGGTATGGACAGAAAAATGAATATGAAGATTGCTCTGAAGTAGCAAATATTTTTTTCCTGCTGTTCTATGTTAATGTTTTTAGTTTTCTCCTCTTTGTCAATTCCATCATGTGGTATCAAAGCCTAAGGTTATTTATAGAGAGTTTGTAAATCATGGCTGCAAGCACAAGCTTGTCTAATCCCCAAATTCCACAGTTGAATGGAAAGAATTATGACTACTAGTCTATAACAATGAGAGCCTTGTTTTGTTCACAAGATTTATGGGAGTTTGTAGAAAATGGGTTTCCAGAACCAGCAGATGCTACAACATACAATGCTCTAACTCAAGTAGAGAAAGATTTGTTGAAGGATAACAAGAAGAAGGACTCAAAGGCACACTTTTTTATTCTACAAGGAGACATGAAAGCATTTTTCCAAGAATTTCAGCCACAACCAGGTCCAAGCAAGCATGGGACATTCTGCAAATTGCATATCAAGGAATGGACAAAGTTAAAACCGCAAAGTTACAAATATTGAGAAGAGAGTTTGAAACTTTGTACATGAAAGATAATGAGTCTCTAGATTCATATTTCACCCAAATAGTTAGATTGGTGAACTAGATAAGAACTCATGGTCAGACACTAGAAGATGTCAAAGTTGTAGAAAATATTTTAAGAAGTTTACCCACAAGATTTGAGTCAATTTCAGTCACTATAGAAGAGAAAAAGATTCTCACTCAGTATTCAGTTGATGAGCTTTATGCTTCACTTATTTCATATGAGCACAGACTCAGCAGAACAACAAATATGTCATTGGAGCATGCATTCAAGTCACAAGCTTCAATTAACCAAGGAAGAGGTAGAAAATTATCCTCAAGGACAAAGGTATGAAAAATATCAAGTCCAATTTCATTATTGTAAAAAGCTTAGACACTACATGAATGAGTGTAGGAAGAAGCAGTATGATATGGGTAGGAAAAATGCAAATTTTACTAAAGAGAGTCAAGACCATAGACCAAATAAAACCACAATGTTTTTAGCCTGTAATGTAGCTCAAGCTAGTGAGAAAGACGTTTGGTTCTTAGACTCGGGCTATAGTAATCACATGACAGGAAATTTATAATTGTTTACAAGTCTAGATAAGAATATTAAGTCAGATGTCACCCTGGGTAATGACAACAAAGTGTCAGTTAAAGGAAAGGGAAATGTTAATATTTTGACCAAGCAGGAGGAGTAAAAATATATCTCAGATGTGTATTTCATGCTAGGTTTGAAACACAATTTGATGAGTGTAGGACGGTTAGTTCAAAAGGGTTATAGGGTAACTTTCAAAAATGGATTGTGCACAATTTTAGACAAATACCCAAGTACCCAGTTGATAACTAAAATCAAGATGACAAATAATAGAATGTTTCCTTTGAGAATTCAGCCAGATTTAAGTACAAATTATGCTCAAGCACAAGAGGTATCGACTGTGATCCAAACTATCTTTCAGGCAGAAGTAAAGGATGAAAATTGGCTTTGGCATTTAAGATTTTATCATTTGAATTTTAGTGGTCTGAATTTGCTTCATAGGAAGAGTATGGTAAAGGGAATACCGTTAATTGAAAAACCTGAGAGAATTTTTGAAGGTTGCATTCTAGGAAAGCAGCATAGAGAATATTTTCCATCAGGGAAATCAACAAGAGCAAAAGCCCCATTAGAAATTATTCATTTAGATCTGTGTGGCCCAATGCAGACACCTTCAATGGGTGGTAGTTATTATTTTTTGACATTTATAGATGATTATTCAAGGAATACATGGTTCTATTTCTTAAAACAAAAGAGTGAAATGTTTAATTTCTTCCGACAATTTAAATCACTTGCTAAAAAATAGAGTGGTCATTTTATTAAAGTGTTGAGAACAGATAGAGGAGGTGAATACATATCAAAAGAATTTCTAAATTTCTGCAAAGAACATGGTATACACAAGCAGTTCACAACCAGATACACACCTCAACAGAACGAGGTAGCTGAGAGGAAAAAAAAAACCATAATGGAGATGGCTAGGAGTATGCTGAAAGCCAAGCATTTAACAAATGAATTTTGGGCTGAAGTTGTATCTTGTGCAACATACATTATAAATAGATGTCCAACGAAAAGTGTGATGAATATTATTCCTGAAGAAGCATGGACTGGTAAAAAGCACAGTGTATCTCATATGAGAGTTTTTGGTTGTGTTTCATATGCACATGTACCAGATGAGCTGAGAAAAAAACTTGATAACAAAGGAGAGAAATGTATTTTTGTTGGTTACAGTGATGAATCCAAAGCATATAAATTGTTCAATCCAACAACTAAGAAGGTTATAATAAGAAGGGATGTTCAATTTATTGAAGATGAAGCATGGGATGGAAGTAGAGAGAGCACGGTTAATGTTACAGTCAATTTTCTTCAAGAAGAAAATGGAATTTCAGTTCCAACAAATGTTTCTACTGTTGTCCCTATTCAACCTCAGACAAGTGGACAACAATTGACACTAGCAAGCAATGTAAGAGCAGCAACAAGAGGACTACAGATGACAAACACAGCAAGAACTTCTGGCGCAGGACCTTCAAGTCCACATACTCCAGATTCGAGTGATCTTTCAAACCCAACTTTAGCAAGCATGAGAAGACAGAAAATCAGAAGTATGAGTGATATTTATAATCAAAATGAAGGTGAGATTGATTCACAACAATTCACATTTTTTGCATTGTATTCTCAAGCTGAAGATCCAATTCATTATGAAGATGCAATCAAAGAAGAAAAGTGGATAATAGCAATGGATGATGAGATAAATTCAATTGACAACAATCAAACATGGGAGTTGCAGAGTCTTCCAAAAGACAAAGATGTAATTGATGTTAAATGGATTTATAAGACTAAATTGAATGCAAATGGAGAAATGCAGAAGCTCAAAGCAAGATTGGTTGTAAAAGGTTATGCACAGCAACCTGGAATTGACTATAATGAGACTTTTGCACCTATAGCACACCTTGACACAGTCAAGATGTTACTTGCCATAGCAGCACAAAATAGATGGTTAGTTCACCAGATGGATGTGAAGTCAATTTTTCTTAATGGCTATCTAGAGGAGGAAGTGTATATTGAACAACCACTTGGATATGAAATATTGGGACAAGAAGACAAAGTCTACAAGCTGAAGAAGGCACTGTACTATCTGAAGCAAGCCCCAAGAGCTTGGTATAGTAGGATAGACAATTATTTTATACATAATGGTTTTACTAGATGCAGCAGTGAACCAACATTGTATACCAAGATGAATGAAGAAGGTAAAGTTTTAATTATTTTCCTGTATGTTGATGATTTAATCTTGACTGAAAATTTGTTAGTTGATTTGTTCAAAGTAGCAATGATGAAAGAGTTTAAGATGACAGACTTAGATCTGATGAAGTATTTTTTGGGCATTGAAGTAACACAAAATGAAAATGGGATTTTTATCTCCTAGGCAAAATATGCTAAAGATGTTTTAAAGAGATTTCATATGATAAATTGCAAACCAGCATCTACTCCAATGGTAACTGATCTAAAGCTGAGTAAAGAGGATAAAAGTTCATATGTTAATTCAACTCTGTATAAACAACTGGTTGGGAGCCTAATGTATCTAATAGCCACAAGGCTAGACATCATGTATGCAGTAAGTTTAATCTCCAAATTCATGGAAACACCAAAGGAGTCACATTGGATGGCTAGAAAGAGAATTTTGAGATACGTTAATGGAACAAAAAAATTTGGTATCCAATATACAAGAATAGATGAATTCAAACTAACTGGTTTTAGTGATAGTGATTGTGCTGGCAGCATAGATGACAGAAAAAGCATATCAGACTATGTGTTTCACTTTGGCAATGGAGTTGTTGCATAGGCTTCTAAAAAACAACCAATTGTTACACTATCTTCAGCTGAAGTTGAGTATGTCGCTGTAACAAGTGCTTCATGTTAGGCTATGTGGATGAGGAGAGTCCTCAAAGAGCTTCGATTTGATCAGCAGGATGCTACAAAGATTTTATGTGACAATAACAATCACTCTTTCAAAGAATCTGGTCTTCCACAAGAGGAGCAAGCACATAGACACACGGTTTCACTTCATCAAGGAGTTAATTAACAATGGAGAGATTATATTGAATTTATGTAGGACAGAGGAGCAACAAGCGGATATTTTCACGAAGGCACTGGGCAAAGACTCGTTCATCTATCAAAGAATCAGACTAGGCATCAAGGATGGTGGGAGTTACATTCAAGGGGGGGTGTTGGAGTTTCACTCCACTCCCACATCTATCTCCTACTCCTACTGCGCCCCTGTGCCATCAGACTTACCTGCTCACGGTTCAGCGACGTCTATCGGGCTACCGTGGTCCTTCTCTCTCTTATCTGTGGTCTGGCGGTTGTCATTCTCTCTGTCTACCTCGTTACCGTGCGCTAACCGCATGATGTCTGCGGCAATGCGATTAACCGGCAGGAAGTTGTCACCGCCGTCCCGCGGTTGCCCTCCTGATCGCGTGCGATGGCACGGTGACTGTCATCGCTCCTTGCTCAGTCCGTTTGTTAACCTCCTCAAAGTCATTACCACTATCCTACGGTCTAATTGTTAATTGCTCGTGGTGGCGAGGTGTCTACCACGACCATCCTGTTCACTGACCACGGTAACGTGGGCTAACATTTTGTGCTTGGTCACCGCTCTACCGCTGGTCGTTTGTTCCCTTACCGCGGTATAGCGGTTCGCTTATTTTTTTGGCGGCGTTGTTTAGTGGGGTGTGCGCTGGCAAACAACTTTGCTTTATGAACGGATATTTAGGTCAATAGGACATGTTTTTATAATCGATTGGACTTTTGATAGCATAGCTTTTATTAATTTTGTATTTATGTTTTGGGCCATAAAATTTATTGATTTATCTTGGGATGTTTGTAATTTTTGGTATGGACAGAAAAATGAATATGAAGATTGCTCTGAATTAGCAAATATTTTTTTCCTGCTGTTTTGTGTTAATATGTTAATATTTTCAGTTTTCTGCTCTCTGTCAATTGCATCACGATTTTCAACAAATATTATTTGTGCACCTCCTTCTTGATCTGCATTCTTGACCAATGGCTTCGAGTATCACCATTTATTCATAATTTCCTTCTTTAAATTTGCATAAGCTATCAAAAGTTGATTAATGCGTTGTGTTGTTGAACATTATGCTTTTCAGACCCTTGTTCTGAGAGGTCATCCATTATAGATTTCATACTTCCTGTTAAAGGAGGGTGTTGTGTTTTCTTTTAATCTCTAAAACAATGATCTCTTGTGGGTTATTACTGACGTTTGGAGGAGTAATCTTACTGTGTGGCTAAGGATTCCCTGGATGGGTTCAAATATAATACTAGGAAAATCGTGATATGCACATGGGGAACTGAATAAGGTTTGGCGAATGATCGCACCCGGTTCCAAGAAGCTCTTGTTTTGGTGCAGGAAAGAAGAGGAGGATCCAATTGGGAATATGTCTAGTTGTATGGTACTCCTATTCGTGGCATTTACAATCTGTATTCCAACTGAATTATACATACTCCTATTCGTGGCATTTACAATCTGTATTCCAACTGAATTATACATCCTAATAGTTGATGCAAGACCTTGTGGACTTCATATCACTATCGCATAATACTTGTCCTTGCCCCATGTGGTTAGTTGATGGCACAGGAGCATCGCTTTGAATTACAAAAGTAGGAGAACTCTAATGTTGTGTCTTATGTAAGCTCTCGAGAAATATCACAAGTAATTTCAAGTCCATACAAGGTAAGATTTGAACGTTCTCTGTACATTTTATATATTTCATACAAATGTAGATGTTTAAAAATTCTACATCAAGAATTCTCCCTGATATTCTTTCTTTCTCTTTCCTAAAGAAATCTTGTTTTTATCCATAAGAAATAAATGTTGGAACCTTCAATATTATGTCCAATCTTGCTTGGAAATGGGTTTGTGAGGGATCTAAACTATATTGATGGGATGGTATCAGATCATTAAATCTCTTTTCTTCTTGCTCTAAAACTTGTTTGCGTTGGATTTAGTTCCAATTTAAGAATGTGTTTACTATATTATTTCTATGGCTGCTAATCCTCTTCCCATACCTGCCTTTGTAACCTATTTGTTGATCTTAAAACTAAAGATTATGGGATCTTATTTCAATAATTTGGATCCTTACTTTATTTGACTTTCTAAAACATTCTATGTGACACCGCAAATCGGTAATGGTAAGTCTTAGGCTCAATGACCTGTAATACTTAAACAGACCTGTAGGCATTAATTATTCTTATCAAGGTTTGCGCTTGTAGTAAAAATGTATCAAAATTGTTCACTCGTAAGAGTATATTGGCTGATATAGGAAATAGGAATAGTTTTTATTAAACTATCACCGTAGTTTTCATAATATCAATATATCAACATTATAGAATAAGAGTATAATTTTAGAAAACACATGTATTGTATTATTGTCAATAGTAAAAGAATGGTTTTCGTGTATGAGATATATTATTTGATAGGGAAGTCATAAAAGAGTTTCTAATTGGATAGTTATTACTAAATAAATATTTAACTTGTCATAAATAGATGAATCAAGTATTTAATGAAAGTAAATTGATAAATGTTACTTATCCTTATAACCAATTAATGATTATATAATTTATTTGAAAATGAGTGGTTCTCATTTCTAAATAAAAGAAGTTGCATTTAATATCATTTGTTCTTAAGATAATATTTTCCTAGGATGTTATTGGAGTAGAGACTAATAATACTATTATTATCATAAGTTATTATAAAGGGATTATGTTCTTATGCATGGGATTTTTGATATTGGGTCTGAAATAATTTTGTATTTATCTATTAGTTAGAATGGGCATTTTATTATTTGTTCTATCTTGTCCAAACTTATAAATTAATATTAGCTAAGTTTTTCCTTCTTTGAAATTAGGCAAGTGAGTTCGATGCATGTCAAGTGTGATCAATCATAGGTTGAAAATAGAATAATACCAAGAATAGATTTTCTTTTACCAAACTATGTTGCTACTATTAGCTTAAAATATACTTCCACATAATATCTTCATCATACTGCAATTTAATATTTCTTCTATTGAGATGATTATTACTAAATCAATATTATGAATAAATGAATCCATTGCATGACAAGCTATAATGTAAGAAATGTGTTAGTGAATTAATTAAATTGCTATGGAATTAATCAATTAGAATATTGTTATTAATGAAGTAGTCATTCTTAAATAAAATTGTTTGTAGTGTCTTATTTAAGGAATGTCTTCATGGTTGTTACGTTGTGATTAGTTGTTGTTCTAGCAGTCTATCTTGATTATTGGATTGAGTGTTATGTTATGTTCAGTGTGACTAGTATGTTGGTTTCTAGAGGCCTAGGAGGGAGTATTTTTTTGTATATATGGTTCTTATTGTTGTTTCACTTTGGAATTGGTTTGGAAATGTTTTGTGTTGTGTGCAAGATGGTTAATGCCTTGCATTGTATATAGATTCTTGTGATTTTGATATGGGTGCAAGATGGTCAATGCCTTGCACCGTGTATAGATTCATGTGATTGTGATAAGTGTGAAAGAGGATCAATGCCTTGCACTATGTATGGATTCATGTGATTATGATAAGTATGAAAGATGAAAAATACCTTGTTTGATTAGTTGCAAGTAGGGGGAGTGGCTCTCCATGAGGGTCGAAACCCAAAGTTGTGTCCAAGATAACCCATTGGAGAGTTTCTTAATCTAGTGATAACATTAATAATGAATTAGGGAAATGGGTAGAATTCACATTAATCAAGATAACGATATGCCTCACTCATGGCTCAAGTGCTCAATTAGGCTTGAGATGAAATGGAAAGGCCTAGAATGGCAAGATCAATTGTCTTGTTCTCATGAAATGTACGTTTATTCCGTATGATTTTGTATGGGGGTCGGGGATCGGTAGAAGCTGTCAAGATAACCCAGGATGGGGGTCGGGCCTAGGAAGATCTACTAATATAACCCACATCAAGCTATGTGATGACACTTCTCCCTATTGTAGTCTAGCATTCCCTAGTTGTATTTTCTCCTTTTGTTATGTGAGTGCCTCTGAAAGTGTTGTAAGTACTACCAGTGAAGCAAGTGTTGTAAGTGTGCAAGTGATGAAAGTAATACAAGTGATGTTGGTGTTGTTGGTAGTGGGTAAAGCCACAAAAGTGGTTTACAATTCAAGTGAGGAAGGAAAAATCACAAAAAATGAATACATGACAAAAAAACTTGATTTTAGGGGTTCATACGAACCTACTAGTTTGAGCGAACCCATAAGGGGTTCATTCGAACCAGGGTTCGAGTGAACCTTTTTAATTCTTTCCCACCCAAAAACCCAAAAAAATCCCTTATCGAAGGGTGGTTTGCTCGAACCAGGGTTTAAGTGAACCCTGGTTTGAGAAAACTGTTAGGGGTTTGCTCAAACTTGTAGGGGTTCTTACGAACCCCCTTATTCCTCATCCCCCCCTAAGACACAAAAAAAACCTAAATTTTGGCACTTGAAAGCTCGGGTTGAGGATGAAAATGGAGGAATCTTCACAAACCCAACTAGAATCAAGTAGTCCTCAGAACGAGCTATCCAACAAATATAATTTTAATATGTTTTGGTTTTATTATGTATTTGTTTTTTTAGTTTTATTAAACATAGGTTTTTCATCAAAAATGAAGGTCTTTGTTCTGCACTTGTGGAATTTAAATAGTAGATTATCAAAAAAAAAATTGAAAAATATGAGTGCATCAGATATTGAAGTCCTTGATCCAACAAAACAAAATGAATTTTGATATATACAAAAAAATGTTACGCATTATACAGTCGCGCTATGTCTAAATTGTAATTGGTTTGACTTCGAAACTTGATTAAAGAAAAAATATTCAATAAAAAACTATCTAACCAAGTAGAAGCACTATATATCAGAGTTACAAATCTAAATTCAAAATAATTAGAATTTTATCCTTCATGGAAAAAAAATTATGCATTATACGGTGTGTGTCACTTTTTTAGAATGTTGTTTTCTGAAGAAAAAAAACTAGTTTTCATGGGCAATAGAAAAAGAAGTGCAATCTAATTCCAAAAATTTTGAAAAAAATATTTGTAGAATCTACAGACAAAATGTGACGAGACTCTAGTTTGCATCATCTTCAAATATCTCACGGTTTAGCCACTATAGGTGCCCGAATGTGAAGATTTAGTTAAAAAAATAATTTTAGTGTCCAATTTGGCCAAAAATTGTAAATCACTATTATGGGATCACCCTAATGTTGTATTAGAGTCATGTATAACCCTTGATCATGTTAACATGTTGCTTTCTTGACTGTCTGTTTGTTTTGGTACCTTGTGTTATCTCCTAGCATGGAGGGTGGACCTTAGGGTTCCACATGGTCGGGAGGTTGGTATTTTTTCGTCCATTGGGTATTCTTGTTGCATGTTTGTGTGCATGGATATTTTTTCTTGGTGATGTGGACTCTAGTCCCTATTCCAGTTTGAGGAGACAACCCTTTTATGTGTATGTATTGGATTGTATATCAGTTGTATCTCTTATTGTAAATGTATTCTTCTCGAATGCACTAAGGGAAGCACTGTTGTAAATATTGTAACGATGTTACAATTATTGATGAATTCTTCTTGTAATGAATATTGTAATGTGATGCATCTTGCATGTTAAATTGTTCATGTTATCTTTTATGTTGATGAAATGTTTCTTGTAATCTTGATCATTAGTTTTGTGAGTAGCATAGTTGAGGAACCTTAGAGGACCTAGGTTTAGATTATTATGCTATGTTATGTTATGCATTCCATTGTTATTTCTTTTTAAAAAAAAATTGTTCTGATATTTTAACCTAGTGTTATGTTGTCCTCTAGGGTTCCTTGGTGGGGGCATTACATAAGCTTTAATCCATATTTTCTCAAATTAAATACATTTTCTATAAAACTAAAATAAAATTACTCATTAGTAAATCTTAGACCTTCAATTTTTAAAATATATTATTTCTATATTAATTAATTTTTATATTTTTCAAAATTCACTAAAAAATCATTATAGTCAAACATAAGGCTAATTGAACATTTAAAACGATATATTAAATTTATTTTGTTAAAATTAAAAACATATGATACACTAAAGAAGAGAATTATAGTTAAAAGAGTTTTTCATGATAGAATATTAAGATATAATGTAGAGGCCCATCAAGATTGATATATTTTGAGTACACCTAACTTTAAACATTTATTTTAAAATATCAAATTTTTAAATAAAATATTGCATGAACTAAGCTTCAAGTTAACTAAATGGGAAAAAATTAAAGAAAAATAAAATTTAGCATAAAAATGTGGAGGCCCCTCATTTTTAAAATTTGTTTCAACAATTCAATTATATTATTAATTTTATAAAAAACTATATCTAATTATTTTGTAATACATATAAACTATACTAAGGAATTTATATTTCATTGGTTTATATTATTTCAAATTCAAAATACATATGCCATGTATTCAAGTGCTTTATATTAAAAATTTAAACCTCTATGTAATGTAATATTTGAATTTCACTCTATAAGAAAAATAAAATGATGCAACTCTTCTATAAAGTTTGTCCATTTTGTATATAATCTTAGTTAAAATAAATAATTATTTATTTAAAGTAAAATCAAGACAATGGGGTTGGGCATCAACTTTACAACTACAAGAGATTCATTGTTTATTAATTTTCACATACCAAGGTTTACATTTCTTAAATGATCTTTGAGTTATGCTATTAAAATTTTCTAAAATTGAATCATCCAAAAATAAATTAAAAAAATTCTAAAATTAAATCATCTAAAAATAAATATAATTTTTTTAAAAAATTAAATCATCTAAAAATAGATATTAATTGTTTTAGTCATGTCTAATAGATGTTTTGGATGAAGATTACAAAGTTGTGTTCTCTCTTCATTTTAAAAATCTTTTAACATTACATGATATCTTTATTATCATACCAATAATTTTTAGTTAAAGAATTAATTTTATTATTTAATTTCATGTCAGACCTTGGGATTCTAAAACTAGAAATGTTAACAACAAGAGTAATAATGAACTTTAGGAATATGGCTGATGACTTTTTAGAAATTTTTGACAAAATGAAAATCCAAGATAAATGGCAATGTCTAGTTTTCAAATATATAAAAAAATATTATTGCACATATTTATTTATTTTTAAAGAAAGTGGTTTTTAAACTTTAAATGGTATGACCTAGTATTTTTACTTTTTTTGAAAAAATTACTTGCAACCAATCTAAACATCATTGTCTACACAATTAAAAAATTACTTTATAATTTATTTTAGCTCAAATTATGTTGTTTGTACATGAAGGATTTTCAAAAATAGTAATTAGAGCCAGTACAAAAATTAATTAATAAATGGTTTTTAAAAAATTATCAAAAAATATCCTAACCAAACTTCACTAGAATATACATCTTTCTTCAAAAGGAATTAGAAAATTATTTTTATTTAGGTCAAATTATACTAATTGTACATTTGCATATTTAGGCATAGGAATTTTAAAAAGTTATTTTTTACATTTTATACAAAACCAAAATGTTAGAAATCATATTTTTGCACCATGTCAATATCTTATGTGTAATTATTTCAATTTTTTACTCCAATCATGATAAACTTTAATTTTTTGAGAAACAAAATTACACTTTTTGACCAAAAAATAGACCCAATTTCTTGCACTTACTATGATACTCGCACGATGGTTGAGTAAAAGCACAAACTTGTGTAACACTTTCAGCCAATTAAATAGTTATGAGTGAAACAATTTTGACCTAAATCGCCCGAAATTACATGGCACATAGAGTTTCAGGCGAAACCTTTTTGTTTGAAACTACAAAATTTAATTTGTTTCCTTTGTCACTTTAAAATGCAACTCAATTTATGTGTAAGTTTTCTATTGAAAGGGTTTCAAGTGAAAGGGTTTTGGTCAAAACCATTTCACCCGAAACTATCTATGTGGCATCCTTATTGGTAGCTACCTCATCTTTTTTTAGAAATTTTTAAAATTCTCTACTTGAACATGGTATTTCTTTAGTTAGAATGATTTTTTTTAATAGAAATGTCCTTTTGTAGAGCTCGAAGCCAAGAATCTAAATATTTTATTTTTGATATTTTGATTAGTTTTAATATGTTTTTCTATTTTAAATAATTCAAGTAGGTTATTAAAATAAAAAATTAGACTGATTAGAAATTATTAAAAATATTAAACATATTTTTAAAATTACAAAATGTATGATACACTAGAGGAGTGAATCCTCTTCAAAAGGGTATAATATTTTATTTTTTAAATAAAACAAAAAAATTATACAACAGTTGACGTCAAATTAAAATTATCAAATTTTGGTCCATTTGACTTTAAAACATTATTACAAGAAAAAAATACATCAAAATTTTTAGTGTTTTTTTTCCAAGAAGTTATCTATTTAGGGAAAAAAATTAGGGAAAAAAAATTGTTTGCTAGTTAAGAATTTTTTAGTGTTGTTTGATTCATTTATAAAGTTTGACTCAAGTTTTTACTTTTACTCGGTCATGTTTTGTGTCTATAACTTATCTCTTAGCCCTTCATAAAAATGATCAACCAATATCGTCAATATATAACAATCTATGTAAAATTTCCAATAATAAAAATAATCAATATTTTTAATTTTGTATTAAGGAATAAAGTTCATTTATGCAATTCAAAAATTCCAAGATCTTATTATTTGATGCCCTTAAAATAAGATTCATTAATTTTAACCTTGGAAATTATTATTTTATCTTTAACAAGTTCATTGAATTTTTTTTCTTAAAATTTATTCTATATATTTCCTCTATATAAAATTTAACCAAAAGAGATATGAGAAAAAACAAGTTTAAAAGATCAATAAATACCTAGAAACTTGGGTCTTCAAAGGGTCATGAAAAATTAAATTCCTTATACCAACATATTGTAGGGGTCGGTTGAGAAATGATTATCAAAAGCTATGAATGGCTATGGTCTTATAACTATTTATGATAAACGTAATCTTTTCTTGCGTCTTTTAAAGACACCACTCTTTTAATTCTATTAGAAATAGAAATGGCTTTATTAGTAGAATACTTCTTATAAATGTTCTTAATTATATTTTTAATGGTTTTTTATCTTAAGGACTAACTTCTTGCTTCCTCTTCCACCTCTTCTAGAGGACCTAAATAAAGGATCTTTGGTCATTCTATTTAGAAATAAAAGTGATGGGTTTTTTCTATAGCATGTTAGCATAAAATAATCATAGAAAATAACTTTAAAAGTTAAAGTTAAAATATTTTTTCTTTTCCTAATTTCAAAGGTGAACTATGTTCTATATGTGGACATAGTATTTTTTAAACTTTTTTTATTAATATAATTGGTGATGGTCTATTCAAACATTTGACTATGGTGCTAGCAAAATAAAAGGATTTCACTATATATAAATACAATCATTTTACTAATATCATATACACAAACTTACTAAAAAGGTTAGGATTCAATAAATGTTAAATTACTTTGAGAAAATTTATATTTCTAGATAATTAAATTAAGAAATAATAGATTGAAGAAGAGTATTCTCACAAAAATAAATAAAAAATTTGAAATTAAATATTAGTCATTGCATGAGATTTGTATAGATATGTATAAATAGGGCAAAGATAAATGGATGAGAATACTATAAGTTGTCCTACAAAATAATTGTTGAAAATTAATTTTCTTATAGGAGTGATTATATTATTAATCTTTATTTTCTTATCTTGTATCTATAAAAGATAGTTAGCAATGTCTCTAAAAACCCATAAAAAATCAACTGGAACACATCTTTATATCCAAAATAATATAAAGTGGTGATCATATTAAAAATCATAATCGAATCCTTCATTTCTTTATATTTAGTATATATTTATATTATCAATATCCTTTTAATTCATATCCATTGTACCCTTATTATTTGTATTAATCTTATCAACCACAATTTAACCTCATTTTATTTATATTCAAGTTCATTGTTAGATATTAGTGAATTGTTTATTTTCATATTGTCACTCACCAATATTCAAAAGAATACTATATCGAGATAAGAAGGAATGGTGTGGCGAATGGGTGCACTAAAGGTGGTAGAAATGGCCTTAGGCCATTAGGGTTTGAGTTTCCTAACCCTTTGTAACTCTCCTTGCTTTAATTTTTCCTCATTTCATTGTGATAGCATTTATTTCATATCTATTTCTATACTTTTATTGCATTCCATTCGAGGTCACTTGGTAATAATCATTGTTCAATTCATAGTGGGTGAAACCCTAGATGGTCGAATTACTCCTCATTAATGGAGTGTGATTGGGATGTAGATTCCATTCCTCCTAATGGCTCTAATTTAGCTTTAGGGATAAATATTTCCAAGGCTTCAACCTCTAAAGTTGTAAAACAATCTTTCAGGGATATTATTGTTGGTGGTGAGGCACCCAAACCTCTAACCTCTACAAAATTTGTAAGAGGATGGAGGGTGATCTAAAGGGTAGAAAAATAAGGGAGGAGAAGGTAAGAACTCACTATTGGTGTTTCCAACTGATTGTCTAGTTTCTCCTAAAGGGTAGCTACTCCTTATGCTTAGAGTCCCTAGGTCAGTGGCCAACAAACAAGAGATTGATTGGCAACTTCTCCTCTATACTTTAGGCTCTGCAAAACCAAGGTGGGTATCCCTATAACATTATTCACATATGACACTATCATGCAAATGGTTCCTTTGATAAAATATCATCATACTACAATGGTGGAAGGCCTTTGATGGGATAAATCATTTATACAACCTTCTATGTTTTCAATAACTTTTGGTAGTATGGGAATAAACATAAAAGTAAAATGCAGGAAATTAAAACGTTTTGATTTTGATTTGAAATTGGATCCACCTCAAACTTAATCTTATGGGCATAGACCAACCAGTGCCTTATCCACACGGAGTCCAAAAATAAAGTAACACTCCTACAATAGACCAACTCCTGGATTCTAATAAACTTACTTCCTTACAGCAAGAAACTAACAAAAGATCAATGCTATCAAACTTCTTTGAAATCCTTATTGCATCTTCACAACCTTAACATATGAATTGAAAGAGATTACTCTTCTCCTTGAGCAAAAACTAACAAATCAAACATTCAAGATCAGAAAATGTGATTTGAGAACCAAAAAACAAGCTTTGATTATATTGATTCAAAGTCAATGAGTACAATAGTGGAGAGAATTATAGAACTGATACAAATATTGTACAAAATTAAATGAATGTATTTAGGTCATATATTGTTATTAAAGAGAAAATATTACAACATCTCCTTTCTAGGTGTAGAAGAAGAAAACACTATTCAAACTAAGGTAAAAGACTTAAAAAATTATGAGAAAATAGAACCCAAACAAAAATTACAAAACTTTCCTTTATAGTGCAAGCATAACTACAATTCAAATTCAAAATCCTAACCCTAACTCCAACTAGGGTTATAGGAAGAAGAACCACAATCAAATTATAAACAACAAAATTTGCCTCCAAAATAGAGTGGCAACCAGTCATAAAATCCCGTTGACACCTCGAGCACACCCCAACATAATGGCATTCATGAATGCAAGTATGGAACTCCATGAAATCTAAGATCAGAATCAGGAAAAATATACCCTGAAAAAGAACTTGACCTTTGCAACACATCAAGGAATAAATGGTTTCACTCAGTAATTAATTTAGCCTAGAAGAAGCACCAAAATTCGATCTAGAGTCATTTTGATTTGATCTAGTAGCTGAGACATATACATGCCATTACTGTTTTGTCTTTACCCACGAAATGAGGCAGCTAGCTATTACACTTTAAATACTGGCCATCATATGTGAGATGAACAATCAATATTAGATCTCCAATAGACTTTAAAACATTAGTGTCAATCTCCATGTTCAAAACCAATTTGTTAATTTCCTAGAAACTGCATAACCACCTATCATCCACATTAGCACCATTGATCTTTGTCCTCAAATATGGGTCGTTGAAACCATTCAGCAAGCCAAGCATCAGGCCCCACCAAAACACTTGTCACCAGTCGGCTCCCTCATTGAGAAAAATAAGGGGCCCACCACACCATCGTAATACAATGGGTTGCTACCACCTGTCCACATAAAATATTCCTTAGGCATATTCTTTCCTTTCATCGCACATCGCACAAACCATTCCACCACCTTGCTTCACAACATCAATGTGAAGCAAGGTCATGATATAACCACAACCATTAGATGTCCTTTGTTTGATCTTATCCCTTCATTGCCCATCACAAAAAGGAAAAATACCCTTTGAAACACGATCACGATGCACTAAACATTTGTGATATCTGTTAGATCATCAACCCCTCAAATTTGCATCATTCATCGCTCATCGACAATTTAGAACTTAGAGCATTATAGCAATTAGTGATACAAGACCTGCTAGTGATACAAAGCAAATGACTTCACATCGCACATCACAAATATGAAACTTGAGTTCCTTTACCTACCTATGATGCAAATAAAATATGTGATACATAGAAGCAAGGTCCCATCGCTCATCGTGCAAATGGGAGGATAAGCAACATAACTTCAGCAATGACCAATGTAAAGATTTTAATGTTGGCAATTCAGCACATGCATAAATGTTGTTCTTAAAGAATGGGTCGCCTAGGTATAACAAAGAATGGGTACATTAATAATTCAAACTTATGAATGTAAGGTTAATTAGGCACAAAAGGTCAACATGAGTTTTTAACAGAAGTACAGACTAGGTTCAAGGGTTTAGGGTTTAAGCACATAAGGATTTTGGAAGCCCTATCTTGCAAGTTCAGAACCCTAAAAGACTTCAAAATTTTAAAAAATGGTCATGGATTTTGCAAGTACCACCACTCTCCATGCTACCCTAAAAATTTATTTCTCTTTGAATTCAAACATGTTGATTACCACTAGCAAAGAGGAATATAGGCTAAGTAACACCATAATTTTCTTGTTGCTCTAGACTCTAGCAAAATACCTGCTAGGAGATTCCTAAATGAAAGGTTTAATAATGTCTAGGTCAAAAAAATTGGGATCCATTTAACCTTTTGTATAATATTGTATAAGGGTTTATTTCTTCTTTTTTTTAAAGATCATGTAATGCAAGAAAAGTAGTAAATAAAAAAATTTGGAACATTGGTAATTCTATTTTCAGGTCTTAGTATGCTCTTCAAATTAATTAAGCAAAGAGGTTTTGGCTCTATCATATCCAAGATGGGTAATAGTGAAGTATGTGCCACCCAAATATTGGGCTTTTCCACCCTAGTTTCTCTCTCGAGTATGAAATATAATGAAAATTGAAGAAACCAAATCAACTCTATTAAATATGAATTCTAGGGTTTTAATAGCCCTTTCTTATGGAATAGACCTTCAGGAGGAGATTGTAATAGAATCTGAAAAGAAAAAAAATTGAACTACAAAATAGAATTTATGGGTGGTCTCAATGCTTTCTTTTTTTGTAAGAGAGAAGGCCATGTGAGGAGAAACTGGCCCATATTGAAGAAGAAAAACTCAAACCAAAAAAATAACCCTAATTTTGCAAACCCTAGCTTGGTAGGGGAAATGGTAGTTAGAAAATAAGGAATTTAAAGGGACTTAGGCTGTAAATATTTACCATTTAAAAATAACTATATCATTAATAGTGAAATGGTAAACTAGCAACCTAAATATGGTGTTCTAGTCTCCCAAGTTTCTATAGATGTAAAAGTAACACTCCATCTTAAGAGTTTAAATCTCGACCCAAAAGTGAATAAGATGTGTAAAGAAGTGAGGGTGGAAAAATCTGAAGGAGGAGGTAATTCCTCCACCAAAAAAATGGTAACCAAGAAAGAAAACCTAAAATGGTATCTGGAGTCTTTGAAAAAGTATCCCTTCTACTTTTCCTTGCTTGTTTGATCCCTCATTGTGAATTAAGCTTAATATTGCCTTGATTTAATGTTGTAATGTGGTTGAAACATTCACATTAGATCTTGGACCCTTGTGAACTAATGGATTCTAATGGTACCTTGCTAAAGTGTTGTGAATTGTTGTAACACACTTTCACACTTTTCTAAGGTCTTATCATTTAACTAAACCTAATAAACCTCTTAATCTTTCCTTATTTGGAGTGTTGTGAAGTGTTGTAATACACTTTCACACTTCTCTAGGCTTGTCATTAATAATTGTGCTTTCTTATGCTTTAATTGGCCCTATTTTGTATCCACAAGCCTCATTTACTACATTGTTTTGAGAATAATCCCAACACCAATCATAATTAGGTGTTTTTGGCTTGTGTGGCCCAAATTTAGGGCTTTGGGACTCATTTTCCACCTTGGGTGAATGGGTCCCACCTAGATCTTTTGGCCCTGAACCAGATTTCACACGTTTCTAAGAACTTTTGGTTTTTGGTCCCATACATTATGTTTGATGGGACTCATTCGCCACCTTGGGTGAATGAGTCCCGTGTGGCCCAAAATCAAATTTAATTCAAATTTTTGGTAGGATTTTATTCTCCTAGATCTGATGTTGGTTTGTAGTGTTGTAATTTTAGGAATTCTTGCATAATTGAGTATAAATACAAAGTTATTTCTCTCATATTTTCACCTAGCATTCAAGAGATCATTTAGCAATCTAATAAGAATTCACAAGAGCATTCAAGAGAATTCAAGGGAAGATTGCCAATTATTTTAGAGCAGCTTTCAAGCATCAATCATCATGTCAAGGATTTCATGTCATGTTTTTTATTGTGCTAACAATTGTGATGTAGGGTTTATGATTCAAGTAAGTGTTTAATTCAAGATCAACATCATTCAAGAAAGAGTCAAGAACCACATTCATTGTAGCCATTTCAAGCATATTTGCAACACTTTATTTCTAGGGTTTGGTGAGTTGCAACATTGTCTTCTGTTCATTCATCATTCTCCCTTCTTATTTTCTTTCATTTCAAGGATTGATTTCCAAAATAGGGTTTGATCAAGGAAAATCCCTATCTACTAACCCAACAAAATTTTTCCCTCCTCTTTGTGTGTGATTTGCAGGTTTAGGTTGCATATTCCCTAAGGAACAATATTGGAGAAAAGATGTAAATCATCTAAAGTTTTCAAAGTTTCCATCAAGCCTTGGAGAATCTTGGAGAAGACCTATAGGTTGCAAATCGAAGATTTGGATCTAGAAACCAATCAATAAGGACAAAGAAGACAGAGAAGAGAAAGATCAACTTTCGAAGTTCTAGAAAATCCCAACTATAGTGATTTTCCACTTCTAGTGAATGAGTCCCAGTTCCAATCAATTTTCAATATTTTGTAGATTCAGATACCCTTGTGTCTGAAACCTATTCCCACACAATTTTCTAGAAACTAGACTGATTCACTCAGCTTGGTGAATGAGTCCCAATCAACAGTAAAAGTAGAATTTTCAGTGTTTCAGATCTCCATCCAGCCTTCTCTGAATTTCTAGGTACACACATTATGTTTTGTAGTTTTTTGTGTTGTTTCATTCACTTTTCTAGGTCATTTAGACTTAGTTTGGATTCAATTAGTGTTTTGCATTTCATCTAGCATTTCATTATCTTTTCCAAGTCTAAACTTGGTGGTGAACCCCTCATTAATTCATAATCAGACCCAAGGACAACCTTTAGCAGATCTCTTTCCTTCATTCCACCATTGGATTGAGATCTGTAGGTTTCCTTAAATGAAACTTGTAGGAAATAGGTCTAGGTCCCTAAACACCTAGTTTTTGTTCCAAATCCCAAAAGGTGGAACATTATTTCCATGGTTCTAGTATCTCTGGTCATAGATAACAAACCTCAAAGAAATAAGAAAAATTCTTATGAATTGGC
Source organism: Sequoiadendron giganteum (assembly GCA_007115665.2). Taxonomy (NCBI): domain Eukaryota; kingdom Viridiplantae; phylum Streptophyta; class Pinopsida; order Cupressales; family Cupressaceae; genus Sequoiadendron; species Sequoiadendron giganteum. The sequence goes on along the minus strand of CM021101.1, from coordinate 70,179,579 downwards.
TTTAGACGAAATTAGACAAAGTATTGCTCAAAAAAAAAAAAATTAGAATCCCTTAGAAAAGGGGATATGTTAAGAACCTCTCAAAAAATTGATAGTCTTGAGTCTAATATGTTAAGAAATGAGGAAGAGATAACCAATAATATTTTAAAAGGATTGGATAATACTGACCTCAAACTACCTAAATTGTCAATAGTCAAGTTTGGGAAAAGGGATGTTACCCTTCAGTTAACTATGGACAGTGAAATGGAAACAAAGGTAAACCCTCAGTTGAATAAATATGATATTATTCTAAATAATGGGTAGAATAATAAAGAGATGTTATCACCAGAGATATTTCATCGTCTAATAACAACTCAACTCAAAAGGCCCTATCTAAGCTTGAATTATTATCAAACAAAGAAATTCAATTCAACTAGCTTCAAAATAATGAAAACTTCTTCTCACTAGAAGAGAAATCTAAAGTTGATTTTACACACATAAAATTTAATAAGAAATTATACCAAGGTTCAATTGGTTTGGAAATAACCACACATTCTCTAAATAAAAATAATGAAGTTAAAGAAGACATTATCCATCATGTAAGCACAGAGAAGATTAAGAGAAAAATGAAAAGAAAGAGGTAGAATAGAAAATTAGAAAGGAACCCTTACCCGAAAAGGAAAGTTAAAAATAATGAAGAAAGCATTCCTAAAAACATGAAATTTGATGATCTTTAAATGTTCAAGTTGGAATGTTAGAGAATTGGAATCCCCTGACAAGAAATATATTGTAAGAATAAATCTATATTTATATAATAACTTGGATGCTTTCCTCCTCCAAGAGGTTAAACCAAATAAATTCACCCTTGAAAATAATCTTAGATTCATCTAGTAAAATGCAACATGATTTCAATCCAATCATGATAGGGGTAAAGGTGGTGTGGCCATCCTATTAAAGAATAGATGGTCTAGATTTGTTATTGAATAAGCTACCTCCCCATGTAATTGGGCAGTATGGATTGATATTGAAGAAGTAATAGTAGATTTGGAGTCTTCTTTGTCTATGCCTCTAATGACTACAAAAAAAGGATTAAATTATGGAAATAGATGTGTGAGATGTACAACACCCCCTAGATTATATGAGGAGATTTTTAACATGATTGAAGACAAAAAATTTAGATTTGGCAGTCTTAACTTTGAGTGGAAAGTAAATGAAAAATTATATTGGGATAAAATGAAAAATAAACTTAAATTTTATGACCCCTTATATGGGCTAAATAAAAGTCCTAAAACTATTGGGTATACATGATGTAATGCTAAAATGGAAAACAAAAGAATCTACTATAAATTGGATAAGTTCTATGCTAATAGATACCTTTTACATTTTGATAATATTGAGGATGATTCAAGAGTTAAGGTGTACCCTTCCACTCTTTTAGATCATCACCCAAATAGTACCATAATTATTTATTCCAACTAAAGTGGTAACAAAAACAAAAAGCAAAAAAAACTTCTTTCTAAACACTAAGCTGCTAAAGGATGAATATTGCAATTATGATGTATTCACCTTAAGAGAATTTAATCATTAGATGTTGAAAGCCTTGAACCTAAACAAAATGTGGAATAAAAATTTTGAGGGATGGGAATTATTGCTATAGATTATAGGAAGGAAACAAGCTTTCGACTACATATGTACTGAAAGTACTCTCCAGGAAAAGATAAATTTTTTATGATGCAATGCAGGGGAGGTATTTTACTCAATCAAATTAAAACTCTCGTGATTAACTCAAACTTCACCCAATTCACTTTACTGCAGCTTGATCTCTAAGACCAATATGACACCCAAAACACTCAAACTTGCTTTCAAAATTTTACCAATCCTTAAAATACTTTAAAAAAATAAAAATTGGGAAGTTCAAATTAACTAAACTCTCAGAAGACTGTTTCATTAGATTTCTCAAATTCTTGCATTCACGGGCTTAACTCTTGTAGTAGTCCATATAGGTGAAATTGGGTATATCTTTCACATCACATAGAATGTTCTAAAAATAAAACCATATTATAGGACCCATTTTCCCCTTATAAAACATATCTTACATTCAGCTATGGTCACTTTGGACCAAATCCTTCTAAACTTGACTAGATCGTTGTTCTACAAGGCTAATTATGCCACTTTTACAAAGCAACTATCCTTGAAACTTTATGCATGTCTAATTTTCTGCTGGTATGACACTAACTAGGTCTCAAAAATACGGAATCCACCTTTACTTGATAGAGAAACACTTTCTAAAACACTCGATTGCAAAATCTCTCTTTTTATGCCCTTCCAAGGAGGGTTTCTTGAAAGACTCAATTACCGGCCTCAAAAATCTTGTAAAATAACTCAAAAATTATTAAATAGGTCCACACACACCTAATACACCTTCAAAAATTTCTTCCCCGAAGTTTCTCACACTTTTGCAACCTTAAACCTCCATTTTTCACTCTTTTTCACTCAAAAATCACTCAATTTTGCAACTTGGCTTCATGCCTATAACCTAAAACGACCTTCCCCTACTCTCTCCAAGAATTATAACACCTATTCAAACCTAAATGGTCCCATTCCACCGAGATACAGCATTTACAATAGGTGGAATGGCCCTCTATGCATTTTAAGCTCTCAAAACCCTTGTTTAAGCAATTTCAAACCTATTTTCAGAGAACTTGCTCTCAGGTGTTTCAAAATCTATGAAATCACTCAATCCAGGATTAAAAATGAATCTACAACATCCCCACACCAGATAAAATCACCAATAGAGAAATATGAGTTTGTATAGATTCATACAAAGCATCTAATCTGTTGTAAATGATGCAAAGTCAGAAATTATAGAGAAACAAAGAACTTTGGCATACAAGAATTTAAATTTGTCATTATTTCCCCTCACAAAACATGTACAAGGACTTATTAAGGCATTTATAACATGAATAAACCCACTACCCCCTTATTTTCCAGCTAATTCCACTAAGTTGACACTTGGACTTCCATAACTGTCATTTTGGAATCTTGTCATAACAATGATTGCCAGTTTTACTATTTTTTACATTATTTGACAAAATAAACTCAAAATGACTTAAATGACATTTAATAATCTAGTAGTGGCCTAGACAAGGCCTTATTACATTAAAAATGACTCAAAATTTTGAAAAACCTAACCTAAGACCTCCTAATCACATAACTTGAACTTGGTGCTCCTACACCAGTTTAGAATGTAAGCTACAAGATGAGCCCTCCAAGGAATTACTTAATGATGAATTAATTAAATGAAAAAATGACTTGAGAATTCTCTAATAAATAAAATCTAAGGCTTAAAGAAAAGAGCTAAACCAAAGTAGTTAAACAATTGGAACAAAGGGTCAAAATTCCTTTTCAAGTACATAAAAGAAAATAAAATAAAGGAGAATATAGACTATATATGTAGGTTGATGAAACTCTGGTCTTGGACCCTGACCAATTAATAAGCCTCTTTTATGAGTATTATACTAAACTGTTCTCATCAAAGGAGAATGATCTCCATAGTCAAAAAGAAAGGGACTTGTGTAAAAATATAATTCCAAATAAGATTTTTGGTAGCCATGTTGAAAAACTCAAAAAAGTGATTTCAAAGATTTAATTGTAAAAACCCTAGACCTTTAGTTTAGATAAATCTTCAAGCCTTGATGGGTTTTCAATTGAATTTCATAAGAAAAATATAGAATGGATTAGTGATGAATTGTGTCTGGTGTACAAGGAAGTAATAAATACTGGATATTTAGGTAAGGAAATAAACAAAGTTGTAATCAAACTAATCCCAAAAAATGGAGATAAGACATTAATTAAAAACTGGAGACTAAAAACATTGTTAAATATTTACTATAAGATCTTAGCAATGAGTTTGTCCTTCAGATTAAGAGATATTCTCCCATCTTTCATTAGTTACACCCAAAATGGGTTTATTAAAGGTAGGTATATCTTGGAAAACTTGATAAAAATTTGGGAAGCTATGGACTAGTCTAAGTTTTCCAACCAAAATATTGGAGTTCTCCTACTTGATTTTGAGAAATTATATGATAGAATTGTGTGGAATTTCCTCCTAATGGCCCTAAAATCCTCTAGATTTCCTAAGGATTGTTGTAATATGGTCAATATTCTATTACAAGTTGTTAATGTCCTAGTAGACATAAATGGGTCCATGAAAAATCAAATTGTTCTCTAGAGACCACTAAGGCAAGGATGTTGCCTAGCCCCTACCTTATTTTTTTAAAGTAAAAGTGGTCGAGCCACTATAGGAAAGTTTCATTGATTTTCAAAAATCGATTACATACAATCAAAAGAGTAGGAAAGTTCTGCATTTTCCATCAACAAAATACCATAGAAGCCCCTAAAAACATTGCATATGCTTCACAAAACAAGGTGGACCCAGATAAGACTGAAAAACTAATTACATTATTGATGAAGAAACAAGCACAGATATACAAGATAAACCAAATATCTATCAAAAGCACTAATAATAGAATGATGAAGAAAACAAACCAAAAACTCGATGAACAAAACCCTAATATATTATGCTTTCCTCTTAAGATGCCAAGTCAACAGGAAGAGAAAAATATGGAGCATAAAGGGGATCTTCCAGTGCATGTTTAAATAAGAACTACACTACCTTAAATAGATTTTTCAATTTTTTCATAAAAAACAACCCAATGACGACGTCAAAGCATGGAGGTGTGTCCTAAACAGACCAGAACAAGAAGCCTAAAGATCGTGAACCATACCACCCAAAAGAACACATAGAGCTGAAGAAGATAGGAGTGCATCTTTGCAAACAATACCCCCAACCAAGTTTGAACTTGGACGAAGGTCATAATTTTCCAATTCAGGTTCCAAAAAACATATCGAGCAAACATGAGGTAGAAGGAAACTACCAACTATGAATTTCACTATCTCATTACACCATAATATGTCCATGAGGTTGGACACAAACAAGGAAGTTAATTCATGTCACAAGGACATGGGATGCATCTTGATTCACTCTTTATTCAGAACACATACAATTGCTTCTTCAACATGTAAGAAATGAATTATGAATGCAATTCAAATCAAATCATAAGCACAATTATAGCGGAACCTAACTTCCACAAACCAAGGTGAAATGAAGACTCTGAAGAGGCTATCCATGGTAGGCTCAATCAAGAAGATAGCATAAACTATCTAACCTCAAGGAGGTTAGGGGAAAATTCCATTCCTTTACCCTAGGTTAGCGAAGCGAGAATCGGAACAATATTACTAACCCTTTCCTTTCCCATTACGAAGTGGAGTTAAACCTTTGACCTTGAGGGATGCAAAACCCAAGCCCCAACCAACTCTGCTACAAGTGGTGGCACAAAAATTATCTAACCTCAAGGAGGTTAGGGGAAAAGTGCATTCCTATACCCTAGGTCAATGGAGCAAGAACTGGTACAATATTATTGACCTTTTCCTTTCCCACTACGAACTGGAGTCAAACCTGTGACCTCCAGGGATGCAAACCCCAAGCCCCAAAAAACTCCACTACAAGTGGTGGCTCAAAATTATCTAACCTCAAGGAGGTTAGGGGAAAAGTCTAGTCCTATAACCTGAGTCAACGGAGTAGGAACTGACACACTATTACTAAACCTTTCCTTTCCCACTACAAAGTGGAGTCAAACCTGTGACCTCAAGGGATGCAAACCCCAATCCCCGGCCAAATCTGCTACAAGTGGTGGCTGCCCCTACCTTATTTTTAATTGCTTCGAAAGCTATTTTTTATTTACTTAGGGACTTGAAATATAATCCCAAAATAAGAGGATTAAAATTACCCAATGATAATGAAGTAATGAATATCCATTTTTTGAATGATACAACCCTCTTTCTGAGTTTGAAGGAAGAAAATATTGAAATCTTAATGCAAAAACTAAAATATATATATTTTATGCCTCAGTAGCAACAATTTCTAAAGAGAATTCAATAATGCTAAGTTGGGATCCTAGCCTACCTAAGTGGTTTAGCAAATACAAAATACAGTGGGGTGTTTTGAATAAATAATTTAGATACCTGAGCATCCCCTTCATGATTAATCCAAATCTAAATGATCTATGGAATTGGGTTAAAAGTAAAGTTGTGAGGAAGCTAGATAATTGGACTAAACTATACCTTTTTCTAGTTGAGAGAATTCAAGTCTGCCAAAAAAATATCTCCTACTATACTCTTTACTACTCCTTTATGTGGCTATTTTTTAGCTACCAACTTGATGAAATACAAAATAAAATAAGGGAATTTTATGGTTAGATGGTAGAGGGGAAAAAAAAATGCATTCAATTGGGACTGATGTTGTGTAAGTAAAGAAAATGGTAGAATTGGTCTAAAAGATTTAAAAAATAAGGTGTTACACTAGTTTTTAAGTGGATCATTAGGGCACTAGAAGGGAAAAACCCCTGGAAAATTCTAGTTAGGAACAATATCCAAAATTTTGTACCAAAAAAATCTAAAAACTAGAAATGCTTACCTATCTATGACCTACTAATAGAAAAGTTCCATATTGCCCCCAAGGTCTCTACTATGTTCAAAACAATTTGGAAAGCTTGGGAGAAAGTAAGAACTCTAATATTTAAATCTAGTAAGAAGTGTAAAGATAAAAATAAAATTTGTATCAATAGATCAATATGGTGGAACTTGAGTCATAAAGAAAAGCCCCTTTCTCTAATTCAAGGATGCTCAACTAGAGCTTGGGCAAAAAAAGGTATAAATTGTTTCAAAGACATTAAATAAAACTCAATGTTGAGAGAGTCAAGCATAATTCTACACTAGCCTACCAAGATGAACTCATGTTGTGAAAGAAAAGGTTGTGATACCTTAGATAGGTATAGTTGGAAAGATGGCATTGAGTTGTCCAATCGAAAACCCATGACCATTTACAAAACTTTGAGTGAACCAAATGTTATTACTAAGCATGTGAATAAATATTAGAATTTTCAATAAGGTGAAAAAACTAGAACAAAATATTTAAGTGGAACTATAAAAAGGCTTTAGAACCAAAAAATGTTGCTTTAGATGGATATTGATAATCTAAAAAAAATTCATATTCTCAGGTCATCTCAAATGCTAAAATATGTAACCTATGTAGGAATCCTAAAAAATTTGTCTCATATTTTTGTATTGTTTTTTTTAAAAAGAAATATGGTTTATGTTTTGTGAGGATTTTGAGGGTTTGGGGGAACTAAGGAAGATTAAACAACAAGAATTTTTTTTTAGGAAAATTTATGGTATAGATAGGTCCATTAACCTACTTTAGCTTCTTTTATCCACTGAAATTTTATGGTTTTTATAAAAATCAAGAAATGAGGAAAAAATTCAAGGTAAAAAGAGAGTTCTCAGTGAATCTTCTATAAGACTCATTTTTATAATATATCTTTATAGGTAATAGTGACAATGGGGATCTCTAGAGAAAAAATTGGTAAGTTAATAAAATATGGAAAAATAGAAGTTGGCAAGAAGGATATTAAGTATGTGAGACACTGGCCATTCAACTTTGATGACAACATTCCCTTAAGAGAGAACTACCTAGACTTTGAAAGGAAATTCAACAAAAAATACACATGGAGACCCTAAAGAAAGATCTTGGCCTATAGGGAGGTATAATATTTCATGGAAATTGGGATGAGAACATAATAGTGGAGGTGCTGAGAACCAATGCTAATCTATCAAATATTTAGATGCCATTGGGATGTCTTGATGGAAAAATATAGTGAAATAAGAAATCTATGTAATGAACCTTAATAAATCTATTAAAAACATGATAACATAGTAGTAGTATAAGAACAACATTATATAGTATAACTCTAACCTTGCATGGAAAATTAAGAAAAGATGATACAACATATAAATTTTGATGCAATTCTCTTTTTAATAAACTACATATAATATAAAAAAAGAATAATATATCAATGGAGTTATTTGTTAGAAACGTAGGACAACTTAGAGGGGAGTGAATCAGTCAACATTAAAATCATCAAACCCTCATTAACCTTCAAACCCTTAATAACCTTATGAAGCATCAACATGAATGTAAATGCATAGAACATAAGCACATTCACAACCATATATAGGATAACACCAAATTTATGTGGAAAACCTTAATCAAGGAAAAAACACAATGAGAATTAACTCACATATATATATGAATAGAAAAACTGAATACAATAGGCTCACTATTGGAAGAGCTCACTGCCCAAAAGAAAAGAATGGCTCACTACCAAGGGCTCACTATCCAAAGGATTCATTGCAAAGAAGAGAAGATAATGTTGCAAGAATGGAAGGAATGATGGAAGGAATGAAGGTTTTGTCATTGATGCCAACTGGTCAATTGGTTATCAACTGGTTGTTGTTGACTATATATGTTGAGGATATTGATAAAATTGTATTAAAGGAAGATTGCAAGTGTTCAGTGGCTGCTCTGGATTTTTTTGTGGATTTTTCTCCCATGTTTGTGTGGTTCAGATATGTTGATCATGATTGTTGGAAGCTACTATATCCATATTTTTGGCTATTTATTCATTGTTTAGTGCGATTTATGTTCACTAATTGTGAATTATGGTTATTTGTGGTTCTGGTGTAGGTCTGAGAGAAATGTTGTTGGTTCATATTTCTATTTGTTGAAGTCTTATGACTTGTGGTTCAAGAGTTGTGTTGATATGATCGTGATAAAGCTAATCTTGGTATCTGGAAAGTTGATGCTTAATTTTTCTATGTGTTTTACATTGGTTTGGGTGACCTTGTGTGGAATACTACTTTCGAAATTAATGAAACATGTTGGATCTATTTAGGTCCTTATCAAGCATGTGTTTGGGTTGCCCACATTCTAATTCCACCCTAGAGTGTTTTGGCACCGACCTAATTTGAATTTAGTGTTGGATGGCCAACTTTGGATGTGTTTCAAAGTTGAAGATGATATATATACAGGATGAGTTAGTGGTGAAGAGATACACAAGAACGAAGAAGAGAGATAAGTGAAAATTAAAAGAAAAGATAGATGCGAGATTGATTCTATTTAGTGAGTGTGTGTGATGTGAGTGTGGTAGATTAGTGAAAAGCCTAAATGTTGAGTTTATGGATGTAGTGAGTAGAAGGTGTACTCTATCATTCATGCATGTCTATGAGAAATTGTGGTGGATTTCTCTATTGCATTGAGATTGTAGTCTCTTTGTAACATATCTCTTGTATCTTCTTTGTATTCTTCGTGGCAGTGAACCCTCCAAGTTGTTAGCCCTATTGGATAGTTAGTCCTTGTTTTGGTAGCCTCTTTTAATCAATTTTTATATTCTCTATAGTTTGAGTTAATCCTCATCGTGGTTTTTCCCTCATTGGGTTTTCCATGTAAATTTGGTGTTGTGTTTGTGTAATAGTTTTTAGTTTCTGCACTTGCGCTTAATGTTTAATCATTTAAGCAGTGTTAAGGATTATTTTCAATAATTGGATTAAAGGTTTAATTATGTGACAACTGATTCACCCCCCTCTCAATTGTCATATTCAATGATTGGTATTAGAGATTGGTTCCTTTGTGAAGAGCTTAACTACTTGAGGAAGGTCCAAGATGGATGGCAAAATGGTTTATGATTATCTGAGGTTCAATGGAACTAATTATGTTATTTGGAAAATATTGATAGAAGAATATCTAGAATATTGTGGATGTGATGTGGAGAAAGCTTAAACAAGAATCCTTTCACTCCTCCCGCTAATGGTCTGAGCATGGTTGATGAGATCAAATCACATGAAGAGAACAACAAAGTGAAGTACATTTTGAAGAGAAGTTTGGTACACTCTGATTTGATTAAAGTTTAGAATTTGAAGACTGCTAAGAAAGTTTGGGATGCTTTTGGAAAGGGTGCATGAGGATGATGAATGAGTCAAAGAGTAAAAGTTGGAAACACAACTTGAGATTTTACACATGTTTGAAGATGAGAATGTTAAAGCTTATGTATAGAGATTGGATGAGATAGTAGTCGGAATGCGAGGACTTGGTGCTACTGTAGATGAAATCAGTATTGTGAAGAATAATCTTAGAACTCTCCCTAATGCTTATAATGAGAAGGTGTGTGCTACTGAGTGGAGTATAGATTATAGGACCTGCATTAAAGATCTGTTGTTGGGATTTTTGAGATCTTATCAGATGAGGAAGTTGAATCTAAGGAATGGATACAAATCAAAAACTACCTTTAAGGCAATAAAAGCTGAAGATCCAGATGAATAAATTCTTGATGAAATAGAAGCTAACTTTGTAAGAATTATGAGGAAAGGCTTCAAAAATTATGAAGGTAAGTTAGCCTTTAAATGCTTTAGTTGTGGAGAAATAGTTCGTTATGTTGCAGTGTCCAAAAAGAGGTAAAAGGAATAAACAAAGATATGAGAAAGAAAATATATCAGGAATATTGTGGATGTGATGTGGAGAAAGCTTACAAGAATCCTTACACTCCTCCTGCTAATGGTCTGAGCATGGTTGATGAGATCAAATCACATGAAGAGAACAAGGTGAAGTACATTTTGAAGAGCAGTCTAGTACACTCTGAGTTGATTAAAGTTTAGAATTTGAAGACTACTAAGAAAGTCTGGGATGCTTTGGAAAGGGTGCATGAGGGTGATGAATGATTCAAAGAGGAAAAGTTACAAATTTGGAAACACAGTTTGAGATTCTACACATGTCTGAAGATGAGAATGTTAAAGCTTATGTATAGAGATTGGATGAGATAGTAGTCAAAATGCAAGGACTTGGTGCTACTGTAGATGAAATCAGGATTGTGAAGAATAATCTTAGAACTCTCCCTGATTCTTATAATGAGAAGGTGTGTGCTATTGAGTAGAGTATAGATTATAAGACCCACATTAAAGATCTGTTGTTGGGATTTTTGACATCTTATCAGATGAGGAAGTTGAATCTAAGGAATGGATACAAATCAAAAACTGCCTTTAAGGCGATAAAAGCTGAAGATCCGGATGAATAAATTCTTGATGAAATAGAAGATAAGTTTGTAAGAATTATGAGGAAAGGATTCAAAAATTATGAAGGTAAGTTAGCCTTTAAATGCTTTAGTTGTGGAGAAATAGGTCATTATGTTGCAGTGTCCAGAAAGAGATAAAAGGAATAAACAAAGCTATGAGAAAGAAAATAAAGGAAAGAAGATTAACAAAGATTATTATGTGAATGAGAATTCTATTATATTCGATGAGGATTCTGAGTATGAAGACCCTAATAACAATGAATTCTTGTTCTTGGCGATAAAGGATGAACCTACTTCTGCTAATTCTAAAAAATAGGTGAAGGAAATCCCTTCAAAGAAGGAGAAAAATGAAGGTACTGTTATCTCTACACTACATGCTAAACAAGAAAATAACTATTGGGTTGTTGATAGTGGTTGTTTACATCACATGACTGGTGATAAAAGTAAGTTTTTTAAGCTTGAAAAATATAATGGAGGCTTGGTTATGTTTGGAGATGATACTGGTGCTAAACTTTGTGGGATAGGTTCAGTAAGTTTTGATGGCAAGCATAATAGTAATGGTGCCTACTATGTTAAGGGTTTAAGGCATAATATTTTGAGTGTTGGAAATATATGCAATAAGGGATCATATGATATTCTATTTAAGGATTAGAGGTGTGAGATTAGCAAAGGATCCATAAAATTGATTGTTGCTAGAAAGAAATCTGAAGGAAATATCTACCAACTTAAGGGTGTTGATGGATGATGCTTTATGACTTAGATTAATAATAGTTGGTTATGGAATCGAAGAATGTGTCACATGAATTTTGATAACTTGCCAAGGATTAGTGTGTTTTAGGTCATGAGAGATTTACCAATAATTACAAAGCTTGCTAATGCTATTTGTAGAAATTGTCAGTTTGGAAAGCAAGCAAGAAGTCATTACAAATCAAAGGAATAGTCTACTACTAGACTATTGGATTTAATTCATACAAATCTTTGTGGTCCTACAAGAGTGAGATATCTACAAGGTGAAAGGTACTTTATGATTTTGATTGATGATTATTCTAGATATACATGGGTTACATTTCTTAGAGGGAAATCAGATGCATTAGATATATTCAAGACATTCAAAGCTATGGTTGAAAATGAAGCGAGTTTAAGGATAAAATGCTTAAGGTCTAACAAAGGTGGAGAATTCACCTCCCATGAGTTTAATATGTTTTGTGAGGTGCATGGAATAAAGAGATGGCTATCTGCTCGATGAACTCCTCAACAAAATGGAGTTGTTGAAAGAAAAAATAGAACAACTCAAGAGGTAGCTAGATTGATGATTATTGAGTCTGGTTTACCAGAAGTTTACTTGAAAGAATCTAGTAATACTACTATTTATGTAATCAATCATTTTCAAGGAAGAGAAAATAGTACAAATAATCCCTATGATCTATGGCATGGAAGAATTCCTACCATTAAGTATTTCAAGGTATTTGGAAGCAAATTTTATATCAGAAGAGATGAAGAAACTTTGGGAAAGTTTGATGCAAGAAGTGATGAAGGCATTTTTCTTAGATATTCTACTAAAATAAAAGCATACATATATTTCAATAAAATACTAGGAAAGATTATAGAAATTTCTAATTTCAAGGTTGATGAAACAATGAAGAATTCTATTGATATTGATGGATATGTATCTGATGAACCTGATTGTGAGAATAGAAGAGATTGTGGAAGAACAAGAAAAGGATGAAGAAGAAAAGAAGGATGAAAAAAATGAAAGAGAAGAATAACCTCTCGTGGTGTCCCCTAAGACACCTAGGTATGTACAGAAGAATCATTTAGAAAATCAAATTATTGGAGACAAGACAAAAGGTGTATTGACTAGAAGCAAAGTTGTTGTTGAAGTAAACCTTTGTTTACTTTCTAATATTAAACCTAAGACTATAAGTGAATCATGTAAAGATGAAAATTGGATGGAAGCTATGAAAGAAGAACTTATGTGGATTGAGAAGAATCAAACTTGGGAATCAGTCCCAAGATTGGTAGACAAAAACATTATTGGATCAAAGTGGGTGTTAAAAAATAAGTTGAATGAGAATGGAGAAGTGGTTACAAACAAAGCAAGGTTTGTGTGTAAAGGTTACTCACAAGTAGAAAGCATAGATTTTCAGGAGACCTTTACTTTGGTAGCCAGAATGGAAGCTATAAGGATTTTCTTAGCATTTACTTCTCATAAATATTTCAAGGTCTAACAGATGGATGTCAGGTCAACATTTTTGAATGATGAGCTAGAAGAGGAAGTCTTAATGGAACAACCGGAAGGATTTAAGTTGTCGGATCAATCAAATATGGTGTGCAGATTGAAGAAATATTTATATGGATTGAAGCAAGCTCCTAGAGCTTGGTATGTGAGATTAGATAGGTATCTGATTCAATAAGATTTCAACAAAGGTATAGCAGATAGTAATCTATATTTTAAGATTGAAAATGATAAAATCTTGATTGTGGTTGTATATGTTGATGACATTATTTTTGAAGGAAATGAAAATATGTGTAGGATATTTGAGGAAGATATGTAGAAATAATTTGAAATGTCTATGTTCGAAGAGATGTTATTTCTTGTGCTACAGATTAGTCAAACAGATAAATGAATTTTTATTTCACAATCTAAGTATGTGAAAGAGATGTTGAAGAATTTTGGGATGGATTGTTCCAAACCGGTATGTACTCCTATGGTGACTAGTTGCAAACTGGGTAAAGATGATGATTCACCTAAGGCTAATCAAAGAAAGTATAGATCTATCATTAGTGAACTACTGCATTTGACTGCTACTAGACTAGACATTATGCATGTTATCTATCATGTGGCTAGATTTCAAGAAGATCCTAAGGAAACACATGTTGTTGTTAAAAGAATTTTTAGATATTTGAATGGCACTCCAAATTATGGGTTATGGTATCCTAGAGATATTGATTTTATACTAAGTACCTATACAAATGTAGATTGGGTTGGATGTATACTTGATAGAAAGAGTACAAGCGGTGGTGTATTCTTTCTTTGATGCAAATTAGCAGCATGGTTGAGTAAAAATCAAGATTCAGTTTCTTTGTCTACTATTTCAAAGTTGAGTATATTGTTGTTACATCCTGTTGTACACAAGTTCTATGGATGAAACAAACATTAAAAGATATCGCAGTGGTGTATGATGATCCTATTTCTATCTTATGTGATAATACAAGTGCAATTAACATTTCAAAGAATCATGTGATACACTCAAGGACAAAGCTTATATCTATCAGATATCATTTCTTGAGAGAGAAGGTTGTAGAGAATGAAGTAAATCTTGAGTATGTTTTGACAAAGGATCAGATTGTTGATATATTTATGAAGGATCTACCTAAAGATACTTTTGACTATCTTTGGGAGAAGTTAGGAGTCATTTCTCCTCATTTCTTGAACTAGATGCATATGGAGATGCATTAGTCTAGTGGATCTATGGATCTATCTTTCTTTTGGACTGATTTTTGGTGGCTACATCTCAGGGGGAGTAGATAGTGTTATGCATTTTCAATGTGATTTATTTTGTTGTCAAAGGAGAAATCAATTTGTAAATATATTTTTCCTTGACCATTGATGTCAAAGGGGGAGAGGAAAGGAAGAATGTGAAAAGATATTATCTACTAAGGGGGAGAAACAAAAAGAAGAATATTGAGAAGTATATTCAGAGCTAGTATGTTGTCTTTGATTGTTTTTCATATCATGTGTTGCCATCAATGACAAAGGGTGAGATTGTTGCAAGAATGGAAGGAATGAAGGTGTTGTTATGGGTGTATGTTGGTTTAATTTATTCATCATTACACTAGCATAAGCTTACTTATTTCTTTAATTAATTAAGTCATAGGTTGCATCATTAGAAAATCATAAATAATGGGGTCGTTACCCTTTCCATGTTTGTAGGAGATAAGATTCCTTCTAGAAGATGAGTTATCTTTTCTAGAACTTATTTCTATCACTTCATAATTCCCTAGGTAGGTTTTTAGGGCTTACATGTTGTCACATTTTTTGTGATTAAGACACTTGGCAACATCTTGTGCATTCTAGGTTTCTCTCTTGCCTATTTAATTAGGGAATATGTACACTTGTAATATATTCTAGATCAATCAGATAATCATATTTGAATGCCATTGTTGCAGCACTTTATGTGTGGTTGAATATTTTCCTAGTAAAGGTCCTCTATTAAAGACTGCAGCTTGAGGAACATTGTGCATCCATCATTTCCATGTTTGTAGGACATAAGATTCCTTCTAGAAGATGAGTTGTCTTTTCTAGAACTTATCTCTATCACTTCATCATTCCCTAAGTAGGTTGTTAGGGTTTACATGTTGTCACATGTTGTGTGATTAAGACACTTGGCAAAATCTTGTGCATTCTAGGTTTCTCTCTTGCCTATTTAATCAAGGCATATGTACACTTGCAATATATACTAGATCAATCGGATAATCTCTATTTGAATTCCAATGTTGCAACACTTTCTATGTGGTTGAATATTTTCCTAGGAATGGTCCTCCTTTGAAGACTATAGCTTTGGGGACATTGTCCATCTCTCACCATACAGTGCTTCACTCATACTACCAGTTACTATTCATCACCGGCCACCATCATACCATCATTCTAGTGATCTCACTCCAAGCCTCTCCACTGAAGATCTGGGTTCCATTGGTGTCCACCGGCTCCACTTGATCCTAGCAACACCACTAGTTCACACTGCTTTGCCAGGTTGCTTCACCCGACAACTCCACTCCAACACCACCAATCTGAGGGTATGTTTTTTTCCACTATCGCATACCAAGGGCTTATTTTTTTAGCCCCTATGGCTTCAATCTTTTCCCTAGTTAGCCTACCATTGCTCATATCAGCAATGATCTTCTAAGGATCGTATCTTTTGTGTACGATCTCGAAATCAAAAAAATGAGATACTGTTGGAAAGGTCTTGGAGTCTACTTTCTAGTGGTGCACGTTTTTTTAGTATTCTGATGCTATCAAAATTTCAAGTCAATTGAATTCAAACCTCTTTTTTTAACTCAAAATCCAATATATTCGCATCATATTGTCAAAATCTAGTGATTCCAACGACATTTAGAAGATATTTTAGATATTTTTTCATTAGTCCAATTACTTCCTTTAGTTTCAACTCCAAGTATATTTTATTGGTTTTTTGCAATTTGGTTCATTTTCTTGATTCCTTGGACATCCTGAAGCTTGAAGAAGAATTTCTTAATTTTGGGAGGCATCTTTTCAGTTGCATATCATCTTTGAAAGTTTCTAGTTTCTGATGAAGGTCAATATCTTTATATTATTGGAGATTTGTAATAATTTACTATGGGGTTTTCAAGTCATCCTTCATTGATCATGTTGGGAAAGGGAAACTATTTGCAATGGAGAGATTTCATCATCAATCATCTTCAATCCTTCATTTTTTGCCACATTCGTATGGTTGGGTTTCCCCTCCTGATGATTATATCCAAAAAATTGATTGGAATTGTCAAAGGTATGATGTTTTAAGGGTTATCGCAATGCATGTTACTGATGATGTTTTGAAATCTATTGATCATCGTAAGTATCCTCACATTCTTTGGATTAAGATTTGGGAGCTATATGGAGATTCTAATAATCCACCATTCCCTAATGATCCTATTTTAGAATGTCATTTGCCTCTTCATTCTTCAAATCAAGGACCCCATGATGATATTGTTGTGTAGGAGTTTGTTAGTCTTGAATCTTCTGAAGAGGTTGATAAGGTTTCTTTAGATGTTCCTTCTTCTCCATCGGAGACTATTGGTATCCCTTCACATTCAATGATTCCTTATCCAGATTCATTAATTGAGGCTTATATCCTCTTCATTCATCAGGACACATTCAATTTTCTAGACTTGACACCACAGGATGGATTTGTTTCAGGGATTGTTGACTTGGCTACTCCTACAGGTTTGGAGAACATCCTTGAGGGGATATCACTCCTCTATTCAGATCCTACTTTGGAGATTTCTCTTGTGTCTTCACATTTCTTCATCTTGACCTTGATTTAGGATCTAGAGACTACTTTGGAGGCACTCATTTTCTCTTTAGATATTTTCTATATGAGACTTCTTCCCTCTCATCCCATTCAGGAATTAGAGTTTCTTCAGTATGTACCATTGGATTTGCCTCTTCCTAGTTGGAAACATGTGGTTTGGACACCTTTTTTGCTTCAGACTTCTTTCAGCGGTTTTAAAGATAGTTCATTCTAGGGTGGTAATCTGGTCTCCATCTATTCCTTTAATGGAAGGATCAATGTATTTCTATCTTTGGATCTTTTTCAGCATCAGTCTCTACATTGTCCTAGTTTTTCCCCTTCTTCATTACTTGGGAATGTACCTAAATTGATTGTGGCATCAGATTCATCTTCATCATGCATAGAGACATATGAGCAGTTTTTAGAGACATCATCATTCACATTCATTCTTCCTTCCTTCAATTCCTATTTGGAATGGGAAGCATCTCTACACTTGTACTTGGTTTTGTTTCTTCTGGAAGGGAGACAAGTTGTTTGTCGACATTAGAACATGTTTTGTCTGCAAGCACTTACCATTTTTGTAGGTGATCACATATTCTATGGGGCTATACATTTCCTCGATTTCCCTCCTATGGGGGGGCTTTTGATTGTATTGTATGCATGTGATGCATGGTATTCTTGGGGGGTATTTGGGAGTCCTCCATCCTTCCTCACTTATCTACATTTGTCTCCTTTTTGGAGAGGGGTTTTCTTCCCACTGGTTTTTCCCCTTTTCTCTATATGTGGGAGATTATTTGCATTTTCATATCATTTGTAAATGGGTACCTAAAATGGCCATCATGTATTCGAGACCCATAATCCATTGTATAATCATTGCATAATAATTTCCTCCCTAAGTTTCACTTATGGGGGGTGTTAGTGTAATTAATTAATAATTACAATAGGATAAGTTTACTTAGGTCTTTAATTAATTGTCCTAGGTTGCATCATTAGAAAATCATAAATAATGGGGTCATTACCCTTTCCATTTTTGTAGGAGACAATATTCCTTCTAGAAGATGAGTTGTCTTTTCTAGAACTTATCTCTATCACTTCATCATTCCCTAGGTAGGTTGTTAGGGTTTACATGTTGTGTGGTTAAGAAGCTTGGCAACATCTTGTGCATTCTAGATTTCTCTCTTTCCTATTTAATCAGGGCATATGTACACTTTTAATATAACCTAGATCAATCAAATAATCTCTATTTGAATGCCATTGTTGCAACACTTTCTATGTGGTTGAATATTTTCCTGGAAAAGTTCCTCCATTGAAGACTACCGCTTCAAGGACATTGTGCATCCATCATTCCAAAAATGTTAACTGGTCAACTGGTTATCAATTGGTTTTTATTGACTGTATATGTTGAGGATATTGAGAAAATTGTATTGAAGGAAGATTGAAAATTTGTTCAGTGGTTGCTCTAGGTTTTTCTCTAGATTTTTCTCCCATGTTTATGTGGTTCAAATATGTTGATCGTGATTTTTGGAAGCTGCTATATCCATATTTTTTACTATTGATTCATTGTTCAGTGTGAGTTATGCTCACCAGTTGTGAATTGTGGTTCTGGTTGAGCTCTGGGATAAATGTTATTCATCTGGAATTCTCTTTGTTGAAGTCTTATGAATTGTGGTTTGACAGTTGTGTTGATATGATCTTGATAAAGCTAATCTTGGTATCTGAAAACTTCATGCTTAATTGTTCTATGTGTTTTACACTGGTTTGGTTGACCTTGTGTGGAATACTACTTCCAAAGTTAGTGAAGCATGTTGGATCTATTTAGGTCCTTATGAAGTGTGTGTTTGGGTCACCCTCATTCTAATTCCACCTTGTGTCACCAAAAAGTGTAGCCTTTGACACTTTTCACTCATTTGAATCCTAGCCTATGGATTTTGGACCTTTTTCAACCTCTTTTTACCCCTTTTCCTAGTCTTGTGCCAAAGTGTTGTAAGGTGTTGCGAAACATTTTCACACTTTCCTAGGCTTTTCATCACCAAATCAACCCTTTCTTATGCTCTAATGACCCCTTAATGCACATGCATGCCTTATTTTAGTGTGTTTTGTGAGACAATCCCAAAAAACTATAATAATCATATTTTAATCCTTGAAAAATAGTGAAAATGGCCCAGGTCGACTAGGTCACCACCTTGGGCAACCTAGTCCCATGTGGCTTAAAATTAAAATTAACTTAAATTTCTTTTAGGATTTTATCTCTAAAACCCTAAGGTCGGCCTGTATGGTTTTATTTCAAGAAATTTAGGGCACAACTTCTATAAATAATGGTTTTTCCCCTCATTTTTCACTTCTTCCATCTCATTTTTCCTCCTCACTCAATCTTCTCAAGCACTCATCCACTCCTTCTCAAGTAAGTTAGGGTTTGATCATTCCAAGACAACAAGACATCTTTTTCTAAAGCATTCAAGGGTTGATTGTTGCAACAAAACAAGATCTATAATCATGGCAAGGTAACTTACTCCATTACTTCATGTTTCATGTTTCATTGCATTATTTCTATTTATTTTGGTTTAGTTACCTCAAAGGGGTTTGACCAAGGCAAACCCCTAATCCCTAACAATCAACATTTTCTCTTTCTCCCCTTATGTGTTTCTAGATTTAGGTACATTGAAGATCATTAAAGGATTTTTGAAGACTTCTCCTTGCTTGCAAAGCCTAAATATCAACCAAAATTCACTTTCAGGCCCGAATATCAGAGTTTCAAAAGCGGATAACTGTGAAGAACCAAGGACTTTTGTTTACCCTTCAGAAATTCTAGAAATCCTGAAGAGGACTAAGTCACCAACAATGGCGACCTTGTCCCACTAGATAGGTCTTTCTGTGATTTTCACATGTTCAAACACCCATTTGGCAGAAACGAGCTTTGGACCAGTTTTCTCATATCTGGGACTAGGTTACCCAGATTGGCACAAGTGTCCCTTTCAACTTATGCAACATTTTCATCAACATTTTAGACCTCCAACAAATCTTCATTCAAATTCCAGATGCACACATTCTATTTATTTCATTTATGTTTAGTTTAGTGTACATTCTTAGATCATTTTGTATATGTTTTCATACAACATTGTGTTTTCCAGCACTTTACATTTCTTAGGTTTAGTATTAATAAATCATTCCATTTTTAGTTCATTACACCTAGACACATTCCACACACATCACAAACCCTATTCAATCCCCCCTATTTGAATGAACTCACCCAAAAAGAGAATATCATTAATTGGAAAGAGTGTCATTTCCTAAACTGAGTGCTCCTTAGGTGAAAAACCCTAGGTGCCTAGTAAAAGGAATCCTCTTTCCCTTTGTAGCATATCATTTTTTTGGTGGTTCATTTTGGTGAGCCCGACATCCTTACACCCTTCCTTCCTATTTTATATTCCTTCTTCATCCTAGAATTATCTTGCATTGCATATTGCATTAGTGAAGTTGCATTCTAGGGTTTAAATTTTGCATTAGTGAAAAGTGCATATAGTTTGCGTTTTTGCATCTTAAATCATTAATCATCTCTGAAATTTTGCATTTTTCTGTTAGATCTACATTGTACAATACAAAAAACACCTGTACCCATCAAAATTCTCTACAAATTTTCAAAAAAATCACTAGGAGGACTAAGTCACCACCCTAGGTGACCTAGTCCCTTTAAGCCTCTAAAACTACCCTTTATAGAACTGAAAACCCTATTTTCTAGCTTATGTTTTCTGCTAGTACCTATCTGTATCCACTAGTTGTGTTTTTGTTACATGTATTTTATTAGAACTAGCTTAAAATATCCCATTTCATGCATTTTACTTTCAGGTTATTGCATAGTGTAATCAGTGAACTACTTTGTTTGACATCTGAAAATTGCATTTCATTTTAAGTCTTTACATTGCATTGTAAATTATTCCAACATGTTCATTTCAATTTTTTCCAAAATTGCAAAGAAAAATTTAGTAAATAAACATGTTAATCATTCATTCAATGCATTCCCCACTTATGAGAGCCTAGTGAATGAAAGTGTTAGTAATTGTATTGACCTTACACTACCTTCTATCTCTCCTATTTGTGTGGATGATGTTTTAGAAGAAAATAGAAACAGAGACAATCATGATGATCATAAGTGTTCCTCTCTTGATACCTCTCCTTCTAGTGATGAAGGTATCTTGTTAAAAGAAGGTACAATCATCGAGCATCATGAAGTTCTTTCTTTTTCTTCTCCTCATCCCCTTTGGGAAGATATTTTAGCACACAAACATGAAATCATAGAAACTTTCCTAAACATTACCTTACCTAGTCTCCCTAACCATGTTGATCAACCCTGCCCTTCTTCTAATATCCCCCCTCGATGGAAAGAGGATAGGTTGGTGTTAGACAATATACCTCTTAAAAGTCCCAAGACTCTCAAACCTCCCTATCTATTTTAAACTCATAGTGTTCCTTCTCTTGATACCTCCCCTCCTTGTGATGAAGCATGTGATACACCTCTTCCAAGCTCTCCTACTAGGGTGGATAGTTTGGAACAAGGGAATGCGACCTTAGACAATCAAATAGACCCCTATCCTAATCCTTCTTCTCCTCATAATCCAATCATTGATCGTTTCCTTCATAATATTATGCCCTTACAAGAAGATGTAGAGCCTATGTTAGACTCTCCTTCCCCAGGGGATGTTAATATTATTCAAACTCAACTCATCCTTTACCCTCCTTCAACCAAACCTAAACCTGAATTTACCCTCTACCCACCTACCCATAATGTGTCACAGCAACTGAGTCATTATACTGTTGCTCATACATATTACACCCGCAATAATCTGTGACCCCAACCACCACTCTCAACTCCTTTACCCTTACCTAATCCTATCTTACCTGCAGCCCCTTTCTTGAATTCCCTCCTTAGGGAGTATGACCTTGTTGATCAACTAAGGAATACTCCCACTAAAATCTCCTTATGGGATCTTATTCAAGTTTCCCCTCACTATCACAACATGATGCAAGCAACCTTACAAAAATTTCTTGTCCCTTCTAATGCACAATCAAATTACATAGAAAATATTATTCATGGACTAAATGTTGAATTTTTTTTTACCAAAGCAATCTCCTTCCTTTGGATGTGAAAAAAAAATGAAGCTTTCGTAATAATCTCTCAATACAAAACAAAAGGGATCAAGAAAACTCTTGTAGATGTTGGCTATGATCTTAATGTGTGTAGTGTGTGCCTTTTGGATAGACTTGGCATAGATAGATCCCACATCAAACCTGATTCTATATCTATCAGAGGATTTGACAATGTCACTAAGCAACCACTCAGTGTGATCACTATACCTCTTACAGTTCATGGCCACATTGGATACTAAAATCCATGTTATGCCTCATGAAATTTTATACAATCTTCTCTTAGGTAGGTCATGGATTCATGCTATGAATGGAGTGCCTTCCACTCTTCATTGCAAGATTAAGTACATCTACAACAAAAATTTGTACACACTCGAAGCCAACCCTGAACCCAACAGTTGCTTAAACATTGGTAAATCCAAAGAGAATCACTTCCACACCTTAACGCCAACCACCCATGTGGTACCCGCACAACTACTGCATCAAGAACAACATCTTGAGAAAATAACCATGCTCTTCGATGATTCTTGGGGTTCCTTAAAATTCACACCTCCCTTACTAGGAGAATCCAAGATCATACACAAAGTCTCTCAAAAGGGAAACATAGTCTTTTCAACACAAGACTCGGCTGATCCTTCCAAAGTATCCATCTCAACCAATCTAGCCACCGATGCAAACAACAAACCCTCACCCAATCCAAAAAAGATGAAAAAGCTCTATGAAAAAGGTTATGAGCTCATGAAACAACTTGGCTATAGTTTAAAATGATGTGGTGCTAATGAAGAAGGTATCCACAACCCTATTGAGCCTAACATGCAAACAACACATCATGGTCTTGGTTATTGTCCTCTAATCGAAATCACCAAGCCTTCCCCTCACACCAACCCTATCTCAAATCACCCTCTTCAACCAACCTTAAAAAATGATCCATTGCAACCAACAAAGGACTCTTTTCTTAATGCCAATGTCATCTCGCAACCCACTACTGATTTGGATTTTACACAATCCTCTAAAGGAGTATACAAAATCTCACAATCTCAAGTGCCTTGTGTAAGTATGACATCCTATACAAAGAAAGACTCTTCCTTGTTAAAAACCGATGGATCACCTTCCCCCTTCAATCAAGAGGGTATATTTTTGAGACTCCTCCAAGATCACTTGATCTCCCTTCCTCCCAAAACTCGAAAGAAATGTTACCACAAGCATTCCTTTTTTTCCTACCACCAAGTTCATGGTGATCACACTAATGAGTGTAAGGCCTTGAGCAGAAAAACTCAACATCTTAAGGATTTTGATGCTCTCCCTTATGTGGGGCACCTCCTTCCTCTAATCGACCTTGCATTTCCTCAATCCTTTCAGCTCACTCTTGTCCTACACTAAGTGGGGGAAAGTGGTTAGGTAGCCTCTTTGCTTGAATGTCACTTGTCGTTATCTCTTTCGACTAGTCCTTAACCTTTCATGAACATCTAAGAGAAAGCTTGGGATGTGGATAACATGTCTTAAGTTGACTCACATGTGACATACTCCCCTCTTCATGACACAACTTATTAGAAACATATGACTCATCATAGGGCTTTCCAAACAAGCTCTCATGTCCTATTTTTCCTCTTATACTTTAAATCAGTTACTCACAGTCACGGTGTTCCGCAATTCCTTTAAAGTGGGGGCATACATCACCACTCACATTTCATTATGTGATTTTCCTTTTCTTATGATTCCCTCTCTTGAAAACATTAGGTACAATGTTGCTCAGGATGAGGCATTTGCATTTTTCTTCTTTTGCATAGAAGATGAGGTTTCCTCTCTTGCATACAAGATGACTTTTTCCTCTCTTGCATACAAGATGACTTTTTCCTCTCTTGCATACAAGATGAGTCTATTTGCACTTTTCCTCTCTTGGTGACATTGCACATAATGTCCCCTATGATGAGATAGCGCATAAACAAAAGGAAAATCCCTTTGAACATTCCTTACATCATTCATTCATTTTATTTTATGGTGCCTTATCAAATTTATCACGAGGAATAACTTTGGTATGGTTAAGCAGGAAACCCAACAAGCGGCATGACTTTCCCCATAGCCACCTTTGTGAGTACATATCGGTTGTGTGTATTTTTCTAACCTTCTTTGGGACAACTAACCCCATGGATGACCTGATGTTCTGTGGCCCTAGAGTGAGCGCATCTTTTTCACCTCATTTTTATTCCTTGTAGTTCTTGTTGTTTCATGATCATGTATCTTTCTTTGTTGCATATCATTCACCCTTGAATGTGTTATTTGGCATTGATGTCTCGTTGACTTAGAATCTCAAATCCTTGGGGGATTGACCACCTCCTTCATCTTTCCTATTCATCTTCTCTGTCATTCTTCACCATCTCCATTGGGCTACTTTAGTGTGATTTTGAAGCAAGTTCATCCTCTCACTAAAGTGGGGGCTAAATATGTCACCAAAAAGTGTAGCCTTTGAAACTTTTCACTGATTTGGATCTTAACCTATGGATTTTGGACCATTTTCAACCTCTTTTCACCCCTTTTCCCAGCCTTGTACTAAATTGTTGTAAGGTGTTTCAAAACATTTTCACACTTTCCTAGGCTTGTCATCACCAAATCAACCCTTTCATATGCTATAATGACCCCAAAATGCACATACATGCCTTATTTTAGTGTGTTTTATAAGACAATCCCAAAAAACTATAATAATCATATTTTAATCCCTAAAAAACAATGAAAATGGCCCAGGTGGACTAGGTCACCACCTTGGGCGACCCAGTCCCATGTGATTTAAAATTAAAATTAAGTTAAATTTCTTTTGAGATTTTATCTCTAAAACCCTAAGGTCGGCTAGTATGGTGTTATTTTGAGAAAATTAGGGCACAACTTCTATAAATAAGGGGTTTTCCCCTTGTTTTTCACTTCTTCCATCTCCATTTTCCTCCTCACTCAATCTTCTCAAGAACTCATCCACTCCTTCTCAAGAAAGTTAGGGTTTGATCATTCCAAGTCAACAAGACATATTTTTTTGAATCATTCAAGGGTTGATTGCTACAACAACACAAGATCTCTCATCATGGCAAGGAAACTTACTCCATTAATTCATGTTTCATGTTTCATTACATTATTTTATTTATTTTGGTTTAGTTACCTCAAAGGGGTTTGACCAAGGCAAACCCCTAATCCCTAACAATCAACATTTTCTCTTTCTCCCCTTATGTTTTTGTAGATTTAGGTACATTGAAAATCATTGAATGCTTTTTGAAGACTTCTCCTTGCTTGCAAAGTCTAAATATCAACCAAAATTCACTTTCAAGCCCAAATATCAGAGTTTCAGAAGTGGATAATTGTGAAGAATCGAGGTGCAAACCGAGGACTTCCATTTCCCCTTCAAAAATTCTAGAAATCTTGAAGAGGACTAAGTCACCAATGATGACGACCTTGTCCCACTAGATAGGTCTTTCTATGATTTTCACATTTTTAGACACCCATTTGGCATAAATGGGCTCCTGGCCAGTTTTCTAAGATCTGAGACTAGGTCGCCCAGATTGGCACAAGTGTCCCTTTTGGTTTCTGCAACATTTTCATCAGCATTCTAGACCTCCAACAAATCCTCCTTCAAATTCCAAGTGCACACATTCTATTTCCTTTATTTTTGTTTAGTTTAGTGTACATTCTTAGGTCATTTTGTATATGTTTGCATACAACATTGTGTTTTCCAGCACTTTACATTTCTTAGGTATAGTATTAATAAATCATTATATTTTTAGTTTATTATGTACTTAGACACATTCCACACACATCACAAACCCTATTCAATCCTCCCTCTTTGAATGAACTCACCCAAAAAGAGCATATCATTAAGTGGAAAGAGTGCCATTTCCTAAACTAAGTGCTCCTTACATGAAAACCCTAGGTGCCTAGTAAAGGGAATCCTCTTTCCCTTTCTATCATATCATATTTGTGGTGGATCACACCCTAGGATGTTTTGGCACTGACCTAATTTGAATTTAATGTTGGATGGACGACTTTGGATATGTTTCAAAGTTGAAGATGATATATATACAAAATGAGTTAGTGGTGAAGAGATACACAAGAACGAAGAAGAGAGATAATTGAAAATAAAAAGAGCATATAGATGCAAGATTGATACTATTCATTGAGTGTGTGTGATGTGAGTGTGGTAGATCAGTGTGAAGCCTAAATGCTAAGTTTTTGGATGTAGTGGGAAGAACATTTATTTTGTCATTCATGCATGTTTATGAGTGATTGTGGTGGATTTCTCTGTTGCATTGAGATTGTAGTCTCTCTATAATATATCTCTTGTATCTTCTTTGTATTATTTGTGGTAGTGAGACCTCTAGGTTGTTATCCCTATTGAATAGTGAGTCTTGTTCCAAACAGTGAGCCTTGTTTCTCAAGTAGTGAGCCTCTTGTAATTGATTTTAATAATCTCTATAGTGTGAGTTAATCCTCGCTATGGTTTTTCCCTTATTGGGTTTTCCATGTAATTTTATTTTTTTGTGTTTTTGTAATGGTTTTCAATTTCTACACTTGCACTTAATGTTTAATCATTTAAGTAGTGTTAAGGATTAGTTTCGGTAATTGGATTAAAGGTTTAATTCCATGAAAATTTATTCACCCCCCTCTTAGTTGTCTTATTCAACAGATAATTGAAGAATAGTACAAGGAGGTTCACTACCTCAGAGAAATAGGAGAATCCACCACAGCAACTCTACACCATCTATAACCTTCATCTCATTGCCTACAGTAACTTCATGCACACTGAAAATGTAGACACCTTTTGCTCACTGCATCTGGTAGCCTTAGGTTTTCAAGATCAAACTCAAATCTTAACACACTCTCACATTCACATCATACTTCACACCTTGCAACATCTCCAACAATTGACCTTGATTATATATCCTTTGTGACCTCAAACAACTTCTCTAGGTCAATCTCAATGAAATTTATGCACCTAAAACATGCAACCAACAAATAGTTCAGCACAAAACACTTTTGTGGTGGAAAGAATTGGTGGAACACACCAAGGGTTAACTAGAACCAAAATCTACACTGACCAACTTCACCACACTTCCACAAATAACACAGCACCTCTATAATCAACACTAGCACACCAGATCATCCAAACCTACACTAGCACTATCAAGCAACCACATACACACTTCCCTTGGTCTGGAAACAACATGCATACCATGAGACAACATCACACAACATCTTATAATATTCTAACATAAAATGACTATCTACAAACATTGGTGAAACCACCTAAAACTGAACATTTTATTCTCCTATGCAACCAATCAAACTACCATATACATTCAACTCATGATCCAAGCTTGTGGGGAAACTAAACACTCAAAACTCCAAGGGAAGTTAGATACAAGAAATATTAGCATGTTCTATTGAATGAAAAAGACAACTAAGAGTGGGGTGAATCAATTGTATCTAATCAAAAAATAAAAAACCCTCAACCATAATTAGATCCACATGCATTCAATAAACCCTTATTTTGTTAATGTGATTAATCATGAAAAGTAGATAACAGAAATTGAAATAACAACACCATACATAGGAGAACACCCAATTTACATGGAAAACCCAATGATGGAAAAACCACGGTGAGGATTAGCTCACAATATAAGTAATTAAAAATCGATACAAAAGGGCTTGTTGCTAGAATAGGACACACTATCCAAAAATGCTCACAACCAAGCCTCGCTACCATAGAAATAACAAAAAGATAGAAGAGAAATGTTACACAAAGAACACTTTCTCAATGCAACAAGGAATACACCACAATTCTCCAACACTTTCACAGTCTAGCATGAAAGATTTTAGACACCTTCGACTCACTGCATTCAAGAATCCAATACTTTTAAATTTGCACTACTCTACTCAAATTCGCATCACACACGTCACTTGCATTGATCTCATATCTGTCTCTATTCTCTCTTGATTCTTTCTTCATCAACTCTCAACAACTCCATTCTCATTTATATCAACATCAACCTTAAACAATGAAAGGAAAAATAAATGAGCAATGGAAAGTACTAAATAATGAGCATTGTTTGAAGGAAAGAGATTACCAAGAAATTGAAGAGCCAAACCAAGCACCACCAAAATGCAAATGGGACACAAAAATTTGATAAGGGGAAAAAACAAGAAGAAACCCCAATATTATGAATGGAGTCAAAATTCCTAAGAATGATACAAAGAGAGAGAGAGAGAGAGAGAGAGAGAGAGAACTTAAGCCTTAAGCTTGCATGCTTTAATATTGAAGAATGAGAGGAGAGGCACCTCAATAAGTAGAGGTGAGAAGGAGGAGTTATAATGTAACTCCCAACTCAATGAATGCCACCATTCATCTATGTGTGTGCAAAGTTTCACCTCTTAAGGAGATGGCTACAAATATTCCTTAATAAAGGAATTAAAAATAATTCATCCTCACACATATGTGAGATGACAAAAAAGACAAAATACTTGTAGGGATTCCTTTGGAATATTCCTACAAGTTAATAAAAAATTACATTTAAAGAATAACCTTTACCAAGTAAAGATTAATCTTCTAACATCCCTCCTTAAGCTTTACTTTGGGAGGTTACATCAAAACCTTCAATGGGTTGAATCCAAGATTTTTACAATGAATGAGAAATTTATCTTTACAAAGAGCTTTAGTGAGAATATCTACCATTTGATCTTCACCTTTACAATACAAAAGAGAAATTTGCTTGTCTTCAATTTGCTCTCTAATTAAGTGATGTTTAAGAGTGATGTGCTTGGTCCTTGCATTAAAAATTGGATTCTTTTCCAAAGCAATAGTACTTTGATTATCTCAATACAAAGGAGTAGGATCCATTTTAAGTAGACCAAATTCTTCAAGTAATCTTCTTAACCATAATGCTTTTGTAGATGCATTTGTACAACCTTTATATTCAGATTTTGTAGAACAAAGGGAAGTAGATTGTTGTTTCTTACTATTCCATGAGATTTCATTTAACATATATCTTAAAATTCTTTTTACAAATTTAAAATGAATTTGTTGTGGTTTAGACATAAATCTGAAAACCAAACCAACACTTTAGGCGTTTTCCAAATTTGCATACCCAAAAAATAATGTAATAGGCCTAAATCACTCATTTGAAATTGTTGATTGAGTTGAGACTTAACATCACTAATCAAAATTTTAGAACTAGAAGTGATAATTAAATCATCAACATATAAAATAATAATCACAATATCATTTTCACTATGCTTAATATATAAATTTGGATCATTTTTACTTCTAATGAAATCATGAGATACAAAGAAAACATAGCCCATATTATAAAATATCAATATATAGACATAGCAATAATAGATCTAGGTTTCCTCTCACTAAATCATTGTATTGTAAAGGGAAATTGTCTCAAGATTAATAATAAAGGACTTTGAAAAATTGGTCGTAAATTTTTTTGACAAAAAAACATTATTGCCTTCAATAAAATATTGAAACAGAAAAGTTTCAAGAACTTGATCCCCATCAATTAAGAAAATAGATCTAATTTCATCATAAATAAGTGCATACCATCAAAGTGGATGGAAATATTTTCCATGGGTTCCCCAAAAAAAATCCAATGATACTTGTTAAAATATATGATTCATTATAGATAGGGCTCCCTATGCAATAGTACTGCAAATGCAACTAGCGCATAAAATATATATGTAAAGGCTCCATTGAGACTTGATAAAGTGATTAATTTGAAAAACATATGTAGATGGAATAAATCCATCATGAAGGAAAATACTACAATGAGCTTTTAATTTCCAAAAATATATAGATGAGATAAATCCATCAAAAAGACAAATTTATCAATAAAAAAAAAAATCCTTTATCAAAACAGCATAATTGTAGATGAGAAGGAAACAATAAGTTTGTTTTAAATATTTCAATAGATCAAGCCTTAGGTAGAGAGAATAATAATTTCTCACAAAGGTTGATAGAGAGATCTTAGAGATATATTTAAATATGAAGGGGCACAAATCAAGCCACCTTGAATTAAAAAATTAATAAAAAAATTTGTGATGGATTAATGAGAATTGCATACTA
Source organism: Sequoiadendron giganteum (assembly GCA_007115665.2). Classification (NCBI taxonomy): domain Eukaryota; kingdom Viridiplantae; phylum Streptophyta; class Pinopsida; order Cupressales; family Cupressaceae; genus Sequoiadendron; species Sequoiadendron giganteum. The sequence goes on along the minus strand of CM021101.1, from coordinate 70,149,310 downwards.
TGATGTGAAGGATTATTAAGTATAAATAATTCATTAAGATGATATTCATGCATTCATGACTACATGAATATCCCCTTTTCATATTCCAAATATAATTGAGTAAAACATGTACACTATTATTGGGTTGATCAAGTCCAATAATAAATTACTTGTGAAGTTATCTAAAAAATAAACTTTTTATGTGAAGTAGCATGTTGAGATGCACCTGAATCAATAACCCATTCAAAAGGTTTAGAAATATTAAAACTAAATGTAAAAAAAAGTCTAGATTGATTACCATTATTATGAAACTGTTGATTATTTTGATTCATGGGTTTTTTCTCATTTTTCTTTTTAAAACGGGTATTTTTCCAATGACCATCCTTATTACAATAAGTGCAATTTGGTCTCTTAGAAGAGTTAAACTCTCTAGGATCATTGTCATTATTATAATAATTTTTTGAATTATAATGTTGTTTTTTAGAATGAGGTTTAAATTTTTTCTTATGATTAGACAAAAAGGCATGTTAATTAGACTTAAGAGTACCAAATTGAATTAACTTAGCTTCTTCTTGTCTTAATAAATCATGAAAAATATCATAAGTTAATTGAGTAGCTAAAGAAGGAATAGCTAATTAAGCATGAATATTAGTAATGAATTGTTGAAATTGTCTAGGAAGACACTTTTTAAGAATAAGATGAATTAATCTAAGATTATCTGATTTTACTCCTAAACCATGCAATTGAGTATTCAAAGCATCGAACTTCAATAAAAAATCATCCATAGATTCAAAATCAGAATACCTTAAATCTTCAAGTTTATCGTGAAGTTGAATTTTTCTAGATTCATTTAAACTATCATAAATAGTCTTGAGTTTATCCCATGCTTCATAGTTTGTTTTACATGTCCCAATGTGAACATATAGTTCAGGTGACATGGAAATACCTATGAGGCCAAGGGCTTCCGCATTTTTGAGCTTCCATTTTTCTTGTTCATCTTGGGATGCAGATGGACCAAGTTTCAATTTGGGATCTTTAGCAACATCCAAAAGATGTTTAAAAATAAAAAATAAAAGAAATATGAGGGTAAGTGCAGGATCATCATGGAAAAATCAGGCCCTTAAGTGGCAATGAAAATTCAGAAAATCAGAGTTAGGCAACTTGACGTTAAAATTTGAATAAGTTATCTATATTATTTCAAAAATATGTAAGAATAAAATCTATAGAAAATTGAATGTAATTTCTAAACTACTAGGTTTTTTTTTTTTTTAATCTATTTGGTGAAAATTTGAAATTTCAATGCAATAGTACTTAAATTTCAGGGAAAAATTAAGAAGTAGGTGTCTGTCTAACCACCCTAACCACAATAAAATGATAATATTTTTTTATAATATTTTAAATATAAGTAGAGGACTCATGTTTTGATGTGATGCATATTTTTTTGTAATTTTTTTCCAAGTAAATAATTAATTATGATTTTCTTATTACAACTTTTAAAAAATATAAAAAAATCATATGTATGACCACCTTAACTTAGTCAAAACTTAATGAAATTCAATTTTCTTTTTTTGAATCCTATAGTATGCAAAGAATAGAATGTGACACATGTTTTGGATTCAAAAAATGTGATATCATTTGAAAGCTATAGATGTTTTTCAATCAGCCTATCAATTAGGACTTTAGTCGTAATTCAAACAGAAAATGAATAATAAGTATTTATTAAATTCAAAGTAAAGCATAATTTATACTAGTGGAAAGCTAAGAATCTCCTTTAAAAACCTTTTTCGTTTCATCAATTTTGGGTAAAAAAAAGTCATTAGCCACATGGTCCATCATATTACTTACATATCGCTAGTTTTTGGCCCATCACGATCCTGCACATACCCATGATTTTTCCAAGAAAGATAGTTAGAAGTGGTTAATTTAATTTCAGGAATTAAAGTTGACATGATTGCAATAAAAAAATTCACAACTTTATGAGAAAAATAATAACTATTGAAAATATTTGCTTTTAAAAAAATATATACTTGCCCTTTTGATTGAATTAATTATTTATGGAAAAACAAAAATTAAATGTGTTACTTCTACAAAATGTTCAATCTAAGAAAATCAATATAATTAAATAATTATAGGATTAAATTAAAAAACTAATTACAAAAATTTAATTAATTTATGTGAATTTAAATTTGGAATAAAAGTACATGAGACAAGTATTAAAGTTATATAATATTAGCTTTTAAAAAAAGGTTAATAATTTAATATTGAATATTGAAAGCTAAAAAAATATATTAATGTTATTTTAAAAAACTAAAGAATAAAGACTTTAAGACTCCAATTTTTTAGTGAAAACCTTTTAAGCTTTAAAGGAAAAAATCATTTTTTACAAAAAAGAAGTTTTTACCTCATACATGGGAGGGAAATATTTTTCATTTAAAATGAAACTTTTTTTTAAAAGATCTTTTACCTCTCTTCTATATGGGTGGGCTTTTCCTTTTAAGTGTTTTGATTATAAAAACTTTTTAAAACTTGAAAGGAAAGAAGCAAAAGGAGAAGAGGCAGGTGAGAGGTGAAGTGTGAAGAGAAGCAGTAGCAAGGGTTTTGAGAGATGAAGCAGCACACCAGAGGGGATATTTTAGCAACTTTTGCAAGGGCCGAGACTACAAAAAAAAATTGTGGTTCGAGCGGCAGAGGGGTGAGGGCTACAACAATTTTTATTTGAATTTTTTATTTATTAAATTTATGAAAATTTGGGTTTTAGATATTTTTTATTTTGTAAAAAAACACTTCGGTAAAAAGGTGTCGAGCTGAAAAAAAAATTATTTGATTTATTTGAAGAGATCTCTAAATTAGGGTTAGAGCTTTCAAAAAATTGTTTTTTTTTTAACAGAATTTTTTACAGATTTGCAAAAAAACCATATTAGCCTTTTTTCTTAAAAAAAAATTGAACTAGGGTTAGATCCCTAAAAAAGAAAAAAAATTCACAGAAATTGATTGTTTTTACAAAAATTTGAACATGCAAAAATAAAAGATTTAAAAAAAAAGACTAAACTATAACCCTTTATTTGAGGGTTTCTAAAAAACTGCATAAATTTAAACATGCATGCAAATTATATTGCTAAAAAATACTTAGAAAAACCTGCACAAGGGTTAGAAAAATATTATTTTTATATATAAAAAATAGACAGAATTTTTTGAAATTTATAGTTGTAAAAAAAAAAAAAAAAAGTTAAGAGTTCTATAAAAATGAATTTTTTTAATGGATTTAATATACAGATTTGTGTAAAGTATAGAAATAAATAAACTTTGAATTAAAATTTGGAAAATAAAATAAACCCTTATTGGGTTTTTTTAAAAAATTATACTGAATGCTTGTAGATTAAGACTAAGAAACATGCATAGTAAAATTAGTTAGAAAAATAAATATCAAACAAAAAGAAAAATAGAATTTGGCTCTTCTCTTCCTCTTTTAGAGTTCCTCCAATGGTGTGTTTAAAAACTTGGTAAACCTTCAACAATGTAGCTCAAAAATGATTAGTAATACCAAGCTCTGATACCATGAAAGGAAAAATAAATGAGCAATGGAAAGTACTAACTAATGAGCATTATTTGAAGGAAAGAGATTACCAAGAAATTGAAGAGCCAAACCAAGCACCACCAAAATGCAAATGGGACACAAGAATTTGATAAGGGGGAAAAACAAGAAAAAACCTTAATATTATGAATGGAGGAAAAATGCCTAAGAATGATACAAAGAGAGAGACAATAGTTAAGCCTTAAGCTTGCATGCTTGAATATTGAATAATGAGAGGAGATGCACCTCAATAAGTAGAGTTGAGAAGGAGGAGTTAGAATGTAACTCCCAACTCAATGAATGCCACCATTTATCTATGTGTGTGCAAAGTGACACCTCTTAAGGAGATGGCTACAAATATTCCTTAATAAAGGAATTAAAAATAAGTCATTCTCACACATGTGTGAGATGAAAAAAAAGACAAAATACTTGTAGGGATTCTTTAGGAATATTCCTTCAAGCTAATAAAAAATTACATTTAAAGAATAACCTTTACCAAGTAAAGATTAATCTTCTAACAAACATCTTCTCCAAGGTCAGTATTCTATCTATTATATTTACAAATTTAAATTAGGTCAGCACCTAAACATTCTCATGGTGGATAGGAATGAAAGGGTACCAAAACAACACTTAACTAATACCCAAAATTAAGTCTCATGTGCCATGTTACGTATCCATTAATACTAGAACATTTTTTAATGTAGTGTAGACACTAGGTCGGCTATTACCCATGAAAACACATTAAACATTAAGTGCATGCTTCTGAAGCTTCCGATACACCTAATCATGAATCCTCTTGACACAAATAAGAGAAAAATTCCATTAACTCTCCTTCAACACCACAAGTCCTGAAAAGAAATTGCAAAGAAATGTGAAGAAAATATATTTCTCCCTAACACCTCTATACAACACTGCAAAACAAGTTCACATACTGGTGAACACAACTTCCTTTCACCAATGATCCAGAACCCAAAAGTTTGAATATATCAACCTCTAGCAACCTTGAACAACATACTAAATCCACACAGGAATAACATCAATACAAAAGAAATGCAAAGTATGATCTAGAGCACATTCTAAACACTTTCACCACACTATTTTCTTTGTTTATCATTTTTTCTTAAAAAAAATTGGAAATCAAGTACCAGAGACATCATCTTAGCTCATTACTTCATTCAAACTCATCTTCATACACTACAACAAAAGATAGCTCCATGTACTCACAACACTTCCTCAATATCTCAACTACACATGCACAACCTATTTTCCTCTTTTCCATAATTTTCTCAATATCCTTGACATTTTCATCATGCAAAAAATTCCTTAATACACAGTTGACATCAATGACAACACTAGTTAGTAGAATTCCTATTGACATCAATGACAACACCTTCATACTTGAAACAATCTCCCCCTTTTTCATTGATGGAAACATATGATGTGAAAAAACATCAAAAATAAAATACAACACCTCTAAACACAATTTCTTTTTCTCCCCCTGAATTATTTGACAATATACACAACTTTCTACACTACAACCTTGCACTTTTTCACATGATACTTTCTCCCCTTTAACATCAACAGAAAAGGATAAAAAATTTGTATTATTCTCCCCCTTTGACACTGAACCGATATATTTATTTTTGAATACTCCCCCTTTGACATTGAACCAACATACCTTCTCTGAATACTCCCCCTTAGGAGTATACCTAATCAAATCAGAAAATCAATGAAAACACATGACACTACCTACTCCCCCTAAGAGGTAGCCACCAACATTAGTCTATAACAAGAGATAGATCCATAGATCCACTGAACTGATGCATATCCATATGCATCTAGTTCAACAAAGGAGGGGTAATAGCCCCCAACCTCTCCTGAAGATACTTGAAAGTATCCTTAGGAGGATCCTTAGTAAATATGTCAGCAATCTGATCCTTTATAGGTACATACTCAAGTTTCACCTCATTCTCCATAACCTTCTCTCTCAGAAAGTGATACCTAATAGATGTATGCTTTGTCCTTGAGTGCATCATTGGATTCTTTGAAATGTTAATTTCACTTGTCTTGTCACAAAAGATAGATATAGGCTCGTCATATACAACTCTGATATCCTTCAATGTCTATCTCATCCACAACACCTTTGTATAGCATGATTTTGTTGCAATATACTCAACTTCTACAATATAAAAAGAAATTGAATCCTACTTCTTACTCAACCATGACGCCAATCTACATCCAAGAAAGAATGCACCACCACTTGTACTTTTCTTCTCATGTATATAGCTAGCCCAATCTACATCTATATAAGCACTTAATGTGAAATCAGTGTCCTTAGGATACAATAAGCCATAATCCAAAGTGCCACTTAAATATTTGAATATCCTCTTTACTGTTGCAACATGTGTTTCTTTAGGATCTTCTTGGAATCTAGCCACAAGAAAAACTACATGCATGATATCTAGTCTAGTAACAGTTATATATAGTATTCCACCAATCATATATCTATATTTGCATTGATAGCCTTAGGTGAATCATCATCTTTGCTTAATTTAAAACCAATCACTATAGGAGTGCATACCGATTTGGAGACTTAAATTGTGAAATAAAAATCCCTATTTTTTTTGATTAATTTGTAGCCCAAGGAAGAAATTCATCTCCCCAAACATTGACATTTCAAACTCTTTTTGCATCTCTTTAGAAAATTTCTTACACATAGCTTCATTTCCACCAAAGATAATATCACCCACATATACAACCATTATCAAGATCTCATCTTCCTCAATTTTGAAGTAAATATTACTATCTGTGGTGCCCTTACTAAATCCTTGTTGTATCAAATATTTTTCCTAATGCGGGAGCATCCAGAAGTATTCAGCAATTGAGGCAATTGACAGTGAAGTTGCAGGTTTTCCAATGATGCAATGAAGCTCTTTATGTTGGCTAGAGTTGTATGTTGAGGATGACAAGTCGTGGATTAATGGTTTTTTTATTGAGTATGTCTAGTTTATCCATCGGAATTTTCAGAGGTGTGAATGAAGATTTGATCAAGTTATGGATGTTTGTGTTCGAATAGTTTTTCAGTTGTTCTAGTTGATGTTCCTAAAGGAAGAGGATGTGATTCTGATGGCTTGAGTTGTTGCAGATGTTTCTAAGGTGATTCATGATAATTTTGGATGTTTCCAAAACATCTATTGGTGGTCCACATCGATCATGGTGCTCGCAATTGGTGAATTTCTTATGTGAGTTCATAGTTTCCATGTTCTTGGTCGACAGGGTGTAACGTGTTGTGGATCTTTGAGGATTAAATTTTGAAGGTGCTCATGTTCGAGGATATTGATTTCAGTCCTTTCTTTTTGTGGCCAACATTGGTTGGTTCACATTGCAAATTGATTACTATTTGTGGCCGACCCATTTGGGTCTGCACGTTATATTATTAGTCATTGTAATTGGGCTGACTTGTTAAGGGTTAAATAATGTGTGGATGATATAAATAGATGAGAGGATTTTTTATGGCACACAAAAGGGATGGATCATTAAGGTTTTCAATAGTGCAAAATATGAAGCACGGTGATGAAGTATTTTGATCCAGAAGAATCTCATAGCAGAGAGGGAGTATGGATCAGGAAATGGAGTTGATGGAAGATTTTTGTGAAGATTGTGATTATTTGAGTCATTTTTTATTCATGGGTTGTGGCCTAGCATCTGTAATTTGTTTTGAGATTTAATATAATAAGTAATGAGCTTTGAAGGATGGTTTTTTCCCTATTAGGGTTTTCCCAAGATAATTCTTGTGTCTGGTGTTCATGAATGTCTTTTATCTTTCTATGAATTAGTTATTAATTTGTGTTGCATATCTATTTTGATCATGGAGTTGGTAAGTTAGGCTGCAAGGTTGGACAGTCCTTAATTGGATCCTCCTACCTTGACTACATCAATTGGTATCATATTTGGTTGGTTGTTGGTTTATGAAATTTGGTTGAAGATCTGGTTGTGAATCTAAAGAGTTGGTTGTGAGTCTGTTAGATGGTTGCAAATATTTATCAGAGCAGGTTGAAGAGCTAGTTGCAGAGTTTATCAGAGTTGGTTGTGAATCTGTTGTAGAATGGGGAAGATTGGGAAAAGAACAAAGAATGAAAAAGAGAACCTAATATGTAAAAGGGATACCTTGGAGGAAGAATTGTGTGAACTTAGGAAGTGTAATGCATAATTGATGGAGAGGATGAAAGAAATAGGAAAAGACAAGTGTGATGCTCTTGAAGAAGAACTGGAAGCAGAGCTAGATAAGTTTGAGGATATTGAAAAGGAAATGGAAGAAGGATTCAAGTTGTTTAAGAATTTGGACAAGAAGAGCGGAGATCTGGAGGAAAGCTTGAAAGAGTTGAACAAGGAGAACAATTTGTAGAAGAAGGAGATATCTGAATTGAAGGAACATGTTAATTAATTGGAAAAGGAGAAGGAGAATGAGAATCTGATATCTAAGCCTAAAATTTGTGATGTTTCTTGTGATACTGATGATTTGTGTGGTTTTGCAAAAGATGAAAGTGTAACTAAGCCTGAAATTGTTGGAGATGGTATTGGTTTCAAACTCATGTAGAGAATGGGATACAGAGGAAAATGATTGGGAAAGGATCAACAAGGAATGACATAACCTATTGAGCTAGTAATGAGAGAAAAGATTGAAGGCCTTGGGTATGACAAAGATAAGGATGTTGTTACAAGTTCAAGAAAATCAAATTAGGGAAGAAAAGGTATGTATTGTTCACATTGTAATAGGCATGGACATGAAAAGGAACTGTGTTGGGATCTATATCCTTGTAAGCTATGTGGATTAAGGAATCATTCTGAGAAGATGTATTGGGATAAAATGAGAAGGAGAAAGCCTATGACAGGTTGTAAGCAGATGGGTTATGGATGGATTGATGGAGAAAAGTGGAAACATGTTACCTGTATGCTTAGAAGATTATATAGATGGGAGAACTCATATGTTGGAAGAAAGGAAGGATCAAGATGCAAAGAAAGGAGACCTTATGTAGAGCATAATAAGGACAATGAAGGGTACCAGAGGAGTGAAAGAGGGTTTCCTAGAAGAGGAACATGTTTTCAAGTTTGGAGAAAGAAAGAATCAAGCATTAAGTGTCACCATGAACCTAATGAAAGAGAAGCAATAAAGGATGCAAAGATAGTTTGGGCAAATGAAGAAGAGCATGTTGATACAAAATTACATTATCTAGAGGAAGGGGAACCTTTGGAAGAATCAGATTGGATAGTGGAACTAGAATAAGGTGAAGCATTGATTTTAATGAGAAATTTTATGAGCTAGAGTGAAGTATATGTGAATGAAGAAGTTGAAGAAGACAATGATCTTGAGGAAACTTATAGGGTAGTCTTGCTTAGATTGCCGACCAGTGAGGCAATGCAAGGCTTGTAAGTAGATCGCTGAACATTAACCATGACAAGAGGAAGAACCTGAGGCAACTTGCAAGGTGGGCTTGCTCAAATCACCGACTAGTGAGGTAGTGCAATGCCTACAAGTACAGCACCAAACCAATTTAAGGAGAAGAACTTGAGGTAGTTTACAGAGTGGACTTGAATAGACCGTCGACCGTGAGGCTGTTGCAAGTACCTGTGAACATATCACCAAACCAATGCAAGAGATAACATTGGATTTGATACAATATAGATCAAAGTGAAGAGGCTCACTTTTCAAATAACCTCGAGAGTCTTATGTAGGAGCATCCGAAAGTATTCAGAAATTGAGGTAGTTGATAGTGAAGTGGCAGGTTTTCTAGTGATGCAATGAAGCTCTGTATGTTGGCTAGAGTCATACATTAAGGATGAGAAATCACGGATTAATTGGTTTGTTTTTTAGTATGTCGAATTTATCCACCAGAAGTTTCAGAGGTGCGTATGAAGATTTGATCGAGTTATGGATGTCTATGTTTGGATAGTTGTTCAGTTGTTCTAGATGATGTTCCTGAAGGAAGAGGATGTGATTCTGATGGATTGAGTTTTTGTGGACATTTCTAAGGTGATTCATGATAATTGTGGATGTTTCTAGAATGTGTGTTGGTGGTCCACATCGATCGTGGTGTTGATGATTGGTGAATTTCTTATGCGAGTTCATAGTTTCCATGTTCTTGGCTGATAGGGTGTTGTAACATGTTATGGATCTTTGAGGATTAAATTATGAAGGTGTTTGTGTTCTAGGATGTTGATTTGGTTCCTTGCTTTTTTGTGGCCAATGTTGGTTCGGATTGCAAATTTATTACTATTTGTGGCTGACCTATTTGGGTTTGGACATTATATTCTTAGTCATTGTAATTGGGCCGACCTGTTAAGGGTTGAATGATGCACAAATGATATAAATAGAAGAGAGAGGATTTTGTATGACACACAAAAGGGATGGATCAATAAGGTGTTCAATAGTGTGAAGTATGAACCAGGGTGATGAAGTATTTTGATCCAAAAGAATCTCATAGCAGAGAGGGAGTGTGGAGCAAGAAATGGAGTCGATGGTAGATTATTGTGAAGATTGTCATTATTTGAGTCATTTTTTATTCTTAGGATGTGGCCTGGCATCTGTAAAGCCTGGGTGGTTTTTGTAATGTGTTTTGAGATTTAATATAATGAGTAATGAGCTTTGAAGGTTGGGTTTTTCCCTGTTAGGTTTTTCCCAAGATAATTCTTGTGTCCGGTGTTCATGAATGTCTTTTATCTTTATGTGGATTAGATTTTAATTTTCATTGCATATTTGTTATGATCATGGATTTTTTAAGTTAGGTTGCAAGGCTGGACAGTCCTTAATTGGATCCTCCAACCTTGACTACATCATTTCCAATCTTGCATACCAAGCTCTAGGAGTTGGCTTCAACCCATATAGTGCCTTCTTCAATTTACATACCATATTTGGTTGATCTGATAATTGAAATCCTTTTGGTTGTTCCATGTAAACTTCTTCCAATTCACCATTCAGAAAAGTAGACTTCACATCTATTTGATAAACTTTAAAGTCCTTGTATGTTTCAAATGCCAAAAACATTCTAAGAGCTTTCATCCTAGCCATAGGAGAAAATATCTCCTCAAATTCTATTCCTTCAACTTATGAGTAACCCTTATACATAATTCTTTCCTTATTCCTTACCACTTCTCCATTCTCATTCAACTTATTTCTAAACACCCACTTAGTTCCAATTATATTCTTGTTTTTCAGTCTTGGAACCAATTCCCAAGTCTAATTTTTCTCAATTTGAATAAGTTTCTCTTTCATTTCCTTCATCCAATGTTCATCATGCATGCTTAACTCAATATTTAGGTTCAACTTTAGAAACTAAACACAGATTTACCTCAACTTCAGCAACTTTGCTTCTTGTCAATACACCTTTCCTTTTGTCTCCAATGACTTGTTCTTTAGAATGATTCTTTTTCACATACTTATGGGTCTAAGGGGTCTTCTTCAGAGCTTCTTCCTCTTCATTCTGAAATTCTCCTTCATCAAATTTTTCTTCTTCTACTTCTTTGTAATCAAGTTCATCTGACACATATCCATCCACTGTAATTGAATTCTACAAGCTTTCATCAACCTTAACCTTTGCACTTTCAACTATCTTTCTTAGAATTTTGTTGTAACATTTGTAAGCTTTTCTTTTAGTAGAATATCTAGATACCTTCATTAGACCTTGCATCAAACTTTCCTAAGTTTTCTTCTCTTTTAATATAATATTTTTTCCAAAAACTCTAAACTACTTCATAGTATGAATCCTTTCATACCATAACTTATAGGGAGTCTTTGTGTTGTTAGCTTTGGTTTGTAATTTTTTAAGTATGTAAACAATAGTATGAATTGCTTCTCTCTAGTAGAATTCTGATAGATTTTCCTCTTTCATCATAGTCTGAGTAGCTTCTTGAATCATCTAGGTTTTCCTCTCAACCACTCCATTCTACTGGGGAGTTCTAGGGGTAGACAACTGTCTCTTTACTCCGTGAACTTCACAAAACATATTGAACTGATTGGAGGTGAATTCACCACCTCTATCAGACCTCAAACATTTTATTTTCAAATCCATTTCATTCTCAACCATAGCTTTATATGCCTTTAATTTATCTAGTGCGTCATATTTTTCTCTAAGAAAAGTAACCCATGTCATTCTAGAATAGTCATCAACCAAAAGAATAAAATACCTATCACCTTGTAGACTTCTCACCATTGTAGGACCACAAAGATTTATATGAATTAATTCTAGTAGTCTGGTAGAAAAATTTTCCTTTCTCTTGAAACTACTCCTCACTTGTTTTCCAAACTAGCAATCCTTGTAGATAGCATTGATATGCTTTGTGATTCTTGGCAAGTCTCTCACTACATGAATTGAACTGATTCTCACCAAATTATCAAAACTCATATGACACATCCTCTAGTTCCATAACCAGTTGTCACTAATCTACGACATAAAGTAATGACCATCAACACCCTTAAGTTGATAAATATTTCTTTGTTCTCTTACCAGTAGCAGTTACAATTTCGGGCCCTTTTCTTATCTCACATGTTTCATCCTTGACACAAGATTATATCCCTTGCTACACATTTTTCCAACACTCAAAAGGTTGTGCCTTAAACCCTTAACCTAGTAAACATTATCATTGTTATGCTTTCCATCAAAATTGATTGAACCTATTCAACAAATCTTAGCTCCTACATCATCTCCAAATTTAAATAGTCCTCCACCATATGTTTCAATGTTAACAAACTTACTCTTGGCTTTGATCATGTGATTAGAGAAGACACTATCAACAACCCAATAATTCTGATCCTCTTTAACATGAAAATTAGATACCAAGGTACCTTCAACCTTATCATTCTTCTTTGGAATACTTTCCTTCACACAACTTTCAAAATTAGTAGAACTAGGTTCTTCTTTTATAGTCAGGAACAAGAATTCATCATCATTGAAGTCTCCATAATTAGATTCATCATCAGAAATACCAGTATCTTCTCTAACATAGTAATCTTTCTTAATCATCTTTCCTTTATTCTCCTTACTCTTATTGTTTAAAGCTCATTTCAGGCATCTAGAAGCATAATGCAACTAAAGAATTTGAAAGGTAATTTACCTTTGTACTTACCAGTTCCCTTCTTCATTCTTCTTACAAAATTAGCTTCCACATCATCAAGATATTCCTTATCTAAATATTTAACCTTTTCTGATACTCCGACCTTGAAAGAAGTCTCTACAATTATACCATTTTTCAAACCCTTTTTTCTCATTTCAAAAGAAGTTACTATACCAAACATCTGATCTCTAGAATAAGTATCTAGATTTTCAATTTCCTCAATAGTAGATACATTTTCACTATAATAATTAGGAAGAGATCTAAGAACTTTCTTTACCACTTTAGATTCTTTAATTTGTGCACCAAGACCTCTCATTGTGCTCACCAACTCATCAACTCTTTGCATGTAGATTTTGATTGTTTCATCTTCAGACATATGCAAGGTCTCAAATTGTGCCTTCAAATTTTGCAACTTTTATTGTTTTACTTTTCATCTCCTTCATAAATGCTTTCTAGCTTATCCAAAACCTCTTTAGCATTCTTCAAACTCATAAATTTTACTAATTCAATATTTGAAAGACTATTCACAATAATAAATCTTACCTTGGAATTGTTCTCATGCACCTTGATCTCTACACTTGTACTTGGACCATTTGTAGGTGGAGTATATGTAGTCTGATAAGCCTTTTCAACCTCAAATCCCTGAGCTTCCAAATATCCTTCCATCTTTGTCTTCTAGAATGCATAATCTATGCCATCAAATCTAGGGCATTCCAAAGAAACCTTGCTTTCCATCTCGGATCTACCTCAAGTGGTTAAGCTCTTCTCCAAGGAACCTTTCTCTAATACCAATTGTTGAATGAACAAGAAAACTGAGAGGAGGGGTGAATTAGTTGTATCTAATCAAAACATCAAAAATCCTCAACAGTAATTAGATCCACATGCATTCAATAAACCCTTATTTTGTTAATGTGATTAATCATGAAATGCTAATAACAGAAACTGAAATAACAACACCATACACGAGATAAAACCATATTTATGTTGAAAACCCAATGAGGGAAAAACCAAGATGAGGATTAGCTCACAATATAATTTCAAAACTGGTACAAAAGGGCTCACAGTCAGAATAGGACACACTGTCCAAAAAGGCTCATAGCCAAGGCTCACTGCCACAAAAGAACAAGAAGATAGAAGAGAAATTTTATTCAAATAACACTTTCTCAAGGCAACAAGGAATCCACCACAATGCTCCAATACTTTCACATTCTAGCATGAAATATTTTCGACACCTTCATCTCACTGCATTTAGGAATCCAATACTTTGAAATTCACACTGCTCTACTCAAGTTCTCATCACACACATCACTTGCATTGGTCTCACATCTATCTTGCTTCTCTATTGATTCTTTCTTCATCAACTCTCAAAAAATCTACTCTCATTTATATCAACCTCAACCTTAAACATATTCTTCAAGGTCAGCATTCTATCCATTATATTTACAAATTCAAATTAGGTCAGCACCTAAACATTCTTGTGGTGGATAGGAATGAAAGGGGACCAAAAAAACACTTAACCAAGACCCAAAATTAATTCGCACAAACCATACTATGCATTTATTAATACTTTAATACTTTTGAATGTAGTGTAGACACTAGGCCAGTCGTTACCCATGAAAACACATGAAACATTAAGTACATGATTATGAAGCTTCCAATACACCTAGTCATGAATCCTCTTGACACAAATAAGAGAACAACACCATTAACTCTCCTTCAACACCATATGTCCTAAAAATAAATTGTAGAGAAATATGGAGAAAATACATTTCTCCCCAACACCTTTGTACAACACTGCAAAACCAATTCACATACTGGTGAACACAACTTCCTTTCACTAACGATCCAAAACCAAAAATTATGAATATAGAAACCTCTAGCAACCTCGAACAACATACTAAATCTGCAAAGGTGTAGCATCAATACAAAAGAAACACAAAGCACAATCCAGAGCACATTCTAAACACTTACACAACACTATTTTCTTTGTTTATCAAATTTTCTCAAAAGAACTTGGAAATAAAGTACTAAAGACATCATCTCAACTCATTACTTCATTCCAACTCATATCTAGACACTCCAACAAAATATAGCTCCATATACTCACAACACTTCCTCAATATCTCAACTACACATGCACAACCTACTTCCCTCTTTTCCACAATTTTCTCAATATCCTAGACATTTTCATCATGGAACAAATTCCTTAACATATAGTTGACATCAATGACAACACCATGCAATAGACTTCATATTGACATCAATTAAAACACCTTCATACTTTCAACATGTTCCCAAATCCACAAGATAAGAAACTTCAATGTGAAGAAAAGCAAAACAATTCCATTTCTCCTAGACAACCTTCTTCACAAGCAACACACTGTCAAACATGTCTTCCACTAACACATGATCTACGACCTAAAAATCTAGATATAACATCTCTGAACACCTCTATAAATCGCATCCAAACTACATAGGAATATCTTCAATACTAAAGAAATGTGGAAAACAACACAGAACACAACTTTGTCACCTTGTACACTCATTATATATTTTTTCTCAAAAGCACTTGGAGATCAAGTGAACCTATTGCATCTATAGTACCTCCTCAAAACCAATACACCCTCTCAACATGACCACACTAGAGGTTGACATCAATGAAAATTCTAATGAAAACATGGTGTAACAATCTCCAACAATCTCCCCCTTTATCATTGATGGCAACACCAGCTTTGAAAAGCCATCAACAACAAAAGCAACTCTGCATCATGCAATGCTCCCCCTTACTAGAAAATTTATTACACTTCTTTCCCTCTTCAAACTTCACCCTCTCCCCTTAACATTGTTTTTCTCTCCCTTTAACAACAATGGAAAAGGACAACACCTGCAAACTACTTCCTCTCCCATTTACTTTCTCTCCACTACTCCCTCTATAGGTTTATCTCCCCATTTTTGCAACAACCAAAGAAACTACTACCTTCTCCCCCTAAGAGGTGTCCTTCATTAGTCCAGATTCAGGAATGTATCTTGAATAACTCCTCTGGATGGATGCACAAACTTATGAACCTATCTGAAAGGAGGGGAAATAACCCATAGCTTCTACCTGAGATACTCAAATGTATCTTTTGGAAGAGATTTTGTGTTAAATTTTTTGTTAGTTCATCCTTTGTAGGAATATATTCCAAATTTACTTCATTCTCTACAACCTTCTCTCTTAGAAAGTGATATTGGATAGAGATATGCTTTGTCCTTGAATGCATTAACGAATTTTTTGAAATATTGATAGCACTTGTATTATCAAACAAGATAGGAATAGGTTCATCATACGATACTTTGATATCTTTCAATCTCTACTTCATCCACAACACCTGTGTGCAACATGATGTGGCAACGATATATTTTTCCACTATAGTAGATATGACATTGAATCTTTCTTCTTACTTAACCAAGAAACAAGTATGTTTCCAAGAAATAAAACACCTCCACTTGTACTTCTATCATCTACACAACCTTCCCAATCTACGTCTATATAAGAAATCAAAAGAGAAATCAATATCCCTATGATATCATAGACCAAACTCTAGAGTGCTCTTCAAGTATCTGAATATATTTTTTACCACTACCACATGTGATTCTCTAGGATCTTCTTGAAATATTCACTCAAGACATATTGCATACATGATATTTAGTCTAGTAGTGGTTAGATATAGAAATCCAACAATCATTGATCTAGACTTGCTTTGATCTATCTTAGGATATTCATCATTTTTTCTCAACTTGCAACCAATAATCATGGGAGTACATACTAGTTCAGAATCCTCCATTCTAAACTTATTCAACATTTCATTAACATACTTTGATTGTGAGATGAATATATCTTTTTTTGGTTGTCTGATTTATAGTCCAAGGAAGAAATTCATCTCCCCAAAAATTGACATCACAAAATCATTTTACATATCCTATGTAAACCTCTTACACATATTTTCATTTCCTTCAAATATTGTGTCATCAACATACACAACCACAATCAAGATTTGGTCTACCCAACCTTAAAATAAAGATTGTTATCTGCATTACCGTTTTTGAATCCCTACTACAATAATTACTTGTCTAATCTTGTATAACAAGCTCTATGATCTTTTATGAGTCCATATAATGCTTTCTTCAACCTACAGACCATATCAACATCTTTTGACAATTGAAAACCTTTCAGTTGTTCAATCCACACCTCTTCTTTGAACTCACCATTCAAAAATGTAAAATTTACACCCATTTGATATACCTTAAAGTATTTGCGTGTTATAAAGGAAAAAAACATCCTAATGGCTTCCATTCTTGTTACTAGAGAAAAATTCTCCTCAAAATCTATTCCTTTCACTTGTGATTAGCCCTTACACACAAGCCCAGGCTTGTTCTTGACAACCTCTCCATTATCATTCAACTTATTCCTAAGAACCCATTTAGTTCCTATCACACTCTTATTTTTTGGTCTTGGTACCAATTCCCAAGTTTGGCTCTTCTCAATCTACCTCAACTCTTCTTTCATAGCTTTGATTCAATTCTCATCCTTGCATGCTTCAGTTAATGTGGTGCAGGGGCACCTAGCTTTGATCATGTAAAGGGGTTAGATGATAGATTTTTGTGTTTTTGAGTTCAATTTTGATGTAATAAGGTCTATTTAGACCATGGTTAATTTTTTTTGTCATGTGGGGTTGGTTGTGTCACAAATTGTCATATTTTGTAAATATTGCAAATGTTGCATCAACAACTTTGCAATTTTTGTTGTATTTGGAAGGTGAACGGTCAATTCATTCAAAAGGTGGTTGAAACCATTTATTTTGGTCGTAACATGTTAAATATGCCTTTAGGATTTCAAGGCAAGGTTCTGTAGTTGTAATTGGTGATCAAGCAGTAAGAAACCTCTGTTTTTCTGTGTGTTTACATTGAATTTTGTTGCTACAAGATTTTGTGGGTATGTGCAGGATCATGATGGGCCAAAAAATGGCGATATGTAAGTGATATGATGGCCCATCTGGCTGATGACTTTTTTTTTACCCAAAATTGATGAAACAAAAAAGGTTTTTAAAGGAGATTCTCAGCTTTCCACCAATATAAATTATGCTTTACTTTGAATTTAATAAATAATTATTATTCATTTTCTATTTGAATTACAACTAAATTCTTGATGGATAGGTCGATTGAAAAAAATTTATAGCTTTCAAATGGTATCACATTTTTTGAATCCAAAACATGTGTCACATTCTATACTTCACATACTATAGGATAAAAAAAATTAAAATTGAATTTCATGAAGTTTTGACCAAGTTAAGGTGGTCAGACATAGGAGTTTTTATATTTTTTAAAAGTTGTAAAAAAAATCATAATTAATTAATTACTTGGAAAAAAATTACAAAAAAATATGCATCACATCAGGACATGAGTCCTCTACTTATATCTAAAATATTATCATTTTATTATGGTTAGGGTGGTCAGACAAACACCTACTTCTTATTTTTCCCTAAAATTTAAGTACTACTGCATTGAAATTTCAAATTTTCACCAAATAGATTTTTATTTTTTTTAAATAAACCTAGTAGTTTAGAAACTACATTCAATTTGCTACAGATTCTATTCATACATATTTTTGAAATAATATAGATAACTTATTCAATTTTTTACGTCAAGTTGCCTAACTCTGATTTTGTGAATTTTCATTGCCACTTAAGGGCCTTTTTTTTCCATGATGATCCTGCACATACCCTTGTACAGCTCCGTACTGTGATTTAATGAATTGAAGAGCATTGGAATTAATGGAGGGATGAACTAACTATGTTTTGGATTTGATTTGATCTTATTTCATAAATTTTAAGAGTTAGAGCCAATTTGGCAAAAATCATCTGAAAACCCTAACTTAAGAGGGTTTCAGTGAAAAAATGGTATATTAAACCATTCCACTGGTGGGAACCTCTACAAATCAGTGGAATGGCATTAGGTATGTTTTTCTTCATGTTTTTTAGGGTTGTAGATGCATGGAATGGAGGTAGAGCAGTGTTTGATCAATCCCTAGCCTAATATCTCAATGTATTAGGCTTAGGAGTAGTGGTTAGAAGTAGGGGTTTGTGAATAGGTGATTAGATGATTGTTGCAGGTTATAAAACCTATATTTCCAGACCCCATGTGACCTATTTGAAGTCTTGGAATAGAGTTTTTTTATTGGGAGAAGGTTTACCTTGAAGTTTCTTTGTTAAACAGGGCTAATTGGTCTTAAGGGCAGCGTAGTAGTCTATTTTAGAGGGTGTTGTTACAAAACAAGTATATGCAAAAATTTGATATGTCAAAGAAGAGAATAAAGGGTATTTTTAATTAAAATTCAATTGTGGGTCTAAAATCTCTTTTGAAAGATATGGTGAAATTTCACTATTTGATGTGCTACAAGGTAGTTTGAGGAAATTATGAGAACAAGGCCAAGTTAGGGTTTTCAAGGTTGAAATATTGTTCAAGATTTATTAAATTAAAGACCTCCGCCTACTCTATAGCATAATGTTTTAGGTTCTACTTCATAAAGTAAAAAAAAAATTACCCGTTCCTCTCCCATGGCAGCTTTTCTTCTTGTCAACACACCATTTCTCTTATCTCCAAATATTTGATCCTCAAAATGGTTCTTCTGCACATACTTAGAAGTCTTAGGATTCTTTTCTATATCTTTTTCCTCTTCTAGTAGTATCTCTTTTTACTTTCACTTTTTTTTTGTTCTTCACTGCAAGGGGGTTCATCAAATTCATATCCTTCTATCAGCATTGAAATTCGATGTGATTCTTGATCCACTTTGATATTTACACTCTCAAATATATTTATTAGCCTTTTTATAACACATCTATGCCTTTCTCTTTGTAGAATATCCAAGTAATATCTCTTCATATGATCTTGCATCAAACTTTCATAAGTTTTATTCATCCCTCATGATATAACATTTACTTCCAAACACTCTAAAAATTTTCACAGTACAAGATTTTCCATACCATAACTCATCCGTAGTTTTTGAACTATTTACTCTTTCTTTTCCTCTATTAATAATGTACACTATGGTATCAATAGCTTCTCTCCGATAGACATCCAATAGATTTCATTCCTTCATCATCATTCTTGTTGCTTCTTAAACTATCATGTTTTTCCTTTCCACAACTCCATTATGTTGAGGAGTCCTAGGAGCTAATAAATGCCTCTTTGCCCCAAGGTCTTCATAAAAATTATTAAACTCATTGGAGGTGAACTCACCACCTCTGTCAAACCTCAAGAACTTGATTTTCAAATCCATTTCATTCTCAACCATAGATTTAAATTATTTAAACTTATGTAGAGATTCTGATTTTTCTTTGACAAATATCACCCAAGTCATTCTAGAGTAATGATCTAACAACATGAAATACCTATCACCTTGAGAGCTTCTTGTTTTGGTAGGTTTCTTCATGAGGATATAACCCTTAGCCAAAATTCAAACTTGGCTATCCTATGAAACATTGGATCATCTTAAGACTGTGGGATATCTATGGTGAAGATGAACCTCTAGAGTGGGTTGGTTCCCTTTATGAACCTCCTAAAACTACCACTTTGATTGGGAAAAGGGGTAAAAGAACTAACATTAAAAGATTTACTAACCCTAGGAAGTCATGCACCAAAAATCCAAGACTTATACCTGTTGTTTTAACACACAAACTCTCAATTATTCAGCTATTTCTTTACACAATTCAATGCTATACATTCTCATGCATCAGTATTTTAGAAGAAGGTCAAATTCTCATACCTTTAGAAGGAAAACAAATAATGTTCTCACAACCAAAATCATATATTTTATGACACAATCTTATCACCTACATAAAAATATATTTTCTACTTAAAGGTGTTGGAATGAGACAACATAGTTGAGGATTAATCAATAATCACAAAAATAATGCATCACCCATGTACACATAATAGAACAGATATTGAGGAGGTAAAATAACTGAGATTTTATTGATAACAAGGTGCTTTCATTGATAAAAAATTGAAAACTAATTGAGAATACATAAAATTATTATTCTACAATCCTCAAAATGAGTTACAATACATCTCTTAAGTATAAGGCAAAAGACGAATGAAAGAACTCACTAAAAAGAGTTGGAAGATCTTGCTTTATAGAAAGCCACCTCAGATAACTAGAGAACCTCATGGAAGACATTGAGTGTGCATGAATTAGGAACTAGATATGAAACTAGAAGCAAAACATGCAATCCTTAGTGAAGAAGGGTTGAGAAGAGTTGACTCAAACTACTGCCCTTTTGACATGTGTTTAACTCTTTGAAACTCTACCTCTAATCTAAACTTGAACTGCACTCCAAAATTACATTAACTAATTGAAAAAGTTGAGTTTAGACCCTTTGCATGAGGTCTTCAATCTTTTGGGCATATAAGGCCCAAAAACCACTTTTTAAGGTCCTCAAACTACCCAAATTTGCATGATTTTAAGCTCAAACTCCCCCTAGCTTCACTTTTAACCTAAAAAAATGGAAAATGGATTCCCTTTTGTATGGTTTGGAACATAGAGAAAAACCCACTTTCCAATTATTTCATTGAAAGAAGACCCTAGATATCTCAATCTAATGAAGAAAGGGGAAAGATATCTAACAATAGGGTTGTCCTAGGGTCTGATTGTAAAATAAAGAAGGGTTCACCACCAAGCTAGGGCTTGGAAAAATGTATGAAATGCAAGATCTAATGATTGAACTTAATGATGCAAGAAACTTCACTAAATGAACTATAAATGAAAATAAATTAAAATAGAAAATTGGGAATGTACAAAGGAGCACCTAGAAACTTGAGACAGCTTGAATGGAGGCATGAAATGTTGAATAACCTAAAATTTAGGCCTATTGGGACTCATATGCCAATCTGGGTGAGTCAGCCCCAAATCTGCATTTCTGTGCAAGAACTGGCATCTGGAAAAAGGGTATTTGAAACTGATTTTTTTTTCAAAATGACCTAAACTGGGACTCATATACCAGGACTAGCATATGAGTCCAATTAGGATTTTTAGGAGCTTCAAAGTCTGAATCTAGTCTTCAATTTTTGCTCTTTCTGCTCCACTTGATTTTCGGATTTGAAACCCTAATTTTGGACATATAGATGACCTTTTAGTGAAGATTAAAACCTTGCAAATGAGGAGACAATTACAACAACTTTCTCCAAGCTTCTAACCTAATCTTCAATGATCCTTCATGCTCCAAAACACCTAGATATGTAGTCACACATGTAAAGGGGAGAAAAACTTGTTGATTGTTATTGAATAGGGGTTTTCCTTGGTCAAACCATGTTTAGGTAATTAAACCAAATGATGAAACAATGAAACAAGGACATGAAACATGAAACATGAACAATAATAACTTGAACGATACCTTGTAAATGATGTCTTGTAAATCTGCAACTCAACATGGAAGGCCATGAAGGATGTAGATCTTTATCTTCACAATAGGTGTAGAACAATGCTTGATCTTGGATCTTCAATGCTACATCACAACACTAGCTTAATAATATGTTTGATGCTTGATAACCCTAACATCATGATGGATCCTTGATCGCTATAATAATTGATGGGTAATTCCACCCTTGAATGCTTTAAAATTGACCTTGAATTCTCTCTTGAAGATCTTGTGGATTCTTGGAATGCTTAACTCTTGAGTGCTTGATTTAGTATCATGAATGCTTAATGAAATAATGATTTTAAAGCTTTTTTATATAGAAAATGCACTCAAATGACCACTTATTAGATCCCAAAGGCTAACATAGAAGACATTTGAATTTAAAACCTTGATTTCTCACTTAAATTCTTTAAAATAGGTTAAATGGGACTCGTACACCATGTGTGGCATATGGGTTCCACCTAGGTGGGACTCATATGCCCAAGGTGGCATATGGGTTCCACAAGGCCTATTTGAAGAGAGAATGTTGGGGAGTGAAGAAATTAAGTCTATATGTTGATCTTGTCATGATTGGAACCTCTTAAAATTTAAGAGGGTATGATGTTATGTATTCACACCCACTTTTTAAGGAAACTCCACTCAAGGATAACCCTAGAGATCTCAATCCAAAGGAAATTGAGATCTTGCAATAGGACTATCCTAGGGGCTAAATGATATGTAATGAGGGGTTCACCACCAAGTTTACACTTAGAAAAGACAATGCAATGTAAGTTGTAAAATAAAACCCTAATTGAATGTAAACTAACCCTAAATGACTTAAAAAGATTTTAAAAATGCAATAGAAAGCTATGATACTAGAAGTATGCACTTTGGAAACTAAAGAAGGCAGAATGGAGATCCAGATCACCCAAAAATATTTTGTTTATTTTGACTAGGACTCATTCACCAAGCTGGGCAAATCAGTCCAGTTTTCAAGAAAATGTGCAGATACAGGTTTCAGCCAAAAGGGTATCCAAATCTGCAAAAAAAATGTCATGCCTATACAGTGGGACTCATTTTCCAATAGTGGTGAATCAATCCACTTCTACTTTTCTGGAAGTTCTGGACTATATTTTGTTCCTCTTGGTCTTCTCTACTCTTTTTGACTGGTTTCCAGATCCGAATCTACAAATTGTCACTTGTAGCTCTTCTCCAAGCTTCTCCAAGGCTTGATGAAAACTTTGACAACTTTAGAGATTTGACAACTTTTCTCCAACTTTGCTTCTTGAAATATTTGAAACCTAGCCCTATAAACCACACATAAGAAGAGGGGAAAATGTTGTGGGGTTAGAAAATAGGGGTTTTCCTTGGTCAAACCCCTTGTTGGTAATTAAACCTTGAAATGAAAGAAAATATGAACGGAGAATGATGAATGAACAAATGACAATGATGCAAGTCACCAAACCCTTGCAATAAGGTGTTGCAAACATGTAAGTAATGGCTCCAATGGATGTAGACTTGGAATCTTGCTTGATGTTGATAGATCTTTGAATGAAGCACTTGCTTAAATCACAAACCTTACATCATAATTGTTAGCTCTAAAACAACATGATGCAAGCAATCTTTGACATTGAAACTTGAAGAATGCTCTAGAATGCTTGATAATCTACCCTTGAAATTCCTTGAATTCTCTTTTGAATGCTTGAATGCTTGTAAAATTTCTAGGTCACTTGATTGCTTGATTGATGATCTCTTGAATGCTAGGTATGTTAGGATTAAAATGAGTGAAAGAACCTTGTATTTATACTCAATTATGCAAGAACTCCCGAAATTGCAACACTACAGGCTGAAATCAAATCTAGGAGAATAAAATCCCACTGAAAATTTGAATATTTGAATTTTAGTCACATGGGACTTATTCACCCAAGGTGGTGAATGAGTCCATCTGGGCCAAATGTATGGGACCAAAAATGAAAATTGTCTAGAAATGTGTGAAACCTGCATTGGGGCCAAAAAGACCTAGGTGGGACTCATTCGTCCAAGGTGGAGAATGAGTCCCAAACACTAAATCTGGGCCACACAAGCCAAGAACACCTGAATTATGACTAGTCAATGATTGGTGTCAAGATTATCCTTGAAAAGATGCAATAAATGAGGCTTGTGGATGCAAAATAGGGTCAATTAAAGCATAAGAAAGCCCAATTATTAATGACAAGCCTAGAGGAATGTGAAAGTGTGCTATAACACTTTACAACACTCTAAATAAGGAAAGATTAAAGTTAATTATGATTAAAATTATGTTTATTATGCTTAGCTATTTGATAAAACCCTAGAAAAGTGTGATAGTGTATTACAACACTTCACAACACTTTTGCAAAGCACCTTTAAAATCCATTAGTTGATAGGGGATCAAGACCTAATGTGAATGTGTTATCCACATTACAACACCAAATCAAGGTAGCATTCAGCCCAAAATCACAAGGAGGACCCGAACAATCCAAAAAAAGTAGAAGGGTTATTTTTTTTGTGGTTCGAGGGATTTCTATTGAAATATGCCTTGGGATGCACAATATAGGGTCTTAGGGGCCTATTAATGATGATATTAAGGTTATAAATGTAAGAGGGCCCAATTTTTTTTATTTTTTTTTTATGAATAGGCAATTATCTATATTAATTTAAAGATAAGAGTACATATTCACAAAAAAAGGGTAGGTGGTAAAAAAGCACACCCCAAAAGTCACATGGGTAGCACCCAAAAAGAATAGAATATCAAGTCACATGGGCCTAGCCTAGAAGTCTAAAAGCATGATAAATTAAAAAAAATAGGCCATTAAGCAGCTAGAGCAGTGCCAACAAAGCCAGGAGGGTCTTTTTCATCCATGTTTTTCCCCCATACATCAACAGGCTCTGGAGTGATGTCAAGAGGAGCACCCCAACCATCATCATATTTCTCCTTATCTTTATCTTCTTCCTCGCACCGAGGCGAGATTGCAAGCGCCAGCCACGAAAATCTTTTACCACTGGCAGGCAATCCAGAACAAGAAGTGAGTAGAGTATCAGAGGGCCACCCAGAATTGCCACCATCACTCCTTGAAGCACCACCGGAATTCCATCACTGACCAACCCGCAGTTGAGGAGAGCAAACACATTGAGGAGGGTGAGAGTCCCACTGATTAAGAGGCTGGTAATGGGGACGTGCGGAGCCACTCCGCTACCGGCCCCAAGAGGGCGACCGGTCGTGGGAGGAGGAAGGTGAGTTAGGGACCTAAGCCATAACACACGGGCATTGCCCCAATGGTCCAGGAGGACCTAAAGGTGAGCCACCTCCAGTGCAACTTTGTTAGCTTGCACTTGTATCTGTAAAATAACATTAGAACAAATAATTTCTTTAGCATAGAGAGAAACATTAATATCCATTTGAGAATGAGAAAATATGCAAGAGTTTTTGTCTTTCCAGAAGCTGAAGAGGATTTCCACCCTAAAAGTGTTCCAAAGCTGGGTGAACTTAGCAGGGATCCTAGGTGGATATCCCAGCATAACCATATGCCAAGAAAAAGGTTTCAGTCAAAAGGACCAAAAGAAGTCATGAATCCAAGTCCAAAGTTGCCAAGCTCTGGGACAAAACTAGAAAAGATGCTTGAAGCTTTTAGGTTGCCCACAAAAAGGGAAATGAGGGTCCAAGACCCCCAAGTGTATAAGCTGAGAACCCACAGGAAAGCCTTGGAAAATAATACACCAAGAAAAGTGGGCCAGCTTCATAAATTAACACTTGCAGACCAAATGGCATCAAATCTCTTCCGCCAAACATGAGCAAAGGAATTAAGAAGCGACCTCTGGTTCAAATTGTTGATGATAGGAAAATGGGGTGAAAGCCACCTATAACCAAGTCATGGCTTATAGCTCCTAAGAGGAGTGTCTGGAAACCATTTCCAGTCTTTCCACCAAGGTTTGTGCCCATGAATGCCAATTTTGTGAAGCATTTCCGCCGGAATGGCACTCACCAGCCCGTCAAAAGTGGTGCGGTCCTAGTTTTGAAGTCTGTGTTGGGCCTTAAAAGCATACCACTGCATAACGTGCATAGTGGGCCGGTGAAAGAGTTGTTGTAGGGTCTGAATGCCCTTTTTTTCAAATCTGAGGGCTTTAAGCCAAGGTGATTTAGCCAAGGGCTGACCATTATGAGCAAGAAGAGGAGACCACCAAATATTCTATTGATTGAGCGAAAGCCCATCATGAAATCAATCCCCGACCCGTCAGAGCCAAGGCTTAACAACCTCCCAGGCGTGCCAAATGCTCTTGGCCACAAAGGTTCCAACAATTTGAATAGGCTCCCTCATAACCAAGAGAGTTTGGAGACCTATTCCTTTCCAAGCAGGTCTATGAATAGGAAATATAGATTGGATACAATCCCTAAGGAGAATCTTTCAGCCTTCATCTCCGGTGAGGGCCCGAATAATCCATTTGACACAAAGAGCATCCCCTTGCCATTGAGTGGAGAGTAGCCCAAGCCCTCCAGAATCCTTAGGGAGGCAACAGTATTCCCATGCAACATGATGGAAACCCTTGTGGGTTTTAGAGGAGGCCCATAAAAATCCTCATAGCAACTTTTCAAGCCTGCCATAGGCAACTTTGGAGGGAGCCCAACGGGAGGAGTAGTAAACATGAGTGGCTGCCAAAACTTTAGAGAAAACCTAGAAATTACCAGCTAGAGAAAGAGGTTTGGTGATTCAGTAAGCAAGATTTTGCTCGACCTTACAGAGCACGGCTTACCAAAGCTCCCTAAGGGAGGCCTAAAAGGAAAAGGGGATGCCCAAAAAATGAAAGATCTCTCCCTGCCCAATCCACTTCCAATTATAGGTTTGAAGTCATGTAGGAGTGGGTAACACAGATTGCCTATAGCATAAGGTCTTGTGTCATTGGATGGCAGAGCTGGAAGCAAGATAGAAAGTGTTGAGACAATCAAGGGCAACAGTGATCGATTCTTCTTATTCCAAGAGAGTGAGAAAGGAATCATCCGCAGAGTGGCCATTAACACACTGCTCCTAAGAGTTCAGGAGAAGAATCCCTTTGACACGCTGCTGAGAAATAGCATGGGCTAAAAGGTAGCCAAATCCTTCATCTGCAAGCACATACAGAGAGGGGGTGAGAGGACACCCTTGTCAAATTGAGCGAAAAAGACCAAAAGCAGAAGACTGGCGGCCATTAATGGTTATGAAAGATGAAGCATCAACAAAAATCATATGAATAGACTAAATGAAAGGCCATTCAATGCGGTCATAGGCCTTGGAAAATTCAATTTTAATGAACACAACTTTCTAATTTGAGCATCGTCCCCACTCCATGCCTTCCTAAACAGCAATGATATTATTCATAATGAACTTGGATTTGATGAAACCAATCTACTTTGAGAGCACAATCTAACGCTAAAGATGGTGAATTTTTAGAGCCATAGCTTTTGCAATGATTTTGTAGGAGACATTGAGAAGCATGATGGGCCTCTGGTTGCAGATATCCTATAGATCCCTAGGCTTAGGTATGAACTTTATATTGTCATTGTTTATTAAATTTCTTAGAGAGTTGGCTTGAAGATATTCAAGATAGACATGATGCAAATCGCTCCCAACACTGTCCCAAAGAGCTTTGTAGAATTCACAAGGGAATCCATCAATCCTAGGAGCCTTGTCATCGGCCATAGAAAAAATAGCTTCCTTGATATCATCAATTGTTAACAATTGATCACAAAAATTTATCTAGGCTGAAGAAAGCCTATGTGGCACAACAACAAGGTAGTCCTGAAGGGCTTGCTTTTGCACAAGTGTGGAGTCTTGTGCAGTGAACACCTACTCATAATGGCACACAAAGGCTTGGACAATTTGAGGTAGCTCAGAGAGCACCTGTGTGCCATCCTTAATTTTTTGATGTCTGGGGATGAGTGCCTGGCATGAAGTGCCAAAAAAAATTATTTGGAGGCACGATCACCGATCTTAAGCCAATGTAGCCGAGCTTTGATTTGTGCTTCTTTGGTAGCGTAATTATCAGCCACTTGCTTTTTGTGCCTTAATTCCACCACCCTGACTTGATACGACGGGGAAAAAGGGCTAGCCGCCAAAACCTCCATAACTGCATGCAAGTCAACAATGGTAGCCTCATAGGATCGCCGATGAAAGATGGCCAGCTGGCACCCATAAATTTGCAAGAATCGAGCAGTAGGAGTGATGGCATCATTCCACCAGGTAATCTATCCTATTTGGCTAGCTGGTCTGCACTCCAAATTCCACACTCGATGAATGCAGACCAGAGTGGGCTTGTGGCAGAGAAAAGATGTGTTAAAAAAATAATTGAATTTTACACATGCAAGGCTGACAAGACGTCCATTCAATACAAAAATAAATTGGGAAGTGATCAAACAAAGTCACATCCACTAACGGCTTCACTGGCAAGGCAGAGCTATCAAAATTAAAAAAAAGATTGATCCAAGATCATGGCACGATCAAGGCATTTAAAAAATCCTTTAGAACCGGCCTTGTAATTACACCAAGTGTGCCAAAGGGAATGAGAATGGTGGCAGACAATATTGGGATCAAAAAGCTCCAATTTATTATACATGTATAACCATGCCTCCCTTTCACCAGTATCCCTATAGAAGGGCAAGGTACCATCATTGTCATACGCCATCTCAACCATATTAAAATTCCCGTAGAGCAACCAAGTGGCAACTGGTAAAAAATCAACAATCCAATGCCAAAGCAAAGAGTGTTCCACAACATCATTAGAGGCATAAACATTAATAATCCCAAAGGAATGATTATCAATGTTGAGGAGAGCCCAGACTACCTATTGGGAAGGATCACTCCCATGATCCACAATGCAAGAATGTAATTGCGGGGACAAAAGTGTGGTGGCTCCACCATGCTTGGCTTCATGCAAAGTGCAAAACATAGTACTGGTTGGCCAAATAGAATGACAAGCCGAGGCAAACAAAAATCCTGAAATTTTAACTTCTTGGAGACAAAGCACTTCAATCCCTGAGTATTTATGTAAGGTATCTCTAACAGAATACTTTCTGGAGAGGTCAGTTAGACCTTAAACATTACATGAAATAAAATTCATG